>JAVJIF010030628.1:0-416203 GCA_038442645.1 Agave tequilana
TGTGTTGATGAATTGAGGCTTGAGCTCGAAATTGTATTCACCAACGATGGAAGTGAAATGCAAGATGGAAGTGAGGTCCTAATCGGGTTAGAACCTATCCTGCAGTGATGTGGATTGAGCTATTACCGGATCTGGTCTTGGTTCAAACTTGGGTGGTGATGTGTTTCTAGTCAACCTAGATGAATTGGGTCTCTTGACCACACTTGCATACACAATCACAAACACAATCACAACAAGTTCAAACAACAGTCAACAATAGAAATCAACCAAGCCTAGTCTAAGGTAACCTCGATCTAGACAACTCCTAACTGGTTGATTGTCCACAAGAGGTAGAATGTAGACTTTGACCACAAGCTAATCAGCCAGGTCAGGGCAAGATTGGTGGGAGGTTTTCCGTCAAAGACGTTCCTTAATTAAATAACCACCAATCTTCGGGCTTTCGGCCCTCAATCCCCTTCCTTGACACTGATTTGGCAGGAGTCAATTCCAACACCTTCCCTCTTTAGGATAATCTCCTAGTGAGTTCGAGATATCCCTAAGGCCAACGTCTATCAAATTTTACTTAGGCTTAGGTTGTGCGTGCTCTGGAGATGGTTTGTGGGCTAAGGAAGGGTAATGACTTCCCCACCTATCTTGATTTGGTTTTGCCCTTAGAATTGATTCGTGCAAAGTGTGCAAGATATAGAAAAGTAGCATTCAGAAGCAAAATCACCCAAGAATGTTCCTAAACTATATGCTATGCATACATACCTTGTCTCCAGCTCTCTTCAACAGTAAAGTAAAGGAATGAAAAGACTCGTGCCTAGAATGCAAATGTCTAATCAATTTTAACTTTTCAACGAATATTTTACTGTTGACTTAAAACAGGGATGTTGGATAGTGAAACTAGCACAAATATGACATATAAAAACTAAAATTTTTGCGAGCAATATGTCCTGCAAAACAAAGTTTTTAGTAGTCCAATGGAAATTTTCAGATTTTGCAAAGCAACTTCTTGAAATTCTGTTTCCTACTTTCGAGAGTAGGGGCACAGAATTTGCAAGTCTTCTTGGCAAAGCTTGAATGCTAGATCTTGTTCTTCAAGTCCCTGAAACAAACACACAAAACTTGTTAAAACAACTACACCGTTCCCTCCCTGGAAACGGCGCCAAAAATTGATTGCTAAAATAAAGAACAACAACCAATGAGTTCAAGAATTTACGTGTAGCTTGTGGCTAACGGGTCGTGTCCACAAGGAGGGATGCGATGGAAGCTTTTCGGTGATTCGTTTTTAAAACAAGGAATTGTGTTCGTTTTTTAGGAAAAAGAGAATGGAAAGAAAGAGATGAATGAAAGAAAAATTGCGACTTTTAGAAAAGGTTTTGGAGAAGGTGATTTAGAAAACTTAGAAATTGTGTTGTGTTTGTAATAATAAAGAAAGTCTGGGCTCACTATCTCACTACTCAATTAGTTATTCTTCTCTTAAAATGCTAAGTCCCTTAGATGATCATTTGCAAAACTTAGAGTTGTCTTTTAGAAAGCTTTAAGTAAAGCACATAAGATGTTAGAGAGTTGAGTCTTTTTCTTCAAGAAATCAGAGAATCGAATGTTAAAAAATCAAGCGCGAAGAAGCAAGAATAAATTAAAAACGATTCAAGAGATGTTCATGAAAGAGTTGTGAATTCACATCCAAACCCATCCTCATGTGCCTTCAAGAACACTTTCAAAAAGAAAGGCTTTTAAGTAAGGCATTCATATGAGTCATCGGGTCTTTTTCTTTAAAAACAAGAGAGAAGAAAAAGCAAGAGAGAGTTCGATAGCGAGCCCAGAAAGATGTTTAGTTATCCATGAGAAAAAAGAAAAAAGAAGAAAACAAAGACATAATGTAACCCATACCGTACTGCAAGTGGAAGAGAAATTGGCTCAACTTTTGTATTGCTGTCACTTCAATCTTCAAGTACAAGCTCTCAGTCCTCTCTCTCACAAGTTTTTAAAACTGGACTACAAGTTAAAAAGCAAGATTACAACTTTCTTTCTAGCTAACAAAGAGCCTAAATCCTAAGAAAATAAATGCAAAACTTAATCCTAGTCTTCGCTGCATTTTTCTCTGCTGAAAGAGGTATTTATAGCCAAAAACCTAAAGGAGGAGATCCCGGAAAGATTGGGGGAGCAAACGCTCCCCCAACTGATACTGTTTTGCCGCAGAAATGCGGCTTGGGCCGCCTTTCTGCGGCATTGGTGTGGCCAGGTGGCCACACCAAGAGGGGGGCTTCTAGTTTGAAGATTATCCCGTATCTCCTGCTGTTTTCTCGTTTCTGCTCCAACCGTTGACGAAACAGGCTTTGATTTTGAGGCTTCAATTGCTCGATTCAGGGAGGATTTTTCTCAACCTCTTGATATGCCAAGATTTAGCCCTGATTTCTTCACTTCGAATTTATTCTGAATTAATTCAGAATTTGGTGGGCTTTTGGGCTTGTTTCTCTTTTCTTTCCTTGAGCATTTGGGCCTACATTTAGCAAAGAAAAAGACAACTTATTAATATAATTTATTAGCTAACAAGTGTGGTAAACTGACAACATAAATGCAATGTATGTGACAAATCACATCTCGTGCTGGCGTGCCTTTTTAGCCTCCACCAGAGCTTGGACCCGCAGCTCCTCTTCAGACAAAAATCTCTTCGCAGCTAGTTGCGCTTGAAGAGACTCCAATCTGGAGGAATGAGCAGAGAGGTTTTCTTCAACCTCTACCTTGGCAGTTTCCAGCTCCTCCAGCCTTTTTCTAGCAGCGATCAGCTTCCGCTCATTGGTCTCGATCAAGGCTTGTGCCCTGGTGATAGTAGCTCGAGCAGTGATAATAACCTGCTCTGCACTCTGTATAACGATTTCAGATTCCTTTGAGTCGTCAATCAGCCTTTGGTGGTCAGCCTGGAAATGCTGGAGATGGCGGGCCTCTTCAGCTATTTGTTCCTCCATCTCCTTTTGCTCATGTTCTTGAGCGGCAAGAAGCTTACCCAGAGTTATCCGGGCCTCATCTACTGAACCAGCATTCTCCATAGTCTTGAGCTCCTTCAGGTGGCTCCCAGCTGCTCCACCAGCATCAGGCATGCCCTAAGCCTGCGAAGGACTCCCAGTATGACCAATATTCTCGATCTGATTTTCGAGAAGCATTCGGGCAAACTTGAAAGAGCTGCCCCCAGAAAGGATGAGGTCAATACAAGATCTCATGGAAGTAAAAAATTGCTGCACCATTTGACGTGCCAGCTCTTCCATCATGTCATTAACTAGAGAGAACTCTGCTGATGTAATCTCGGACCCCCTTTCCATGACAGGGCGAGAGACGGGAATCGGTTCATCTTGCGTTGGAGTGAGGCCGACGATAGGTTTGTCAGTTACTGAAATAGTCACTGATACCTCAGGGACGGTTATTGTCGTAGCGGCCTCCACTGCGACAGAGCAACAGCAAACCTTGCGACATCGGGTTCCCCGGCCGAAATTTGAACTATACTATCTTCCGCACTAATGCTTGCCGTAGGATCCTCTACTTGAGCTACCCCAGTGCTCTCTGCAAGCCACTAAAATGTCAGTGATGACAATAAAAAGGAGAATATTCAATACGCCAGTATTCTCTTACCAAGTTGAGGATCTGAAGATGGCGAATTCCTGGGCAGGTCGTGTGGGGTTGAGACCTCCTTGACTTCGACAGTTGCACTCTCTTGAGGCATTTCGGTAACAGGAGCCTCAAGGTCCTCCTGCTGGGCCAGCTCTTGGATTATCTCCTCAATCTGAGAGGAAGTTGTAGCTTCACTGTCGACAACCAGCCCTATAGAAGAAAGTCAAAAGGAAATGTCAGAACCCTTCCCTAACTTGAGGAGAAGCCGGTTCAAGAAGATAAGGAGAGTACCTTCAGTAGCAACAATCATTGCTATCGGCGAAACCGTCACAGGGTCACATTCCTGTATCTCTTCCTCCGAAATATGCGAAAATTTGCTCGTATCCGGAAGAGCGGGTTCATCGCCAAAATCGACTTCGTTGCCAGAATAATATCCATATTCTTCGAACGATGAAGATGACAGTTCAACACAGGAGGTCTCAACAATCGAGACCTTACTACCAAGTACCCCAGTAGTAGGGCTGGGATCGACAACCCGCGAGGTGGGTATCAATACATTGGGAGACCGGGCTGTTGCACCTCCACCCTTCTCTTTTGAACTGAAGAAGGCCCGGGCTGAGTTGAGACCCCTGGAATCTCAACATCATCCCTCCCTACCAAGTCAACTTCGGGTCGCTCAGCCTCTTCAGCCATGGCGGGTTTACATGTGAGCTCCCCCTCTTCCAAGATCACGGGACCCCTACTGCGTAGATCGCGAGGACGAAGAAGGGGGACCTCCTGTTCATCTTCCTCTTCCTCCCTCTGCTCCTCAACTCTAGAAGGAATTACCTCAGGCATTGAAGCTTCAGCCTCTGATTCCCTCCTAGCCTTCTTCGGGATAGGTGATAGGTAGTGAAAAGTGCATATTTTTCAATACATTTACTATCACATTTTCATATTTATTCCTATAATTCTGCACATTTACTAATATTTTATTATTTACTGTGTGCAGGCCTTGAGAAATAAAAATAAAAGAATAAAGCCTTAAAAGAAGCCCAAAAGGCCATGTTTAAAGCCCATTGCAAAAGTTACAATTATCAAATATCAAAATTGTAATTACTAAGGGCAATAGTTGCAAATACTAAAAGAAGAGGGAAGGATAGACTTCTATTCAACCCTAAATACTTGCAGGATGAGGATAAAAGCCAAAGAAGGAGAGTTCAAGATCACAAATTCGTTGTTAAAAGATATTGGAAGATTTGGATTTAGGGTAACTTGCTTCCCAAGTTATCCCGAAATCCCAAAATAAAGAGTCAGGATACATCTTCCAGAAAGATAAACCCAGATGGACGGACCAGAGAAGGCCACGCGCGAAAGCGCGTGGCCAGCCGACACAACTTGGCCGCGGAAACGCGGCCCAAGCCGCGTTTCCGCGGCAGTTTGGATGAGCCAGGGCAACGGTTTTCGTGGAGGAGTCGTATTGGGACTCTACCTCCTTCTGCACCTATAAATACCCCTGCAGAGCAACAGAGAAGGGCATCCAGCGAACTACAGAGCTAAATCTAGGGTTTTTAGGCTAGTTGTAGTTTAGGTTTTTATTTTCTTTTTGTAATTTTTATTTTTCCTTTATGTAACTGAGAGTAGAGGATGCTTTCATGGAGGAAGGAGATCATGTTTGTACTGAGGTGACATCGGTGTAAGTCAAACTTTTCTTTCATTGTTAATAGAATCAACTCAAGGTTTGTTTTTGTTCTTCTATTCTTGTTTTATTTTTGTTCTTCTATTCTTGTTTTATTTTATTTTTTTCTCTCTGATGTCTTGCAAACCATGAGATCTGATCGCTTCGAGACTGCTTAGCCGAAGAAGTGCCCTTGATGGCCTATGGTGATGAACAAGCCTTCTCTTGCTAGTATAGTTTGTCTTTTCTTTTCGTAGTGTAGATCGAGAAGGGGGAAGATCCTATACGCCATGCTTGAATGTCTTCAAAGACAAGGTAAGTCGTTGCAACGGATCAAAGGTAAACAGGGCAGAAGAGGTAGGTATGTGTTTTATTTAGTTTATAGTTTTCTTTTCTTTTATTTCTGTAGATTAGATCACCAACACTTCATCCTCCAACTCTTCCTTTCCCAACTCATTGTAAATATCGCTCCTATTCCTAACCTGACTTTAACTATTACTTTCTTATTTTCCTTTTAATAACTAAAAGAATAATTTTTTAGAGAACTTGCTAACAAGCTTCCATCGCTACTCCCTCCCTGAGGATCACGACCCGCATAGCCATTGCTACAGCGGATAGAATTGAGCACCTTGCACATCTCTAATTCTTAAATCTGATATATTATATTTTTTGTGCAGGAAAATCTCAATCAAAATTTTGGCGCCGTTGTCGGGGAGGGACGGTAAGTATTTTTAAAAAAAAAATATTAACTAATTCTTTTATTCTTTCTGTTTGCAGGTTTGGAGAACAGGAATAATAATAGCAGCAAAGGACATATAGCAACTCTGTGGCTCTGCCCTCGAAGGCAGAGCAACAGGGCCTACTACAGAGCCGCGATTCCGCGGCAAACGTCGCGTTTCCGCGGCCTGAGTAGTTGACTACTCACCCTGTTTTCTGCAGGTTGCTGCTACTTGCAAATCTGGTTTACTGCTCTGTTAAATTTTGTTCTGTGATAAACCTGTACACTACTAATTAATTAACATTAACCTATTTGTTGATAAATAAATAAAAAAATTTAGACTCTTGCATTTTAGGCACGTGTCATTTAATTTTTTTATTTTTTTGTTGAAGAGTGCTGGAGACAAGGTACGTTCGCATTGCATATAGACTAGGAAGCACCCTTGGCTGATTTATTTACTTTGAGTGAATACTTATCTATTGCTTTACACGTGCACTAAATTGACTTAAGGGCATGTCCTATAAATAAGATAAGGTGGGGATTTCATCACCCTTCCTTGGCCCACAAACAATCTCCTCACTCACTAACCCAAGCCTAACTAAAAATTAGTAGACGTTGGCCCTAGGGACATCTCGGACTCAATTAGGAGATTATCCTAAGGGGGAACAGTGTTAGAATTTGACTCTTGCCAAATCAGTGTCTAGGAAGGGGATTGAGGGCCGAAAGCCCGAAGATTGGTGGTTATTTAATTAAGAACGTCTTTGACGGAAAACCTCCCACCAATCTTGCCCTGACCTGACTGATTAACTTGTGGTCAAAGTCTACACCCTACCTCCTGTGGACAGTCTAACCAGTTAGGAGTCGTCTAGGTCATAGGTCTACCATAACTTAGGTTAGAATTTTTTTCTTTTGTTTGTTTATTTGTTTGTTTTCTTTTTCTTTGTTTGCGTTTGTGTGATATGGCATATAATAATAATTTTTCCAATTTTAATTCATATTACACACCACCCTCTTTTTCGGATATTACCAACCCGGCATATCATAACTTTGACCAACCTAGTGTGCCGGAATGGTCTTATCCGAATGAATTTAACCCATGCCCCATCTTATGACCATAATTTCCATACCACTTTCGACTCTTCACAGAGTTCATGGGGTTTCGCTTCCCCCGAGTTCAATTTTCAACCAACTTGTCCCCCATATCCACCTTGTCCACAAGATTCCCAAGATTCATACTCAGATCCACCCATTCAGAATAGAAAACCATCTATCTTGGAAATGATGAGTATGCATGAGTCCAAGCAACAATTACCATCAATCTTTGACATGATGATGCGTGAGTCCAAGCAACAATCACAAAATCTGACCGACTCACAACTTCATCACGATTACACTTCCTCTTTTCAAGTCCAATCACAAAATGATGCACCAATCGACTATGAAAAGATGCTTGAAGCCATGACTCAGGCTAGATTAGCTCGTGATCATGAAATAGATATGATGGTGCAATCTTTGCGTTCTCACCGTTCGGCCAATTCTGATATCGCTAACCACTCTCTTAGAGCCGAAGAGTCACGTTGCTTTGGACAACAAGATTCTAATTCAGTACCATCATTTGAACTTGCCGAAGCTCCAAATTTTGATAGTTTGGCAAGTTCTTCCTTTCCTGAAATAGAACTTGAGCATGAATATGATCATGATCTCCCACTTGGTGATTCAATTCTACTTCCTGATTTAATAATGACTTCGGTATCTTCACCTGATTTTACTTTTCCCGAGTCAACATTGGATCCTGTGCCAATTCATCATGAAATTGAATCACCCATTTTTGATGATCATATTGAACTTAACCAATTTTATAATTTTGAAAGTCCCATGGATAAATTGGTAAGTTCTCATTTTTATGATATTGAGCTCAATGAGATATGTGACCTAGATTCTCAAATCTGTGATCAAGTTCAAATTCCCGAATCATTATTGACTCCTGTTTTGTTACCCGACTTAGGTAATCTTTTAGAGTCAGTTTTGATTCCCACACCTATCATTCCTGAACTTGAATCACTAATATTGAGTCATATTCCATTGTGGGAAAATGATTGTGGACTTGAGTTTCAACTTCTTGACTTGGACATACTTCTTGAACCGAGCTCGACTCCTGAACCCTTACTTGATTTAAGTTTCTTTCCTGAGTCGGTATTCGTTCCCATACTTCTGACATCCAAGTCAATCATTCCATCTTTTTACACTCCATTTTGGGACAAGGCGGTTGACACAATTAACTCTGAAAATAATTATGAAATTTGGAAATTTGATGGGGTGGAATTATTAAAAAATGATCATACATACATTTTAGTGGGTTATACAAGAAAAATTTCTGGTAGGTTCCTCCAAAAACTACATTATCTTGATTGGGTAGCAACGCTTGGCCCAATTAGACCACCACCGGAACCACCACCTTGAGGTAACTTCTGCCTTCGCTTCTTCTTTTTCATGCATACATTCATACATTGAGGACAAGCATGAGATAAGTGTGGGGGGAGGGTTTACTAACATACTAACATAGTTAGAAACTAACAAAAAAATTTTGCTAATAAAAAAAAATTGCTAAAAAAAAAATTTAAAAAAAAAGACAATATTTTGACTTATCTTTTGAAAGAAATCTAAGTTAGTCTTAAGAATTAGGAAAATCATGATTATGATTTCTAAAAACTTGGTCAAAATAAATAAATTGTTGAATTTTTAGGTATAGGAGGAAAAATTGAATAAGTAATTAGTCTTGATTTTTACCTTAATGAAATGTGCATACCTAATACATTTACATATCTAGGATTCTAAGACAAAGACTCTTGTGCCCTATAAAAAAAAAAAAATTTTCACTGATTAAGCTGGATACATGTGCCTCAAGAAGCATAAGTATTCATGCCTAAAGGTGATTTTATAAATAAAGTCCTTAGTTTTGTGACCTAGTTCACTCGAATCCTTAAGTCCGTGGGGTGTTTTCTCACCTGGTGCCCTAAAACCGACCGGTTTGAGAGCCACCGACTTTAAGTTCGCTACATGGGTGGATTAGAAAGCCTAAGGAAACTAAGAAAAATTAATTATATATGTACTAACACATCTAATAGTCAATTAGTTAGGTATGAGGTCCTCATGAAGCCTTCATGCTTACACGAAAGAAAATTAGATGAGTTATACATATTTTAAAAAAAAAAGAGAGAAAATAATAATAAAGAGGCATAAGAGTCCAAGTTAAGGAATTCCTAATAAAGATTCACAAGGATGCATGTGACTTTTGGTAACGAAAAAGACTATACAAAAATTCAGTTTTGATCCTTACCTAAAATGGATAACAATTTACTATATAAAGACTAAGTTTAAGAATGAATAAAAATGATAATCCTAAAAACTTATAGATTACTTAGTTTCTTCAAACATATTTCAAATATTTTCCTTTTTATGGATTTTGTGGGTGTAATCCGCTGAAAACCCTCACGAGACAACACTCGTCCTATAGGGTAACCTAGGGGTTTAACGGCTTGTTGCACATGCTAAGTGCAACCGTGATTCCTACGAAAGTGAGTTAGCTAGTTTAGTTTTTCTTTTTCTTTTTGATTTTTACTCGAGGACGAGCAAAAAGATAAGTGTGGGGGTGTGATAGGTAGTGAAAAATGCATATTTTTCAATACATTTACTATCACATTTTCATATTTATTCCTATAATTCTGCACATTTATTAATATTTTATTATTTATTGTGTGCAGGCCTTGAGAAATAAAAATAAAAGAATAAAGCCTTAAAAGAAGCCTAAAAGCCCATGTTTAAAGCCCATTGCAAAAGTTGCAATTATCAAATATCAAAATTGCAATTACTAAGGGCAATAGTGGCAAATACTAAAAGAAGAGGGAAGGATAGACTTCTATTCAACCCTAAATACTTGCAGGATGAGGATAAAAGCCAAAGAAGGAGAGTTCAAGATCACAAATTCGTTGTTAAAAGATATTGGAAGATTTGGATTTAGGGTAACTTGCTTCCAAGTTATCCTGAAATCCCAAAATAAAGAGTCAGGATACATCTTCCAGAAAGATAAACCCAGATGGACGGACCAGAGAAGGCCACGCGCGAAAGCGCGTGGCCAGCCGACACAACTTGGCCGCGAAAACGCGGCCCAAGCCGCGTTTTCGCGTCAGTTTGGATGAGCCAGGGCAACGGTTTTCGTGGAGGAGTCGTATTGGGACTCTACCTCCTTCTGCACCTATAAATACCCCTGCAGAGCAACAGAGAAGGGCATCTAGCGAACTACAGAGCTAAATCTAGGGTTTTTAGGCTAGTAGTAGTTTAGGTTTTTATTTTCTTTTTGTAATTTTTATTTTTCCTTTATGTAACTGAGAGTAGAGGATGCTTTCATGGAGGAAGGAGATCATGCTTGTACTGAGGTGACATCGGTGTAAGTCAAACTTTTCTTCCATTGTTAATAGAATCAACTCAAGGTTTGTTTTTGTTCTTCTATTCTTGTTTTATTTTTGTTCTTCTATTCTTGTTTTATTTTATTTTTTTCTCTCTGATGTCTTGTAAACCATGAGATCTGATCGCTTCGAGACTGCTTAGCCGAAGAAGTGCCCTTGATGGCCTATGGTGATGAACAAGCCTTCTCTTGCTAGTATAGTTTGTCTTTTCTTTTCGTAGTGTAGATCGAGAAGGGGGAAGATCCTATACGCCATGCTTGAATGCCTTCAAAGACAAGGTAAGTTGTTGCAACGGATCAAAGGTAAACAGGGCAGAAGAGGTAGGTATGTATTTTATTTAGTTTATAGTTTTCTTTTCTTTTATTTCTGTAGATTAGATCACCAACACTTCATCCTCCAACTCTTTCTTTCCCAACTCATTGTAAATATCGCTCCTATTCCTAACCTGACTTTAACTATTATTTTCTTATTTTCCTTTTAATAACTAAAAGAATAATTTTTTAGAGAACTTGCTAAACAAGCTTCCATCGCTAGTCCCTCCCTGAGGATCACGACCCGCATAGCCATTGCTACAGCGGATAGAATTGAGCACCTTGCACATCTCTAATTCTTAAATCTGATATATTATATTTTGTGTGCAGGAAAATCTCAATCAATAGGCTCACCCATGGAAGCAGAGCCGTGGAAACGCTTGGACACAGCCTGTCGACTCTTTTTAATGGGCTGCTTCTTGTGTGCTGCTGCCCTTGGTCCCGTCCTTGTTTCCCCTCCTGTTTCCTTCTCGGCTGCCTGATATTCGTCCATACCTCGCATGCGTTTGTTGGACTCTAACTTGTCCTTATAAGACGCTTTGATGCTCTTGATGCACGAGGTATTTATTTCGAAACCAGGCATCCTACTAGCCAGGGAGTACCAAGTACAGAAGCTGAGGCTGGTATAACAATTAGGCGTCTTGTGAGGAAGACTGAAAATAACCTTTGTCCCACCAGTCACACTATAGTACCATGCCCGAGCACCTTCAAACAAATTCCCGCTAAAGGAGAGGTCAGCATTGGTGTTGCCGATGTATAATTGATCATAACTGAACTGTCGAGCAAATCGACTTGGCATGTAAGGCTCGATCGTACATGAATTCCCTTGCCGGAAGAGCAGATACCCAGGCCGAATATTAATCAACCACTAGAAGACTCCCGATGGCAACCTGGTGAAATCATCTGGTCCCGCAAGATCGGCGAATTTATCCCCGTAAGATGCACCGGCAATCTCAAGAAAGCAACGGTCAAGATGATAGTTCGAAGCATTCAGAATGCATTTCCGAATGTAGAACATGTAATAGCAAGACCAGCTTGAATTCTGCAGCTTCTGCACAAAAGGGACAAACCCCGCAGACGGAGGCACCGCCGTCATCAGTGAAGGGCAGTGCATAACGTACCAAGCCATCAAGTACGTATATGGAAGCTTGATCCTGGGGTTAGGGGTCTTTACTCTTGGCCTTCCCTCCGAGTCAACCTCTGGTCTACCCTTGAAGTTGACAACGGCTTCCACTTGGCACAGGCTTTTAACCAGAGCCCGTAATCCACTTTGAATTCCAGCCACCATTGTTGGAAGGAGGGCGATAGACTTTCCGTAGGCCAACAAAACCGCCGGGTATACCACATCGGCAACAATTACTTCATGTGGCAGTGTTGGCACCACACAACGCTTCAGCCATAACATAAGGAAGCCCGCCAACAACGCCCGGTCAGAAATAGGAACTCGGGCCTGATGATGAAAACTTTCAAAAACCGTATCAGATTTGAAAGTATCCTCATTTGCCTCCGTGGTGTAAGAACTCGCAGAGGCATTAATCCTCTCAGCAATTTCTTCATCAGTGCTAGGAGCCAGGCTGGTCACTGGGCTGTCCTTCTTATTTATACCATTGAATAGGTAACTTGCCCAGGACATCTGCTTGATACCCCTATTTCTCCAAGAGGTCATTTGGCCACAGATGTGAAAGTGACATAACACTTCCCAGTATGTCTCGTATATTTGAGGGCTCTCCTTCCTCAAGAGATGAAGTTCTTCAGAAGTCGGAACGTATTCTTCATAAGGGGCATCTCCCATAACAAGCCCCGAGACTTCATACAGCTCATGAAGAGCGAGCCCCATCTCTCCGACTGGAGTGAAAAATGTGCCCGTCAAGGGATTATAGTGCTCCAGGATGCCATAGAAGTTATGAGAACTTTGCGGTGCCATACTGCACAGCCCTAACTGAGTGATACAGCCCCACCTGCTGCAGCAGAGCTCCAAGTTCAGCAAGGACAAATCTAACCATCCTACCCCACCAGGATCTGTTGGAAGAATGAACCCACCCGAGCGGACAGAAGTCGACGGGAAAATCACCCCTAGCCTTCATGAACTGATTGATGAAGGTGGTGCCAAGCTGAGGGGTCTCTCCTCTCGGATATTCAGATCTGACCAATCTAGGGAATAAACTAAAGTCCTCTTTCCCATGGCCGGCAGAGTATACTTCTTTGGCACCTAGTCTGCCAAGTGAGACACCGGAGACAAATCGGGAAAGATCCCAATCCATCGCACGATAAACAGACATGTGTTGTAGATAGGACAAGGGATACATCCTCTCCATGTTGGGAAGAAAGAACCTCCTGTCCCCTATCTGACAAAGCCACTTATAGTCTCCATCATGTAGCATCCTATCGTCCTCGTCAATGTCATCACCAAACAGGAAAATAGGCTTCCACAATGGAGTGCGAGAATCTGTCTCAAACAATCCGTCAGAGATAATCTTCCGGAGGATCACCATACTGGCCTTGGAGATTCTCTCCTTTCTCTCCTTCGACTTGCCAGTGGTCACAGGAACAGTTTTCTGCAGCACGAAAGTCAGATTACAATCAGCGCCACCTACATTCCCAAAGTGGCACTTTTTGGACAAAGGGTTGGAGGAGTATCGTACTGCAAAGAGAACAACACTTGGTCAGAAATCTAAAAGAAAATGGCTAAGTGTTTGAAACTCAAACGCGAGAATGAGTCCAGACGCGAAGATCATCAAAATCTGCGTCCAGACTCAAAGAATGCGAGGCTTGCATGAAGCCCGCATTTCAAAATCCAGGACTTAGAAAAATTTCTAAGTATCAGACTCAGATGCGAGATTCATTAAAACCTACGTCTGATCTTACAAAACGCAAGAATTGTAAGAAGTCTACGTCTGAACTCCCCACACTTAGAAATATTCTGAGCATTGAGTCCGAAACGCAAGGCTCAATGAGGCCCTGCGTTCAACAAGCAGATACGGACTCAAGTTGATAAAGAAAAGATGCAGAGGTCGTCAAACCTGCGTCTTGTCTATCAACTCAAGAACCGCGCCTGAAGATCAAACACGGGCATGAGCCGGCGTTGGCGGTTCACATTCAAGAGGGACTTAAGAGTTGAAAGAACTCTATAAGCCCCTTTAATGGCGGAAACCAAATCAGATGGTTTTACTACCTGAAATAGGGGCCTCCTGCATGGAAGAACCACCCATTTGGATCTCCGGAGCGACAGCGCTCGAAGATGAAGAAGCGAGTTTGGTCTTGGGTGCCATTTCGACCGTGAAATCACTGTTGAAGGAAGAAAGCTTTGAGCTTTTTCTTAACCCTAAAAAAACTCGACGAAGAAGAAAGAGTCTAATAATGACTCTTGAAAGACTGTTGTCTTTTATAGGCACAGAAATCCCCAGAGATACGCGGCGCTTGGCTCGAGGCCTAATCCCCGTCCGACGCGTGGCGTGCATATTAAATACAGCGCAAAATTCGTGCACCAAACGAAAGATGTCCCTTCAGTTCTGCCAGACATGTGGCAACGCACGGATTTGTGTTCGATGGAAAATAGCGTTCCTCCAAAAGTCGCGCCTCTTCAGCAAGGCTAAAAAGCGAAAGCTGCGTCTTCATCTCAAAAGACGAATCCCTACAAGAGCCGCATTTCTGCAGCAAACTAATAATGCGTCCCCACTCCAAGTAAGGACTGCGTCTTTAAAGCAACATGACCCCTGCGTCTACAGGACTTGCATTCAGCCTTTTCAGTTCAACAGTACACTGGCACAAGCAGATGACTGTTTACCCCTGGTTCAAAGTACACCAACAACAAGCCCAGAGCACTAGGGAGGTCTAGACTGTGTATCTGGATACTCGCTATGATCATTTCTGGCGGCTTCAAAGAGTTTCACAGTACACTCACGAAGATCATATTCCAGACAGGATCAAGCTCAGGATATCTCAAATGATTGTCAGTCTAATCATGAGAAGTATGAACTCAACCAGAGTCCAAAGTATTTCGAAATCGTCCTAGTTAACTGCGGAATATCGAAAACTTTTGAGGGGGTTCTGTAGGCTGTCTAAAAATTACTAAAAGACAAGTCATCAAAAAGCAGAGTCCAAACTCCAGACGCAGGGCTAATCATAGCCATCACTACAGCGCCAAGACGTGAGGGTCAAAACCTGCGTCTCAGTATCACTGCAGCACCAAGGCGCGAGGGTCAAAACCCGCGTCTCAGCATCACTGCAGTATTAAGACGCGAGGGTCGAAACCCGCGTCTCAGTTATAACTGCCCTCGTTATTGGGTCAATTACCACCCACGTAATGAGGAAGTTAACCCCCATTATGGAGCATTTTTAGTGGGCATGTTCACCCCTGAAACCTCTATAAATAGCCCCGTTGCTATGGAGAAGGGGTCAGTTGATCAGATAATTCTTGGAGAAGAATTTCACTTGCGAGCTCTAGAAGCACCAAGACTTCTACCAAAAAAGAAAGAGAGAATTCAACTCTTCGAACAACTTGCTGCGTACAAGTTAATCTTTGCCCATAATCTCTTTGAGATTCCTGGTCGACAGGAGCCGTGTTACTCCGTCTGCTATCCAAAAAGAAGATTCGCAAGAGGTCCTGACGTTCACCTGGTCAACGGAAAAACAAGATTCACTTTCCACCGCCACATCAAGAACCCAACATTAAACAAAGGGGAGATTCAAGTCTAAACATCTTTCCTCCCTTATAGTCGGAGTGTTAATCCGCTGTAATCTTTCATTTGATTCAAGAAAATTTTACAAAGGAACTTTCTCCCACCAAACAATGGCAATGACTTTTCCTCAAACATCCATATCGAAGTCGAGATGACTAATGGTAAGTTCAAAGTTACACCTCTACATTACCTCCACTGTTAAGTTTAAAACTACACCTATGAAAGTGGTATTTTCAGTTTTACCAAATGAAACTGAAATTCCTGCCGAGCTAAGTTAACATCACGCCTTTAGCTCACATCCTTGTCAAGTTAATATCACACCTCTGACAAGATTTAATCCAATCTGTTAAGTTAATATCACACCTCTAATGGTAAAAATTTTCCTAGATCCCCAGTGGGTTTAGTCTTACTTGTTATTCTCGTTAAAAGAATAGCATGTCCACTTAAATCACTGTTAGGTTAATATCATACCATTAACAGTGTTTCCATTAAATCTCCAGCCGAGTCCTAATTATGTTAATACTAAACCTCTAATGAAGACTCAGTCACAATCCTCCACGAGCTTGCCATTCTCATCTATAGATTAGCAAGACCACAGAAATTATTCAACTCTTGTCATGTTAATATCACACCTCTGACAGTAATCTTAAATCCCTTCAATGGAATTTTTCCTAATTTTGACTTGCTAAGTTAAAATGTTTCTAGCAAATCAAAGGTAATCACTTCTACTTGTTTGATTTTCAATACAAAAAAGGAAGTCTAGACATGTAAGAAGACAGAAAAAGTGTCCCTTTTATTGATATTCAAAAATATGTAAGTGATACAAAATACTCTCTTATATAATAAGATTGAGTGTTACAACAAAGGAGTACAAAGAAGTCCCTCTTGCTTAACGAAAGGTTACACTCACTCAAAAAATTGAAGATGTACAAAGATCATCCTCTTTATTATGGCCGGGAAAGTGGACCAACTTTCTCTCCTCTTGAGAACAATGGTGCTTCTTGAGGTCGAAATGCACGGAGCATTCAGATTCACCCAACCAACTAGTTGAAGGTATCCACAAGGCTATAATCCTTCGCTTAATTGGAAGCTCCACCACCAGAAGGTCATCTAATGAGCATGGGTTTTTCCACGCTGTCACTTCTTTGAGTAAGATTGGTGAAGGGAGGATCCGAGACCTTACTGGTGATGTCCTCTTTCCTGTGACCTTCAAATACGCCATGCTCACTGTGACCAAGATGGATCCGAGACATTACAGGTGCATCATGTCTAATAAAGTATTGATGTGTATCGACAGTTGCGCGGATCTTCCTCGCCCTTGGACAGAAGCTCTGACTTCCCTAGTGTTCGCCAATCGAATAAGATGGTCAATTCAAATATTCTCCCATGAACCGGGTAAAGACGGTGGAATCAACACCTACGATATGGCCAAGCCTCCAAGAAAAAAAAACAAGGGTTAAAATTCTGCAAAGACAGAAAATAGGAAGCCAGAAGCACAAACGCGGGACTGAAGTGATGAACTCTGGACGCGAATCTCACAGATGCAGAGATAGAAAATATTGATCTAAATGCAGTCTGATATTAGACTCGCGTCTGATAATTGAGATGCGAGCATACATCAAAGACGTGCACTCGAATCATGAAACTTTTTGAAATTGCTCAAGCCCGCGTCTAAAGCTCCGATGCAGAGCTTGGCCCATTCGCATCCAAAGATCTCAAAAGAGCAGACTTAAAATTTTCTAAGTCAGGAACCCCAAACGCGAGCTTCATATACAAAACTTGTGTTTCAAGTCTTAAAATGCGGAGTTCACCACACTCACGTCGAAGAACTTAAGACTTAGACTTTGAAGTCAACAAGCCCGCGTTTCATCAGGTAACGCAAAAGGCGCATTTGCAGAGCATGGACGCATGAACCTCAAGAAAAAGTTTTCAGAAAGAGATCAAGAGACAGAGTCTCTTCATGGTCGAGGATGATAGAACTTCAAGGAGACTGAGCCTTATCATAGTAAAAGCCAGTTCCTGCCCGAAGAAGAATTCTCTAGAAGTTAGACTTCATTTGTCAAGGCACGACCGTGAAAGCACATAAAGCAATGCTTTTTAAGCTTGAAATCACTTAACAGTGATAATCTTCGAAGAAGATTGAAAGAAAACAGTGAAGCTTTGAGTTCTTTTTGTTCTTCAGTACATATGACCTTGAGGGAGGCCCTTGAAGGAGAACAATCAAGACGAAGTTCCTCAGAGCACATAATCGCGAAGGAAAACAGTCAAGATGAATGACTGTTAAGTGGCTAGGGCATATTTATAGGCTCTCTAAATGGCCTTTAATTAATGGCATAAAAATCAAAGCCGTTCTTAAAGGCCAAAATTAATAGCCTTAATTCACTATGCAAATATCAAATCTAGTTTAGATGAGACATGTGGATTTTTGCTTCGGGAAATCCCAATGACACGCATCCCCAGTTATCAACGCCGATTTCGCATTGAAAGATCCAGCAAGATCTTCGCGTCAAGCTGCATGCGATGCTTCGAAGGCCGCATTCTGAAGTCCGTAAATCTTAAGTTGCGTCCCCTCTATCAAATGGAAAAACGCAAGCTCGCATCTCCAACAAGTCCACAGCCGCGTCTCTCACAAGTTCAAAACCGCGTCTCTCACAAGTTTAGAGCCGCATTTCTGACAAGTTAAGATCCACGTCTCTCACAAGTGCAGAGCTGCATGAAGAGCTACGTTTCTCTCACAAGTACAAAATTGCGTTTCTCTCAAAAATTCAGAGCTGCATCCTCTCAACAACTCAGAGTCGCGTTTCTCTCAACTGATCGGTCACGTCTCCTCTACAAGTCAGGGCTGTGTCTCCCTTACAACTCAGTGCTGTCTGAGTTTTCTCTCTATAAATCATAGCCGCGTCTCAACAAAGGACTAAGGACTGCATTTCCACAATAGTCAAGGCCGTGTCTATGAGAGCTGCGTTCTCCCACGTAACAAAAAGTCCGTCTGATTCTCAAATACAAAGAAAGAACAAAGACGAGACAAAAATTTGATAACTTTTATTATTTAAATCGAAATGATAAAAGTAATACAAACACTCTCTTATTTGACAAATAGAGTGTTATAAAAAATGGGAAGATACAAAAGGGAAGAGGGCCAATCCTGCTTCGCCAAAGAATAGATCTGTTCCCGGAGGCACTGCATCTCCTACTGGCGTGCCTTCTCCACTTCTGCCCAAGCTTGAATCCATAACTTTTCCTCTGATAAGAATTTCTTAATAGCCAGTTGTGCTTGAAGAGACTCCAACTTGGAAGAATGGGCAGTAAGATTTTCTTGGACTTGCTTCTTGGCAACTTCCAGCTCTCCAATCTTGCTCTGGCAGCAACAAACTTCTGCTTGTTAACTTAAATCAAGGCTTGCGCCTTGGCAATAGCCGCCCGATCAGTAGTAATGACTTGCTCTGCATTCTTGGTGATAGCCTCAGATTTCCTAGAATCGTCGACCAATCTTTGGTAGTTGGCTTGGATGTTATGGACATGATGGGTCTCTTCAGCCATCTGCTCCTCCATTTCTTTCCTCTCATGTTCTTGAGTGGTGAGGCGCTTATTCAGCATCGACTGAGCCTCGTCCATCAGACTAACCTTCTCTAGGATCCGAGTTCCCCAAGCATATCCCTAGCTGTTCGACTAGTGACAGATACGCCCTAGCTTGCTCTGAGCTTTCAGTGTGACGGATGTTCTCAATCTGATTTTCAAGAAGCATCTGGGCAAACTCGAATGAACTTCCCCCAGAAAGGACCAATTCGATGCAGAACATCATGGAGGCGAAGAATTGTTATACCATTTGATGCGCCAATTCTTCCATGATGTCCATGGTTGGAAATAACCCTGCTGGTGCGCTCCCGGATCCCCTTTCTATGATAGTGTGGGAAGTGTCCATGGAGACGGGAGCCAACTCAATTTATGCAAGGATGAGGCCAACAACAGGCTCGTTTGACACCGAGGTCATGGCTGACACCGAGGTCATGGCTGACACCGCATCAACAGGGGCAGCAACAAACTCCACAGCACTGGGTTCACCGGCCGAAGTCTGAACTATGCTGTCCTCTACGCTGGTATCTACCACGGGATCCTCTACTTGACCTACCCCGGTGCTCTCTGCAACCATAACATCAATGTAAGTAATAACTATGAAAACGAGAGTATATGGCATATCTTTGTTCTCTTACCAAGTTGAGGATCTAAAGATGGCAAGTCTTTGGGCAAGCCACTTGGCGATGAGGGTTCCCCGGTCACGGCGGTTACACCCTCACGAAGAGTCTCAGTAGCAAGAACATTAAGGCCCTCCAGCTGGGCCAGCTCCTAGATCATCTCCTTAATATGGGAGGAAGTCGTAGCCTCACTACCGATAGCTATTCCTGCAAAAGAAATTCAAATGAAATGTTAAAACATCTTCCCAACTTGATGGAGAGAAGTTAAGGAGGATAAAAGAAATACCCTCAGCAGTGGCAACCTCTCCCGACGACGGAACCATCGCAGGGACATACACCTGCATCTCTTCCTCTGAAATATGCGAGAATTTGCTGGTACCAGGAAGAGTGGGTTCATTGTCAAAGTCAACTTCTTCACCCGAATAATAGCCTTGCTCTTCAAACAGTGAAGATGACACTTGGACCCAGGAAGGCTCAGTGATCGGAGCTTTACCACTAAGAACTCCGGTAGTAGGGCTGGGCTCCACAACCCGGGAGGTAGGCATCAACACACTGGGAGACCCCGGTTGTTGCACCTCCGCCCCTCTTTCCTGATCCGAACAAGTTCCAGGCTAAGTTGAAACTCCTGAAATCTTAACTTCAACCCTCTCCATCCCTTCTTCAGGCTGTTAAGCCCCTTCGGCCATGGTGGATTGGCCTGCAGGCTATCCCTTCGCCAGGATCGCAGGACCTCTACTACGCATGCCTCGGGGACGTATTGTTGGGGCTGCCTCCACTTCTTCTTCCTCTTCCTCCTTCTCCTTAGCACCAGGAGGGATTATTTTAGGCATCCGAACTGAAGCATCATCCTCAGATCCTTTTTTGCCTTCTTCAGGCTGGGCTCGCCTTGGGAAGCAGAGGCTCGAGGACACTTGGACACAACGTATCAAGCCCTCCGAACAGGGTGTTCCTCTGCGGCTCCTACTATAGGCTCAGACATCGAAGCCACCCCTGTCCTACTAGTCTCTTTCATTGCCTCCCTTTCCGTTTCCCTCTCAGCCTCTTGGTATTCGCTCATCCCTCGCATGCGGCTCTTGGAACCCGACTTAACCTTATATGAGGCCTTAATACTCTTGATACAAGAAGTATTCATTCCAAAGCCAGGTACCCTATGGCAAGGAAATACTATGTACAGAAAAGCCGAGGCTTGTATAGCAGTTAGGTGTCCTGTGAAGTAAACTAAAGACGGCCCTTGTTCCCCTAGCTACACTATAATACCACACCCGGGCACCTTCAAATAGGTTATCACTGGAGCGAAGGCCAGTGTTGGGGTTGCTGACATATAGTTAATCATAGCCGAACTGCCTAGCAAAATTACTTTGCATGTAAGGCTCAATCGTACACGAATCACCATGCCAAAAGACTAGATATCCGGGTCAGATGTTGATAAGCCACCAGAAAACTCGAGACGGTAACCACGTGAAATCATCCGATCATGCAAGTTCGGCAAACTTATCCCCCTAGGATGCACCAGATATCTCGGGAAGCATCTGTCAAGCTAATAATTCGAGCTGCTCAAAATAGCTTTTTAAACATAATACATATAATACTGTAACCGGTTCGAATTCTCTAGCCTCTACACAAAGGGAACGAAGCCTTCTGAGGGAGATACCACCGTCATCAGTGACGGGCAGTGCATAATGTACCAGGCCATCAGGTACGTTTACAGAGGCTTGACTCTGGGATTAGGAGTCTTCACTTCTGTCTCCCCTCCGAGTCTACCATTTTCCTGCTCTGGGAGTCTACAACAACCTCCACTTGGCACAAGCTTTTTGTCAACAGTCGCGAACCACTCTGAATGCATGCTACTATCACTGGAAGGAGAGAGACTGACTTCCCATGTGCTAGCAGGACCGCCGGCTACACCTTATCGGCGATAATCACTTCATACGACAGCGTGGATACCATACAACGCTTCAACCACAACATGAGGAAGCCCGCAATTAGAGCCCGGTCAGATATTGTAATCCGGGCCTGATGGTGAAAACTTTCAAAGACCGTATTAGGCTTGAAATTATCCTTTTTGGACTCTGTCGTATACGAGCTTGTGGAGGTATTGATCCTCTCAACAATCTCTTCATCAATGCAAGGAGCCAGACTAGCCACTGGGCTAGACTTTTCATTTATGTCATGGAAAAGATAGCTCGCCCAGGACATCTGCTTAACGCCCCTGTTCCTCTAGACGGTCGTTTCCTCACAGATATGGAAGTGGCATAAAACTTCTCAGTAAGTCTCGTACACCTGAGGGTCCTTCTTTAATAGGTGAAGCTCCTCAGTAGTTGGGACATATTCTTTATACGGAGCATCTCCAATTACTAACTCCAAAACCTCATATAACTCATAGAGAGCGAGCCCCATCTCTCCAACCGGGGTAAATAATGTGTCTGTCAGAGGATTATAACGCTCTGAGACACCATAAAAGTGGTGGGAGCTCTGCGGGAGGCCATACTGAATGGCCCTAGCAGCATGGTATTATCCCACTTACTTCTGCAAGTCCCTGAGCCCTGTAAGAACAAAGGCAACCACCCTACCCCACCATGACTTGTTGGTAGAGTGGACCCACCCGGGCGAATGAAAGTCAGTGGGAAAATCGTCCCTCACCTTCAAGAATTGATTGATAAAGGTGGTGGCCAACTAAGGGGTTTCTCCTGTCGGATACTTGTTGGCCCAAGGTTACAATCATCTGGTTTTTAAGTTTTGATGATTACAAAACATATATAGTTGTTTGTACTAATCATTTTTTTAGTGTTTAAGTATGTTTCAGGTTTCTAAGGATTCAAGGTGTCTTCTTCCCTAAAGGAAGGTATTTTTGACTCAAGTTGACTCAATTCGGGATCAAGGATTCAAGATTGCATATGGAGAAGCCCAAATTTAAAGATCTTGTAGTCACCTAAGAACCATTGTAAGAATTAGTTTGTTAAAGAGTAAGGTTATGATAAGTTGGCTCAAGAAAACACACACACACTTTCACTTTTCAAAATACGGTTTTTGTTTTGGTTAGTTGGATTAGGTGCATGTCTTGATTGATATACATGTCTCAAAATTTTTCATATTTTTATATCTAATTTAAATCATGTATCTCATCCCCTATAGCATGCTACTTAAATATCAAACCATTTAAAAATATTTTAAAAATTCTTCAAAGTTCAAAAATATTTCCAAAATAAAACTGTTTCAGGCCTAACGGTCAACCGGGCGGTCGACCGGATCTATTTCAGGCCAGATCGGTCGACCAGACCGGTCGGCTGGGCCTTGTGGCTTTGGCGTGCACGTTTGTGTACGTCTGCCGGTCGACCGGACCGGTCGACCGACTGACTGACCCTTGCTCTCGGGTTTTGTCGGTCGACGGGGCCAGTCGACCGACAGAACAAACAATTCTTTTTGTCTAGCCTGCGGTCGACCGACCGGTCGACCGAGTCCAATGGCTCTTTTGCCAGATAGACTACCGGTCGACCGGGCCGGTCGACGGGCCGGTCGACCGACAGCCGCCAGTAGCCCCCAACGGCTAGTTTCTTGAAATCTGTTTTCTGGTTTTGATTTTGATGGTTCTTTCAGCTATCCCTGATTTTCTTGTGCCTATAATCTGACCTATTAACCTAGATTAAATGATGAAATGCCCTTATCTAATCCCTATAAATAGATGTCATTGGTCCCTTGTTGAATACAAGAAAAATCCCTATTGTTTTTAAGATTCTAAAGAAAAGAAAAGTTTTCAAGCTCTCACTTTCTAAAGTGCTTTCTTGGTTAAAGTTTTTCAGTTATTTTCCAAGCTTTTTTTACTTCTTTACAACTGAATTTTCTCACTTCACTTCTTGAGCCAAAAATCATCCCCACTCTATAAGAAGTTGTAAGAGAGAAGTTTGTGATATTTTGATCACCTAGCTACTTGTATTTCTTTATGTTGAGATCCCTCTTATGTAAAGGTTGGATTTTTGGGAGTTGGGTACTCCGGTCTTGTGTAGACCAATTGTAATCAGCTTGGGTGTAAAGGTTCCGGTGTGAAAATTTCCTTTGCGGATTTAGTGGAAATCCTTCACGGTGGTGGAGGCGGGGATGTAGAGCAGTGACTCGAACCTCGAAATAAATTACTTGTGTTTGCGATTGGTTTTCTTATTGCTTTTCATTGCTTTACATTTCTATCTTGTGATACCTCTTGCTTGCACTTCATTATTGCACCATTTCATTTACTTGCATTTTTCGGTCTTTACTCATCTCAACAAGAAAGCAATTACGCGCCTCAACTCATAATCTAGAGGAATTAAAGAGGAGAAGTTCTAGAGCCCTTTACGAGAAATTCGGCTTCAATTTCTTGTTTTGAGTGACTGGTTGCATCATACATACATACATACTTGTTTAAAAAGATCATTAGATTAGCATTAACACCTATTCACCCCACCCTCCAGGTGTTTTTCAATTGGTATCAGAGATTTGGTCTCTAGGCTCTTGGCTTAACAACCTTAGAGAGATCCTATATTGCTAATCACTCTATTCATATTTCATCCTCATACACTTAGTAAAAATGGCCGAAGGAATTAAGACCCCACCCAAGTTTGATGGCTTTAACTTTTCCATATGGAAGGTAAAGATGACCGTGTTTTTGCAATCCTTAGGGAGCCGGGTTGCAAAGGCGGTGACCAAACCTTTTAGTGCACCCCTTGGTGATGAGGACACTTAGTCCGATATTGCCACGAAAGAGTTTGACGCTAATGCTATGGCACACTATGCCTTGCTTCAAGTTCTTAATGACGATGATATTTCTAGAGTCATTAATTGCAAATCCGCTTATGAGATTTGGACTCACCTTCTTGTCACTCATGAGGGAACTTCACAAGTTAAGAGGGCAAAAATCGACCTTCTTCGTTCCCAATATGAAAACTTTTCTACGCAAGAGAATGAAACCATAGATGATATGGTTACTAAGTTTACAAAGATTACTAATGGACTTTTTTCTTTAGGTGACGGCATTGACAACGACCAAAAAGTGAGGAAGATCATCCGTGCACTCCCTCCATCTTGGGAAGTCAAAGCCACAACTTTGAAGGAGCTCAATGACAAGGAAGAAATTGAGCTTATCGGTCTCATTGGGAATCTCAAGACCCATGAGATGGAAAGAAAAGCAAGAGAAGAGATGGCTCCTCTCAATAAGAAAGCTATTGCCTGCAAGAGCTCTTCCACCTACTCCGATGAGGATGATGAAGAAGAGGATGATGAAGATCTTTCTCTTCTTGTAAAAAACGTTCGGAGAATGTACAACAAGGCAAAGTTCCAAAATAGAAGGAGATGGCAAGGTAAAGAAGAGAAGAAAACATTTGCTTCAATTGCCGGAAGCCGGGTCACATTGTTGCGGAATGTCCGAAAAATAAAGGCAAACCCTCCACATCCAAGAAGCCATACAAAAAGAAAGCTTTAAAGGCTACTTGGGATTCGGAGAGTGAATCTGATGAGGAAGTCGACACCGCCAACATGTGCTTCATGGCAAATGAAAGTACAAGCAAGGTAACTCCCGATACATCCATTGATTGTGAACTATCTATAGATGAACTAGGAGAAGCTTTTGAAGAACTATCTCATAACTATGATTTTCTCAAAAAGAAATACTTGAAAAAGAAAAAGAAAATGAATCACTCAACCACAAAGTTTTCATTCTCACAAAAGAAAAGATGAATTGTTTTCAACTCTCTCTTCTACTCAAAAGGATTTTGATGACTATAAAATTTCTTGCAAAGGTAAATTTTCACAAATTGATGAAAATGAGATTTCCTTACTAAAGAAGAAAATTGATTCATTAGGAGTAGTTTTGAAGAAATGTGAATTTGATAAAACTAGACTAGAGGCTATGTTTCCTAAGAAACATATCCCAAAGAAACATTCACATGCTACTCATACTCATGTTCATAAATCACAACCTTTACATCATGCTAAGCACCCTAAACATGCCCACACTCCACACACTCATCATGCATTCATGTATGGCAAAGTTTATGCATGCACATATTGTGGCTGTAAAGGTCATTTGGTTAAATTTTACTATGATAGGATTAATGCATCGCATAATCATGTTTGGGTTCAGAATACTAACATTTAAGGACCCAAGAAAGTTTGGGTACCAAAGTCAACAAATTTGTTAAATGATATAGGTATATTCCAAAGCCCAACGACGTAAGGAGTGGTGGTATCTTGATAGTGGTTGCTCAAGGCACATGACTTGTGATATCAACAACTTCGCAACCCTATCAAGATACCATGAAGGTGGTACCGTCACCTTCGGAGATGACGCCAAAGGAAAAATCATTGGTATTGGTAATGTTAAACTTGGTACATCTCCTTTAATAGAAAATATTATTTTGGTTGATGGCCTCAAGCATAATCTCTTGAGTGTTAGTCAACTTTGTGATAAAGGTTTTAATGTTATTTTTGATGGCCTAGTTATTGATAGACAATCCAATACATGTATATTTTCCAGAATTCGTGAAAACAATGTATACATGATTGATATGTCTAAAATGCTATGCAATGCTACTTGTTTGAATGCCCTCGATGATGACTCTTGGTTGTGGCATAGGAGATTGGGCCACATTTCTTTTGACCATCTATCTAGATTAAACAACAAGGAAATGGTGAAAGGTATTCCTTGCTTGAAATTTGAAAAGGACCGCATTTGCGATGCGTGCCAACTTGGGAAACAAACCAAGTCCTCTTTCAAATCAATTAAGGATATCATGACATCACGACCTTTGGAGTTGATCCATATGGATTTGTTTGGTCCTACACAAACCAAAAGTCTAAGTGGGAATCGTTTTGCTTTCGTTTTAGTTGATGATTTCTCTCGTTTTACTTGGGCTTTCTTTTTAGAACATAAAAATCAAGCCTTTTCATATTTTCAAGCCTTTAAGAAAAGAGTTGAAAAGGAAAAAGATTCTTCTATTTTAAGAATAAGAAGTGATAGAGGTGGTGAATTCAATAACCAACCCTTTACCACTTTTTGCGAAGAACATGGAATTAAGCATGAACTATCTTGTCCTAGAACTCCACAACAAAATGGAGTTGTTGAGAGGAAAAATCGTACATTACAAGAGATGGCTAGGACAATGATAAATGAGTGTGGTCTCCCTCATTATCTATGGGTCGAGGCCGTTAACACATCTTGCTACTGATAGGTAGTAAAAAATGCATATTTATCACTACATTTACTATCACATTTTCATATTTATTCCTACAATTATGCACTATTACTAATGTTTTATTCTTTAATGTGTGCAGGCCTTGAGTAATTAATTAAATAAAGAATAAAGCCTAAATGAAGCCCAGAAGCCCATGAGCAAGCCCATGTGCAAAAAGTGCAATTACTAAAAGAAGAGGACTTCTAGTTAACCCTAATTGCTTGCAGGGCAAGGATAAAGATAAAAGGAGAAGGGTGAAAAGATAAAATTCGTTTTAAAAGATTTGGAAAATTTGGATTTAGGGTAACTTGCTTCCCAAGTTATCCCGAATTTTCAAAATAAAGAGCAGATATACAACTTCCAGAAGGATATACCCAGATGGACGGACCAGAGGAGGCCACACACGAAAGCGCGTGGCCAGAAGGCAATCTTTGGCTACGGATGAGACTGGATACCTGTTTTCGTGGAGGAATCGTACCGGGACTCTACATCTTCCGTCTCCTATAAATACCCCTGTAGAGCAACAGAGAAGAATAGAGTCAGAGACAGGAACTAATTTAGGGTTTTCTTAGGCTAGTTTGTAGATTAGGTTTTTTATTTTTTGTAATTTTTAAATTTTTTTTTATAACTGAGAGGAGAGGATACTTTCATGGAGGAAGGAGATCAAACTTGTACTGAAGGTGACAATCGGTGTAAGTAATCTTTTCTTCTATTGTTAATTGAATCGAATCAAAGTTTATTTCTTTTTGCTATTCTTTGTGTTTCCCTCTTTTGTGTTTGTGGATCCATGTGAAACCAAGAGCTTTGAAGGTGCCTTCTCCTTGTAAGTGCCGTTGATGGTTTATGGTGATGAATATTTACTTCCATGGTAGCATAGCTCGCCCTTTTTATTTCGTAGTATAGATCGGGAGTAGGGAAGATATTATATTCCATGCTTCGTTCACCTTCAAAGAAAGGTACGTTATTGACACGGTTCCAAGGTAAGCAGACGCTGAAGAGGTAAGTAAGTTTTTAGTTTTAGTTTTCTTTCTTTTATTTTTAGTGTAAATCACCAAATTCCCAATCTTTTTCACACTTCTTCTTTTTCATTGTAAATATCATATCACTTCTAGTTTCTCCATCTTCTTAATCTACCACTTTCTTTCTAACCTGACTTTAACAACTATTAATTCAAACACTTTAGAGAACTTACTAAACAAGCTTCCATCGCTAGTCCCTCCCTGTGGATCACGACCCGTATAGCCACTTGCTATAGCGGTAGAATTGAGCACCCTGCACTATTGTTTTAAATTCTGAAATTCTGTATTTGTGTGCAGGAAAATCTCAATCAAAATTTTGGCGCCGTTGCCGGGGAGGGACGGATCAGAGAACAGAAAAACTAACAGCAGCAAAGGACATATAGCAACTCTGTGCCTCTGCCCTCGAAGGCAGAGCAGCAGAGCCTACTACAGAGCCGCGTTTGCGCGGCAATAGCCGCGTTTGCGCAGCCTGAGTAGTTCACTACTCATTGTGTCTTCTGCAGGTTGCTGCAAATTGAAAGATTTGTTTACTGCTCTGTTAACTTTTCTTTGTGATCACCCTGCACACTGCTAATTAATTAACAGTAACCTATTTGTTGAAAAATAAAAAAAATTAGACTCTTGCATACAGGAACGTGTCTATTTAATTTTTTTTTAATTTCTGTTGAAGAGTGCTGGAGACAAGGTACGTACGCATTGCATATAGACCAAGAAGCACCCTTGGCTGATTTATTGCTTTTGAGTGAATATGGTTTATTGCTTTACACGTGCACTAAATTGACTTAAGGGCTTGTCCTATAAATAAGATAAGGTGGGGATTTCATCACCCTTCCTTGGCCCACAAACAATCTCCTCACTCACTAACCCAAGCCTAACTAAAAATGAGTAGACGTTGGCCCTAGGGACATCTCGGACTCAATTAAGAGATTATCCTAAGGGGGAACGGTGTTGGAATTTGACTCCTGCCAAATCAGTGTCTAGGAAGGGGATTGAGGGCCGAAAGCCCGAAGATTGGTGGTTATTTAATTAAGGAACATCTTTGACGGAAAACCTCCCACCAATCTTGCCCTGACCTGGCTGATTAACTTGTGGTCAAAGTCTGCATTATACCTCCCGTAGACAGTCTAACCAGTTAGGAGTCGTCTAGGTCATAGGTCTACCCTAACTTAGGTTAGAATTTTTTTCTCTTTTTTTTGTTTGTTTGTGTTTGTATTGTGCGATATGGCCTATAACAACAATGTTTTCAATTTTAATCATATTACACACCAACCTCTTTTTCGGATATTACCAACCCGGCACATCCTAACTTTAACCAACCTAGTGTGCCGGAATGGTCTTATCCGAATGAATATAACCCATGCCCCCATCTTATGACCATAATTTCCATAACAATTTCAACTCTTCACAGAGTCCATGGGGTTTCGCTTCCCCCGAGTCCAATCTTCAACCAACTTGTCCTCCTTATCCACCTTGTCCACAATATTTCCAAGATTCATACTCAGATCCACCAGTTCAAAATACAAAACCATCTATCTTGGAAATGATGAGTATGCATGAGTCCAAGCAACAATCACCATCAATCTTGGACATGATGATGCGTGAGTCCAAGCAACAATCACCGAATCTGATCGACTCACAATTTCATCACGATTGTCCCAACAACACTTCCTCTTTTCAAGTCCAATCACACCAAAATGATGCACCAATCGACTATGAAAAGATGCTTGAAGCCATGACTCAGGCTAGAATTGCTCGTGATCATGAAATAGATATGATGGTTCAAACTTTACATT
The DNA here is from genome assembly GCA_038442645.1 of Agave tequilana. NCBI lineage: Eukaryota > Viridiplantae > Streptophyta > Magnoliopsida > Asparagales > Asparagaceae > Agave > Agave tequilana. Next base: position 29,621 of record JAVJIF010030628.1, read on the forward strand.
CTCACCGTTCGGCCATTTCTGATGTCGCTAACCATTCTGTTAGAGCCGACGAGTCAAGTTGCTTTGGAAAACAAGATTCTAGTTCAGTACAATCATTTAAACTTGCCCAAACTCTAATTTTTGAAAATGACATTGACAGTTTGGCAAGTTATTCATTTCCTGAAATAGAACTTGAGAATGACTATGATCTTGAACCTCAACCTAGTGATTCAATTTTACTTCCTGATTCAATAATGACTCCGGTGTCTCCACCTGATTTCAATCTTTTCTCCGAGTCAATATTGGATCCTGTGCCAATTCATCATGAAATTGAATCACCCATTTTTGATGATCATATTGAACTTGACCAATTTTATAATTTGAAAGTCCCATGGATAAATTGGCAAGTTCTCATTTTTATGACATTGAACTCAATGAGAAATGTGACCTAGATTCTCAAATCTGTGATCAAGTTCAAATTCCCGAATCAATACTGACTCCTGTTTTGTTACCCGACTTAGGTAATATTTTAGAGTCAGTTTTGATTCCCACACCTATCATTCCTGAACTTGAATCACCAATATTAAGTCACATTCCATTGTGGGAAAATAATTGTGGACTAGAGTTTCAACTTCTTGATTTGGACCCACTTCTTGAACCAAGCTCGACTCCTGAACCCTTACTTGATTTAAGTTACTTTCCTGAGTCGGTATTCGTTCCCGTACTTCTGACGTCCAAGTCAATCATTCCATCTTTTCACACTCCATTTTGGGACAAGGCGGTTGACACAATTGACCCTGAAAATAATTATGAAATTTGGAAATTTGATGGGGTGGAATTTTTAAAAAATGTTCATACAGACATCATTTTAGTGGGTTATACAAGAGAGATTTCTGGTGGGTTCCTCCGAATTCCACAAAAAGTAGATTGGGCCGCATTCTGTGGACCAATTAGACCACCACCGGAACCACCACCTTGAGGTAACATCTGCCTTCCCTTTCTTCTTTTTCATGCATACATGCATTCATTCATACATTGAGGACAATGCATGAGATAAGTGAGGGGGAGGGTTTACTAACATACTAACACAGGTAGATACTAAAAAAAAAAAAATGGAAAAAAAAGGGGGGACAATACTTTGACTTATCTTTTGAAAGAAATCTAAGTTAGTCTTAAGAATTAGGAAAATCATGATTAGGATTTCTAAAAACTTGGTCAAAATAAATAAATTGTTGAGTTTTTAGGTATAGGAGGAAAAATTGAATAAGTAATTAGTCTTGATTTTTACCTTAATGAAATGTGCATACCTAATACATTTACATATCTAGGATTCTAAGACAAAGACTCTTGTGCCATATAAAAAAAAAGAAGGGAAATTCACTGATTAAGCTGGATACATGTGCCTCAAGAAGCATAAGTATTCACGCCTAAAGGTGATTGTATAAATAAAAACCTTAGTTTTGTGGCCTAGTTCACTCGAATCCTTAAGTCCGTGGGGTGTTTTCTCACCCGGTGCCCTAAAACCGACCGGTTTGGGAGCCACCGACTTTAAGTTCGCTACATGGGTGGATTAGAAAGCCTAAGGAAACTAAGAAAAATTACTTATATATGTACTAACACATCTAATAGTCAATTAGTTAGGTATGAGGGCCTCAATAAGCCTTGATACTTACACGAAAGAAAATTAGATGAGTTATACATATTAAAAAAAAAGAGAGAAATAATAATAAAGAGGCATGCGAGTCCAAGTTAAAGAATTCCTAGTAAAGATTCACAAGGATGCTTATGACTTTTGGTAACGAAAAAGACTATACAAAAATTTAATTTTTACCCTTACCTAAAATGGATAACAATTTACTATATAAAGACTAAGTTTAAGAATGAATAAAAATAATAATCCTAAAAACTTATAGATTACTTAGTTTCTTCAAACATATTTTAAATATTTTCCTTTTTATGGATTTTGTGAGTGTAATCCGCTGAAAACCCTCACGAGACAACACTCGTCCTCTAGGGTAACCTAGAGGTTTAACGGCTTGTTGCACATGCTAAGTGCAACCGTGATGCCTACGAAAGTGAGTTAGGATAGATTAATTTTTCTTTTCTTTTTGATTTTTACTCGAGGACGAGCAAAAAGATAAGTGTGGGGGTGTGATAGGTAGTAAAAAATGCATATTTATCACTACATTTACTATCACATTTTCATATTTATTCCTACAATTATGCACTATTACTAATGTTTTATTATTTAATGTGTGCAGGCCTTGAGTAATTAATTAAATAAAGAATAAAGCCTAAATGAAGCCCAGAAGCCCAAAAGAAGCCCATGAGCAAGCCCATGTGCAAAAAGTGCAATTACTAAAAGAAGAGGACTTCTAGTTAACCCTAATTGCTTGCAGGGCAAGGATAAAGATAAAAGGATAAGGGTGAAAAGATAAAATTCGTTTTAAAAGATTTGGAAGATTTGGATTTAGGGTAACTTGCTTCCCAAGTTATCCGGAATTTTCAAAATAAAGAGCAGATATACAACTTCCAGAAGGATATACCCAGATGGACGGACCAGAGGAGGCCACACATGAAAGCGCGTGGCCAGAAGGCAATCTTTGGCCGCGGAAACGCGGCCAAAGCCGCGTTTCCGCGGCAATACGGATGAGACTGGATACCTGTTTTCGTGGGAGAGTTGTACCGGGACTCTACGTCTTCCGTCTCCTATAAATACCCCTGCAGAGCAACAGAGAAGGGCGTCCAGTGCAGTACAGAAAAAAATCTAGGGTTTTTCTTAGGCTAACTTGTAGATTGTAATTTAGGTTTTTTTTTTTAATTTTCTTTTTTGTCATTTTTATGTAACTGAGAGGAGAGGATACTTTCATGGAGGAAGGAGATCAAACTTGTACTGAAGGTGACAATCGGTGTAAGTAATCTTTCCTTCTATTGTTAATTGAATCAAATCAAAGTTTATTTCTTTTTTTTATTCTTGTTTTGTTTTTCTTTCTCTCTTTTGTGTTTGTGGATCCATGTGAAACCAAGAGCTTCGAAGGTGCCTTCTCCTTGCAAGTGCCGTTGATGGTTTATGATGATGAATATCTACTTCCATGGTAGCGTAGTTTGCCCTTTTTATTTCGTAGTATAGATCGGGAGTAGGGAAGATCTCATATTCCATGCTTCGTTCGCCTTCAAAGAAAGGTACGTCATTGACACGGTTCCAAGGTAAGCAGACGCCGAATAGGTAAGTAGGTTTTTAGTTTTTTGTTTTCTTTCTTTTAATTTTAGTGTAAATCACCAATTCCCAATCTTTTTCACACTTCTTCATTGTAAATATCATTGTAAATAACATTATAAAAAAAAGAGAACTTACTAAACAAGCTTTCATCGCTAGTCCCTCCCTGTGGATCACGACCCGCATAGCCACTTGCTATAGCGGTAGTATTGAGCATCATGCACTATTATTCTTAAAACTGAAATTCTATATTTTATGTGCAGGTAAAAACTCAATCCAAATTTTGGTGCCGTTGCCGGGGAGGGACGGTAAGTTTCTCTCTAAAAAAAAAACTAATTATTGATTTATTTATTCTTTTTGTTTGCAGGATCAGAGAACAGGAAAACTAACAGCAGCAAAGGATATATAGCAACTCTGTGCCTTTGCCCTCGAAGGCAGAGCAGCAGAGCCTACTACAGAGCCGCGTTTGCGCGGCAATAGCCGCGTTTCCGCGGCCTGTGTAGTTCACTACTTACTCTGTTTTCTGCAGGTTGCTGCAAATTGAAAGATTTGTTTACTGCTTTGTTAACTTTTCTCTGTGATCACCCTGCACACTGCTAATTAATTAACAGTAACTTATTTGTTGAAAAATAAAAAAAATTAGACTCTTGCATATAGGTACGTGTCTATTTAATTTTTTTAATTTCTGTTGAAGAGTGCTGGAGACAAGGTACGTTCGCATTGCATATAGACTAGGAAGCACCCTTGGCTGATTTTCTGCTTTGAGTGAATATTTGTCTATTGCTTTACACGTGCACTAAATTGACTTAAGGGCTTGTCCTATAAATAAGATAAGGTGGGGATTTCATCACCCTTCCTTGGCCCACAAACAATCTCCTCACTCACTAACCCAAGCCTAACTAAAAATGAGTAGACGTTGGACCTAGGGACATCTCGGACTCAATTAGGAGATTATCCTAAGGGGGAACGGTGTTGGAAATTGACTCCTGCCAAATCTGTGTCTAGGAAGGGGATTGAGGGCCGAAAGCCTGAAGATTGGTGGTTATTTAATTAAGGAACGTCTTTGACGGAAAACCTCCCACCAATCTTTCTCTGACCTGGCTGATTAACTTGTGGTCAAAGTCTGCATCCTACCTCCCGTGGACAGTCTAACCAGTTAGGAGTCGTCTAGGTCATAGGTCTACCCTAACTTAGGTTAGAATTTTTTGTTTTTTTTTTTTGCTTATTTGTTTGTTTTCTTTTTCTTTGTTTGTGTTTTATTTGTGATATGGCTTATAACAACAATTTTTTCAATTTTAATAATAATCTATATTACACATCAACCTCTTTTTCGGATATTACCAACCCGGCATATCATAACTTTAACCAACCTAGTGTGTCAGATTGGTCTTATTCGAATCATTACATGCCCCAGTCCCAATACTATGAACAAGACTGGAATAATCATCACTACTCTTCACAGAGTCAATGGGGATACAACACCCCTGAGGCATATTGTCAACCACCTTTTCAACCATTCTCTTCAGATACTTCTTTTACCACACCACCAATGTTTCAGTCCTCAAATGATCCATTCGATGGGTTAGAAGAAAAAGTGGATCGTTTGCAAGGTTTAATGAATGACCAAATTTCTAGACTTTCAAACATTCTTGAACTAACCAACCAAGTTGAAAGGAACCAAGAATCATTATGTCTAGAAGACCTTGATCAAAATTCAATTTCATTACATCAATATGAACTTGATCAATCCCAATCCTTGGACAAATTGGCTAGTTTTAATTTCAATGAGATTGAATTAGATTGTGAATGTGAACCCGACCCCCAACTTTGCGATTCAGTTTCCATCTTCGAATCTATGTTGACTCCGGTATTCTCACCCAATTTGGACCAATTTTCTGAGCCAACATTTATTCCCGTACCCATAGATTTTGAAATCGAATCACTAATTTTGGATAGTCACATTCCATTGATGGGAAAAGAATGTGAATATCAATTCTTGGACTTGGACTCAACGCTTGAACCAAAACTAACTCTCGAACCCCACGTCAATTTTCCCGAGTTTGTATTGGTCCCTGAACCTATCATTCTTGAGTCCAAGTCAACTATTCTACCAAGTCACATTCTTTTGTTGGACATAGGTATAGACCATGATGACTCTGTGATGATTTTCCAGGACTGGTCATGTAAAGAAAGTAAGTTTCACGATAGGATCTTCCATGATCCTATTTATACTAGGGACTGTAAACATGTAAATAGAAAAGAGGTCAATAAAGGTAGGTTCCGTGAACTACCACATTAACTTGATTGGGTAGTAACTGAAAAGTCACCTAGAGGGGGGGTGAATAGGTGACAATGCTAATCAAAGGGCAAATTAAAATTTAAAGCTACAACAATCACAATCAAGAATCACAAGATGAATGCAAGCAAGTAAGTATGACAATGAATATGATGAGCAAGTAATAAGTGCAAGCAAAGTAGAGTAAGGATTGCAAGAATGTAAACCAATCGCAAACACAAGGATATGTTATCGAGGTTCGAGCACCCAGCTCTACTCCCCGCCTTCCCCAGAAGGATTCCGACCACTTCCACTATCACAAAGATCTCAAATACAATGGAGTACCCAACTCCCACAATCTCAAGTACAAGTAATTGCCTTGGTAGTCAAAAGACCACAAACTCTCTCTTTCAAATATCTCTTCCCTTACAAAGGTCCTTAGAGAATATTGAGTAGGAATGAAGCTCTTGTTGTAAGTGAAGAAAGAAAATTAAATCAGAGAGTATTTGAAAAACCCTTCAGAAAATCAGTGAGAAATTCAGCACAAAAACCAAGAAACAAGTCTCTTTTGAAAGCCTTAAACTTTTGAATTTTCTAGCAAAAAATTGTTGTAACAAATCTCTCCCCAAACACCCCTATTTATAGGAGAGGGCTAGGGTTAAAAGATAAAACATAATTACTGATGTTTAGGAGGTAATTAGATCAAAATATATCCTTAAACGAATTTTTAAACACAAAAGACAAAAATAAACAGCTCACTAAAAATCTGCCCGTTACTGTTCAACGGACACATCGGTCGACTGGGCCGGTCGACTGGTAGTTCAAAAATTCGACCGTTATAGGCTAGCGGTCGACCGACCCGGTCGACTGAGAAAACCTGTGAGCAAAAACAATATCTCGGTCGACCGCCCCGGTCGACTGGCAGACATGCACACTGATACGTGCATCTGCCAGAACTGCGGTCGACTGGTCCGGTCGACCGGACCAGACTGACACAGACTCGGTCGACTGCCCCGGTCGACCGGATCAGGTCAAAAATCATTTTTGGAAAAGAAAATAAAGAGGATTTTGATTTTAACAAAAATACTTTTGAACAGGGAATAGAATTAAACATAAAGATGTATTTGTAGGCAAAAACTTGTATGCAAAATATTTTTGTATAATTTATGAGAAATTATTTTGGAATGAGCATGTGCGTAAAAACGTGTGTGATAGAGCTTCAAACCTATCCACTATTCTTTAACATACTATAAACTGAAAAATAAATTACATGAAGACTTCTTGTGCTATCTACAAGGCTTTGAGCCATCCAATGCCTTGCTAGTGCCTTCTCTTCTATGATCCTTCCTTGATGTGCAATTTGCCTTCCTTGCTATGTGGAACTTAGAAGTTCTTGCAATAGCTAAGCGAATGGTCTCTAAACATGGTACAAAACCTGAAACTCATCTTGAACAAATGATTAGTACCAAATAGCACTTATTTGGTTTGTCATCATCAAAACACAAAACAATTGGAGAGTGTAACCTCTTGGGCCAACAATCTCCCCCTTTTTGATGATGACAAAACAAATAGGCTATTAACAAAAATATAGGGAGGAGAAAACTCCCCCTCAAATTATGCTATACATAAAACACAAGAATATGCTCTAGATACCAATAATTGAAATGATGCACCAATTTTTGAAATCAATTAAAACAAATATATAAGACACAAAAATTGCTCTTGATACCAAAAATACCAAAAATAAATTGATTTAAACTAAAACAACTAAAACACAAGAATTCATAAAACCAAAACATATAAATTCATATGGAACCAAGACCAAATGAACTTATTTTTGTCCATGTAAACTTATTCTCCCCCTTTTTGTCATACATCAAAAAGGGTTATGAAAAACATGTCTATTCAATAATACAAACATTAAGTTCTCCACAAATAAATGAAAATCTTGCAAAATCAAGAGGTTTAGTGAAAATATCGGCTAGTTGAAAATCTGTGGAAACATAATCAATATCTATATCACCTTTCTCAAAATGATCTCTAAGAAAGTGATATCTAATCTCAATGTGCTTGGTCTTACTATGTTGATTTGCATTTTTGGTCATGTGTATAGTACTAGTATTATCACAAAATATTTTTATATGATCAAAGTGCAAATCAAAATCAAGGAGAGTATGTTTCATCCAAAGAACTTGTGCACAACAAGCCCCCGCGGCAACATACTCCGCCTCGGCGGTTGAGAGAGCTACGGAATTTTGTTTCCTAGAGGACCATGAAACAAGACAATTACCAAGAAATTGACATGTCCCACTAGTACTCTTTCTATCTACTCTACAACCCGCATAGTCGGCATCCGAATAACTAGTCATTGAAAAATCTATAGTTTTCGGATACCAAAGACCCATTCCAATAGTGCCCTTAATATAACGAATAATGCGTTTTACCGCAATAAGATGAGACTCTTTAGGACACGATTGAAATCTAGCACAAAGACACACACTAAACATGATATCCGGCCTACTTGCCGTCAAATATAAAAGACTTCCTATCATGCTTCTATATAATTTAATATCAACATTTTTACCTTGTTCGTCCTTATCAAGCTTGGTTGTAGTTGCCATTGGAGTGTTGCAAGCCTTTGATCCTTCAAGCCCAAACTTCTTTACTAGCTCCTTTGCGTACTTGGCTTGGTTAATTAAGGTTCCGTCTTGCAATTGCTTGATTTGGAGTCCAAGGAAGAAATTGAGCTCACCCATGGAAGACATTTCAAATTCTAGTTGCATTACCTTCTCAAAATCCTTGCATAAAAGCTCATTAGTAGATCCAAAAATTATATCATCAACATAAATTTGCACAATTAAAATATCATTATCAACATGCTTAGTGAAAAGAGTTGTGTCTACTTTGCCTTTAATAAAATCATTTGAAATGAGAAAACTAGAAAGCCTTTCATACCAAGCTCTTGGAGCTTGTTTCAATCCATACAAAGCTTTATCAAGTTTAAAAACAAAATCGGGATGAACATGATCAACAAAACTGGGAGGTTGAGAAACATAGACTTCTTCATTAATAAAACCATTTAAAAATGCACTTTTTACATCCATTTGAAAAAGTTTAAAATTTTTAAAACATGCAAAAGCTAGTGTCATCCGTATGGCTTCAAGCCGTGCTACGGGTGCAAAGGTCTCCTCAAAGTCAATTCCCTCAACTTGAGTGTAACCTTGGGCCACTAACCTAGCTTTATTCCTAATGACATTTCCGGACTCATCCATCTTATTTCTAAAGATCCACTTAGTACCAATTATTGGTCTATCGTGGGGCTTAGGAACAAGGTGCCAAACTTGGTTGCGCTCAAATTGATTGAGTTCCTCTTGCATGGCAAGCAACCAATATGGGTCCGTCTCGGCTTCGAGAATGCCTTTGGGTTCAAAATGAGAAATGAAAGCAAAGTTACCACATAGGTCATGGAGTTTGGAGCGCGTAGTGACTCCTCTAGATGCATCACCCAAGATGAGCTCCTTCGGATGATTTGTAGCATATCTCCAAGCTTTAGGAAGCGGTTGAGAGCTTTCCTCCTTATCCTCTTGAACTTCACAAATAGGATCTAGCTTTTCTTCTTGAGCGGGTGAGTCCTTCAAGGATAGTCTCTCCATGTTTTCACCTAATGGTTCAATCTCTACAACATTCTCAACAACCACATTAGATTCTTCAAATTTAACATGCATGGTTTCTTCTATGGTAAGAGTAGATCTATTAAAAACCCTATATGCTTTGCTAGTAGAGGAATATCCAATAAAGATAGCCTCATAAGCCTTAGCATCAAATTTACCCAAATTATCCTTAGTATTTAAAACAAAACACTTGCATCCAAAAACTTTGAAATATGCAACATTTGGTTTTCTAGAATGATACATTTCAAAAGAAGTTTTTGAAGAATTTTTGCATAAATAAATACGATTCGATATATAGCATGCGGTGTTTACGGCCTCGGCCCATAAATATTGAGGGAGGTCATACTCACTTATCATTGTCCTAGCCATCTCTTGAAGTGTTCTATTTTTCCTTTCTACAACTCCATTTTGTTGTGGAGTTCTAGGACAAGACATTTCATGCTTAATTCCCTTTTCATCACAATAAGTCATGAAGAGTTGGTTAATAAACTCACCACCTCTATCACTCCTTATTCTCAAAATCGGAAAAACCCTTTTCTTTTTCAACTCTTTTTCGAAAAATCTTAAAATGAGAAAAAGTTTGATCTTTATTTTGCAAAAAGAAAACCCACGTAAAACGGGAGAAATCATCAACCAAAACAAATGCAAATCTACTTCCATTTAAACTCTTAGTTTTAGTTGGTCCAAAAAGATCCATATGAATTAATTCTAAAGGCCTAGTTGACATGATATCCTTGATTGGTTTAAAGGAAGACTTGGTTTGTTTCCCAAGTTGGCACGCACCACAAATGCGGTCTTTCTCAAAATTCAAGTAAGGTATACCCTTCACCAATTCCTTTGAATTAATCCTAGAAATATGGTCAAAAGATGCATGTCCTAATCTTCTATGCCAAAGCCAAGAATTTTCATCAAAAGCATTCAAGCATTTAGTAGAACAATCTAAATTAAGCATGTCAATGATATAAACATTATTATCACGAAAATCGGTAAGAATACAAACATCGGATTTAACATCAAAAATCTTGCATGAGGAATCATCAAAAACAACTTTAAGTCCACGGTCACAAAGTTGACTAATGCTAAGCAAATTATGTTTCAAACCATCAACTAAAACAACATTTTCTATAATAGGAGATGCACCAATTTGAATGTTACCTATACCGATGATAGTTCCTTTGGAGTCATCCCCGAAGGTGACGGTGCCACCTTCCATGTACCTTGATAGGGTTGTGAAGTTGTTGATGTCCCATGTCATGTGTCTTGAACAACCACTATCAAGGTACCACCGCTCCCTACGTCTTGGAGCTTTGGTGTGTACCTACATCAAACAATTTAAGACTTGATTTTGGTACCCACATTTTCTTGGGTCCTCTAGGGTTAGTGTCATGAACCCAAACAAGATTATTTGTTCTATTTAGTTGATCATAGCAAAACTTAGCTAAATGTCCATTTTTACCACAATATGTGCATCTATATACTCTACCATATTTAAAAGCATAGTGAGTGTGTGATTTGTGAGCATGGGCATTGTGAGTATGAACATGAGACGTGTTAGGTGTAGTGTGAGCATGAGGAATCTTAGCATGAGATGTGTGCTTTTTAGAAAATTTTTCTTCAAGTTTCTTAGTATTAAAGGCACAATCTTTTAAAACTTTTTCAAAATCATTCATTTTGGATTTAAAAGAAGAAATTTCTTTTTCATCAATAATAGGGGATTTTGCCTTACAAGAACTCTTGTAGGCACAAAATTCTTTTTGCATGGAAATGAAATTAGAAGAAATATCATCTTTTTCTTTAGAAACAATGGCGAGTTGATTCTTAAGAAAAGCAACTTCTTTTTGTAATTTTAAGCATTCAAGTTTCTTGTTATCATAAGTTTCAGAAAGTTCTACAAAGGCATGTACTAGAACTTCCTTACTTACATCATCATCTTCATCATCAAGGGATTGAGGAGTTACCTTGGGTGTGTTTGCCATGAAACACATATTAGCTTGATCCACTTCCTCTTCGGACTCGCTTTCCGAATCCCACGTAGCTTTGTAAGCTTTCTTTTCCTCCGGCTTCTTTGGCTTGAAGGAGGAAGTCATTTTCTTCTTGAACTCCGGACAATCCGCCATGATATGTCCGGTTTGCGGCAATTGTAGCATATGATCCTCCGCTCCTCTTTGCCTTCAAATTTTCTCCGGAAGTTGAGCTTGTTCTTCCGATACATCCTCTTGACGTTGCGAACAAGTAGAGTAAGCTCCTCATCTTCTTCTTCGTCATCTTCATCGTCATCATTGGTGGATGAAGTCTTGAAGGCTATGGATTTCTTCTTTGAAGTAGTGGCCTCTTCTCTTGCCTTCTTCTCCATCTCATGGGTCTTTAGGTTCCCAATGAGACTAATAAGGTCCATCTCGTCCTTGTCGTTCAACTCCTTCAAGGTGGTGGCCTTGATCTCCCATGATGAAGGAAGAGCCCGAATTACTTTCCGCACCTTTTGATCGTTGGAGATGTCATCACCTAATGAAGAAAGACCATTAGTGATTTTAGTAAACCTTGTAGCCATACTATCAATAGACTCATCATCAAGCATTTTAAATGACTTATATTGGGACCTCAAGAGATCTATCTTAGCTCTCTTGACTTGTGAAGTCCCCTCGTGTGTGACCAATAAGTGTTGCCAAATCTCATAGGCGGATTGGCAATGAATTACCCGTGTAAGGTCATCCTCATTCAAGGCGGTTAATAGGGAGTTTTGGGCCTTGGAGTTAGCCTCATATAGTTTAAAGTCAAGGTCGGTCCAAGTGCTCTCATCACCATCAGGTGCTTCATGGGGTTTGGTCAAGGACTTGGCTACTAAGCTACCCAAAGATTGCAAAAATATAGTCATCCTAACATTCCAAATTGGGAAATTGAGTCCATCAAATTTAGGTGGGGATTTAATGTTGTCGGCCATGTTTACTAGTGTATGAATGGATGAATGAAAATATTGATTAGCAATATTTTAAGGATCTCTCTATGGATGTTAAGCCAAACCTAGAGTCCAAGCTCTGATACCAATTGAAAAGTCACCTAGAGGGGGGGGTGAATAGGTGACAATGCTAATCAAAGGGCAAATTAAAATTTAAAGCTACAACAATCACAATCAAGAATCACAAGACGAATGCAAGCAAGTAAGTATGACAATGAATATGATGAGCAAGTAATAAGTGCAAGCAAAGTAGAGTAAGGATTGCAAGAATGTAAACCAATCGCAAACACAAGGATATGTTATCGAGGTTCGAGCACCCAGCTCTACTCCCCGCCTTCCCCAGAAGGATTCCGACCACTTCCACTATCACAAAGATCTCAAATACAATGGAGTACCCAACTCCTACAATCTCAAGTACAAGTAATTTCCTTGGTAGTCAAAAGACCACAAACTCTCTCTTTCAAATATCTCTTCCCTTACAAAGGTCCTTAGAGAATATTGAGTAGGAATGAAGCTCTTGTTGTAAGTGAAGAAAGAAAATTAAATCAGAGAGTATTTGAAAAACCCTTCAGAAAATCAGTGAGAAATTCAGCACAAAAACCAAGAAACAAGTCTCTTTTGAAAGCCTTAAACTTTTGAATTTTCTAGCAAAAAATTGTTGTAACAAATCTCTCCCCAAACACCCCTATTTATAGGAGAGGGCTAGGGTTAAGGGATAAAACATAACTACTGATGTTTAGGAGGTAATTAGATCAAAATATATCCTTAAACGAATTTTTAAACACAAAAGACAAAAATAAACAGCTCACTAAAAATCTGCCCGTTACTGTTCAACGGACACATCGGTCGACTGGGCCGGTCGACCGGTAGTTCAAAAATTCGACAGTTATAGGCTAGCGGTCGACCGACCCGGTCGACTGAGAAAACCTGTGAGCAAAAACAATATCTCGGTCGACCGCCCCGGTCGACTGGCAGACATGCACACTGATACGTGCATCTGCCAGAACTGCGGTCGACTGGTCCGGTCGACCGGACCAGACTGACACAGACTCGGTCGACTGCCCCGGTCGACCGGATTAGGTCAAAAATCATTTTTGGAAAAGAAAATAAAGAGGATTTTGATTTTAACAAAAATACTTTTGAACAGGGAATAGAATTAAACATAAAGATGTATTTGTAGGCAAAAACTTGTATGCAAAATATTTTTGTATAATTTATGAGAAATTATTTTGGAATGAGCATGTGCGTAAAAACGTGTGTGATAGAGCTTCAAACCTATCCACTATTCTTTAACATACTATAAACTGAAAAATAAATTACATGAAGACTTCTTGTGCTATCTACAAGTCTTTGAGCCATCCAATGCCTTGCTAGTGCCTTCTCTTCTATGATCCTTCCTTGATGTGCAATTTGCCTTCCTTGCTATGTGGAACTTAGAAGTTCTTGCAATAGCTAAGCGAATGGTCTCTAAACATGGTACAAAACCTGAAACTCATCTTGAACAAATGATTAGTACCAAATAGCACTTATTTGGTTTGTCATCATCAAAACACAAAACAATTGGAGAGTGTAACCTCTTGGGCCAACAGTAACGCTTGACCCAATCAGACCACCACCGGAACCACCACCTTAAGGTAATATTTTCCTCTCCTTTCTTCTTTTTTCATGCATAAATGCATTCATTCATATATTGAGGACAATGCATGAGATAGGTATGGGGGGAGGATTTACTAACATACTAACATAGTTAGATACTAACTAAAAAAAAAATTTTAAAAAAAAAATTTTAAACAAAAAAAAAAACTTTTTGAAAAAGAGAATAATATTTTGACTTATCTTTTGAAAGAAATCTAAGTTAATCTTAAGAATTAGGAAAATCATGATTAGGATTTCTAAAAACTTGGTCAAAATAAATCAATTGTTAAATTTTTAGGTATAGGAGGAAAAATTGAATAATTAATTAGTCTTAATTTTTACCTTAATGAAATGTGCATACCTAATACACGTTCACATCTAGGATTCTAGGACAAAGACTCTTGTGCCTTATAAAAAATATATATAATAATATAAATAAATAAATAAAACAAAGAAATTCACTAATTAAGCTGAATACATGTGCCTCAAGAAGCATAAGTATTCACGCCTAAAGGTGATTGTATAAATAAAAACCTTAGTTTTGTAGCCTAGTTCACTCGAATCCTTAAGTCCGTGGGGTGTTTTTCTCACACGGTGCCCTAAAACCGACCGGTTTGGGAGCCACCGACTTTAAGTTCGCTACATGGGTGGATTAGAAAGCCTAAGGAAACTAAGAAAATTTACTTATATATGTACTAACACATCTAATAGTCAATTAGTTAGGTATGAGGGCCTCAAGAAGCCTTCATGATTACACGAAAGAAAATTAGATGAGTTATACATATTAAAATATATATATATATATAATAAATAAAGAGGCATGAGAGTCCAAGTTAAGGAATTCCTAGTAAAGATTCACAAGGATGCATATGACTTTTGGTAACGAAAAAGACTATACAAAAATTCAATTTTGATCCTTACCTAAAATGGATAACAATTTACTATATAAAGACTAAGTTTAAGAATGAATAAAAATGATGATCCTAAAAACTTATAGACTACTTAGTCTCTTCAAACATATTTCAAATATTTTCCTTTTTATGGATTTTGTGGGTGTAATCCGCTGAAAACCCTCACGAGACGACACTCGTCCTCTAGGGTAACCTAGAGGTTTAACGGCTTGTTGCACGTGCTAAGTGCAATCGTGATTCCTACGAAAGTGAGTTAGGATAGATTAATTTTTCTTTTCTTTCTGAATTTTACTCGAGGACGAGCAAAAAGATAAGTGTGAGGGTGTGATAGGTAGTAAAAAGTGCATATTTATCACTACATTTACTATCACATTTTCATATTTATTCCTATAATTTTGCAATATTACTAATGTTTTATTATTTATTGTGTGCAGGCCTTGAGTAATAAAAAATAAAGAAATAAAAGCCCAAATAAAGCCCAGAAGCCCAAAAAGCCCATGTGCAAGCCCAAGTGCAAAAGTTGCAATTACCAAGTGCCAAAGTTGCAATTAACATGTGCAAAATTTGCAAATACTAAAAGAAAAGGGAAGGGATAGACTTCTACTCAACCCTAAACACTTGCAGGACAAGGATAAAGATAAAAGGAGGAGAGTGCAAAGATGAAATTCGTTTTAAAAGATTTGGAAGATTTGGATTTAGGGTAACTTGCTTCCCAAGTTATCCCGAAATTTCAAAATAAAGAGTCAGGATGACAGTTCTAAAAGGATAAACTCAGATGGACGGACCAGAGGAGGCCACGCGCGAAAGCGCGTGGCCAGGGGCAAAGCTAAGGCCGCCGAAACGCGGCCATAGCCGCGTTTCCGCGGCAATCCAGATGAGATTAGCCAGCTGCTTTCGTGGAGGAATCGTACCGGGACTCTACATCTTCCGTCTCCTATAAATACCCCTGCAGAGCAACAGAGAAGAACAGAGTCGGAGACAGAAACTAATTTAGGGTTTTCTTATGCTAGTTTGTAGATTAGGTTTTTCATTTTTTGTAATTTTTAAATTTTTTTTTATAACTGAGAGGAGAGGATACTTTCATGGAGGAAGGAGATCAAACTTGTACTGAAGGTGACAATCGGTGTAAGTAATCTTTTCTTCTATTGTTAATTGAATCGAATCAAAGTTTATTTCTTTTTGCTATTCTTTGTGTTTCCCTCTTTTGTGTTTGTGGATCCATGTGAAACCAAGAGCTTCGAAGGTGCCTTCTCCTTGTAAGTGCCGTTGATGGTTTATGGTGATGAATATCTACTTCCATGGTAGCGTAGCTCGCCCTTTTTATTTCGTAGTATAGATCGGGAGTAGGGAAGATCTTATATTCCATGCTTCGTTCGCCTTCAAAGAAAGGTACGTCATTGACACGGTTCCAAAGTAAGCAGACGCTGAAGAGGTAAGTAAGTTTTTAGTTTTAGTTTTCTTTCTTTTATTTTTAGTGTAAATCACCAAATTCCCAATCTTTTTCACACTTCTTCTTTTTCATTGTAAATATCATATCACTTCTAGTTTCTCCATCTTCTTAATCTACCACTTTCTTTCTAACCTGACTTTAACAACTATTAATTCAAACACTTTAGAGAACTTACTAAACAAGCTTCCATCGCTAGTCCCTCCCTGTGGATCACGACCCGCATAGCCACTTGCTATAGCGGTAGAATTGAGCACCCTGCACTATTGTTTTAAATTCTGAAATTCTGTATTTGTGTGCAGGAAAATCTCAATCAGCTACATATCAAATAGGATTTTCTTATGCAAAAACACTTCTAAAACATCTTTTGAGATTTATTATTCAAGAAAACCAAATGTTTCATACTTTAATGTTTTTGGTTGTAAATGTTTTGTTTTGAATACTAAAGACAATTTAGGAAAATTTGATGCAAAATCATATGAGGCAATTTTTGTTGGTTACTCTAACACTAGTAAAGCTTGTAGAGTCTTCAATAAGTCATCTTTGACTATTGAAGAATCTATACATGTAAAGTTTGAGGAATCTAATGTGTTTGTTGAGACTATTGTAGAAATAGATTCCCTAAATGAAGACATGGAGAAAATTACTTTGAAGGACTCACCTACTCTTGAAGACATGCCAAAGGGTGACGAAGAAAATGAAGTTCAAGAAGTTAAAGTGGAGACAACTCAACCACTTCCAAAAGATTGGAGATTCAATCCACATCATCCCAAGGATCTTATTATAGGTGAAGTATCAAAACGGGTAACTACTCGTTCTAAACTTCATGATCTTTGTGGGCACTATGCATTTATTTCTCATTTTGAACCAATGAACATCCTCGAAGCTGAGGGCGACTCATATTGGTTGCTTGCCATGCAAAAGGAGCTCAATCAATTCGAGCGCAACCAAGTTTGGTATCTTGTTCCTAGGCCCCACGGTAGACCAACAATTGGTACAAAGTGGATCTTTAAGAACAAGTTGGATGAGTCAGAAAATGTTATTAGGAATAAAGCTAGGCTAGTGGCCTAAGGTTACACTCAAGTCGAAGGTATCGATTTTGAGGAAACTTTTGCACCCGTAGCACAGCTTGAAGCCATACGAATGACACTTGCATTTGCTTCATATAAGGATTTTAAACTTTTTCAAATGGATGTAAAAAGTGCTTTCTTAAATGGATTTATTGAAGAGGAGGTGTATGTTGAACAACCCCCGGGTTTGTTGATCCTACACATCCGGATTTTATTTTCAAACTAGACAAAGCTCTTTATGGTTTAAAACAAGCCCCTAGGGCTTGGTATGAAAGACTTTCTTCATTTCTTATTTCTAATGGTTTAATAAAGGAAAAATAGATACTACTTTGTTTACAAAACATGTTGAAAATGATATACTTATAGTTCAAATATATGTTGATGATATCATATTTGATTCTACTAATGAAAATCTTTACAAAGCTTTTGAATCATGCATGAAGGAGGAATTTGAGATGTCTATGATGGGCGAGCTTAACTACTTCCTTGGTCTCCAAATCAAGCAAAGAAAGGATGGGATTTTCATCAATCAAGCCAAGTATACGAAAGAACTTATCAAGAAATTTGGGCTTGAAGGGGCTAAGACAAGCAAAACTCCCATGGCTACCACCACAAAGCTTGACAAGGATGAACAAGGTACAAATGTAGACATTAAACTCTATCGTAGTATGATTGGTAGCTTGTTGTATTTAACGGCTAGTAGGCCGTACATTATGTTTTGTGTATGTCTTTGTGCTCGATTTCAATCGTGTCCTAAAGAGTCCCATTTGATTGCGGTAAAACGCATTATTAGATACCTTAAGGGTACAATTGAAATGGGTTTGTGGTATCCGAAGACCGGACAATTTTCAATGACGAGTTTTTCGGATGCCGACTATGCGGGTTGTAGAGTAGATAGGAAGAGTACAAGTGGAACATGTCAATTTCTCGATAATGTCTTGTTTCATGGTCTTCCAAGAAACAAAATTCGGTAGCCCTCTCAACCACCAAGGCGGAGTATGTTGCGGCGGGGGCTTGTTGTGCACAAGTCCTTTGGATGAAACATATTCTCCTTGACTATGATTTGCATTATGACCATATTAAAATATTTTGTGATAATACTAGTATTATTCATATGACTAAAAATGCAAATCAACATAGTAAGACTAAGCACATTGACATTCGGTATCACTTTCTTAGAGATCATTATGAGAAAGGTGATATTGACATTGATTATTTTTCTACCAATTTTCAACTTGCCGATATATTTACAAAACCACTAGACTATACTAGATTTTCTTTTATTTGTGGTAAATTGAATGTTTGTGTTATGGAATCTTGAAAATTTTTTAACAATGTTTACCCTTTTTGATGTATGACAAAAAGGGGGAGAAAAAGTTAGTTTATTATTTTGAGTTTTGAGTTATGTATTTTGAGTTTTGAGTTTTGAGTTATGAGTTTTGAGTTTGAGTTATGTGTTTTATGTTTTGAGTTATTGCTTGTTGAGCTATATGTTTTGAATTCTTATATTTTTCCATGTCTTATGCCAAGTTCTTGTTTTTACTTTTCATTCATATATATAGCCATTCATATATATAGCATGATTTGAGGGGGAGCCTCCAAGCTCCTTTCCCATTTTTCCCATTTTTTTTAAAAAAAAAAAAATAGATAACTCATATGTTTTGTCATCATCAAAAAGGGGGAGATTGTTGGCCTCATCCGGTTTTTGAGTTTTGATGATTACAAAACATATATAGTTGTTTGTACTAATCATTTTTTTAGTGTTTCAGGGTTCTAAGGATTCAAGATGTCTTCTTCCCTAAAGGAAGGTATTTTTGACTCAAGTTGACTCAATTCGGGATCAAGGATTCAAGATTGCATATAGAGAAGCCCAAATTTGAAGATCCTGTAGTCACCTAAGAATATTGTAAGAATTAGTTTGTTAAAGAGTAAGGTTATGATAAGTTGGCTCAAGAAAACACACACACACTTTTACTTTTCAAAATAATGTTTTTGTTTTGGTTAGTTGGATTAGGTGCATGTCTTGATTGATATACATGTCTCAAAATTTTTCATATTTTTACATCTAGTTTAAATCATGTATCTCATCCCCTATAGCATGCTACTTAAACATCAAACCATTTAAAAATATTTTAAAAATTCTTCAAAGTTCAAAAATATTTCCAAAACAAAACTGTTTCAGGCCTAACGGTCGACCGGATCTATTTCAGGCCAGATCGGTCGACCGGGCCTTGTGGCTTTGGCGTGCACGTTTGTACACGTCTGCAGGTCGACCGGACCGATCGACCGACCGACTGACCCTTGCTCTCGGGTTTTGTCGGTCGACCGGGACAGTCGACCGACAGAACAAACAATTCTTTTTGTTTAGCCTGCAGTCGACCGACCGGTCGACCGAGTCTAATGGCTCTTTTGCCAGATAGTCTGCCGGTCGACCGGGCCGGTCGACCGACAGCCGCCAGCAGCCCCCAACGGCTAGTTTCTTGAAATCTGTTTTCTGGTTTTGATTTTGATGGTTCTTTCAGCTATCCCTGATTTTCTTGTGCCTATAATCTGACCTATTGACCTAGATTAAATGATGAAATGCCCTTATCTAATCCCTATAAATAGATGTCATTGGTCCCTTGTTGAATACAAGAAAAATCTGTATTGTTTTTAAGGTTCTAAAGAAAAGAAAAGTTTTCAAGCTCTCACTTTCTAAAGTGCTTTCTTGGTTAAAGTTTTTCAGCTATTTTCCAAGCTTTTTTTACTTCTTTACAACTGAATTTTCTCACTTCACTTCTTGAGCCAAAAATCATCCCCACTCTATAAGAAGTTATCAGAGAGAAGTTTGTGATCTTTTGATCACCTAGCTACTTGTATTTCCTTGTGTTGAGATCCCTCTTGGGTAGAGGTTGGATTGGTGGGAGTTGGGTACTCTAGTCTTGTGTAGACCAATTGTAATCCCCTTGGGTGTAAAGGTTCCGGTGTGAAAATTCCCTTTGCGGATTTAGTGGAAATCCTTCACTGTGGTGGAGGCGGGGACGTAGAGCAGTGGCTCGAACCTCGAAACAAATTACTTGTGTTTGCGATTGGTTTCCTTATTGCTTTTCATTGCTTTACATTTCTATCTTGTGATACCTCTTGCTTGCACTTCATTATAGTACCCATTTCATTTACTTACATTTTTCGGTCTTTACTCATCTCAATAAGAAAGCAATTACGTGCCTCAACTCATAATCTAGAGGAATCAAAGAGGAGAAGTTCTAGAGCCCTTCACGGGGAATTCGGCTTCAATTTCTTATTTTGAGTGACCGGTTGCATCATACATACATACTTGTTTAAAAAGATCATTAGATTAGCATTAACACCTATTCACCCCCCCCCCTCTAGGTGTTTTTCAATACTCGGCCCTGACAAATCTGGGATATAGCCCGAATACTTCTTTCCCGTGGCTAGCAGGTGTATGCTTCATTTTCACCCAATTTGCTGAGGGACATGCCAGAGATAGACTTAGAGAGGTCCCACTCTATTATGCGGCGTACCAATGTGTTCTGCAGATACGCTAAGGGGTACATCCTCTTTATGTTGGGAAGAAAAAACCTCCTATCCTAGATCTGGCGGAGCCATTTGTAGCCTCCATCATACAAGACCTTATCGTCCTCAGTGATGGCATCGCCGAAGAAGAAGTCGGGTTTCTTCAGTGAGATACGGGTGTCAAACTCGAATCACCCATTGGTCATAATCTCTCAGAAGGTCAGCATATTAGATGCTCTCTTGATTTTAGAGCAAACACTGGGGGAGCCTCCTGAAGCACGAACGTAAGGTTCGGATCAGCGCCACCGATGTGTCCAAAATAGCACTTCTTTGACAGAGGGTTGAGGAGTATCGCACTGCAGAAAAACAACATATAGTGAGAAATCTAAACAAAAAAATTGACTAAGTGTTAAAGCTCAGACGCGGGATTGAGTCTAGATGCGGAGATCAGAAAAACCCGTGTCTAAACTTAAAAATGCAAGGCTCGTATGAAGCCTGCGTTTTAAATTCCACAACTTAAAATTTTTTCTAAGTGTTGGACTCAGACGCGAGACTCAGTGAAGCATGCTTCCAGCCTCAGAGACGTGAGGTTCACATGAAATCCACGTCTGAACACCCCCAGTTAGGAAAATTCTCTCAAGTGTTGGGTTCAAAACGGAAGGCTCAATGAAGCCCGCGTTCATCAAGCAGATAAGGACTCGAGCTGATGAAGCGAAAGACGCAGAGGTCATCAAACCCGCGCCTTGCTACCAGTG
Organism: Agave tequilana; assembly: GCA_038442645.1. Lineage (NCBI taxonomy): Eukaryota > Viridiplantae > Streptophyta > Magnoliopsida > Asparagales > Asparagaceae > Agave > Agave tequilana. The sequence continues at coordinate 51,047 of JAVJIF010030628.1, forward strand.
CCAGAGCCGCATCTGAATATCAAATGCGAGCGTGAGCCTCGCATTGGCGGTTCAGTTCAGAAAAGACTTAAGAGTTAAGATAACTTTTCAAGTCCCTTAATGGTGAAAACCAGTTCAAATGATTTTTTTATTACCTGAAATGGGGGTCTCTTGTGCAGAAGAACCACCCATTTGAACCTCCGGAGTGACAAAGCTCGATGATGAAGCCACAGGTTTTGTTTTTGGGGCCATTTCGACTGTGAGTTCTGTATAGAAGTTGTGAGAAAGAAGAAAAAAGCTCGGAGCTTTTCTTAAGTTCTGAAAATCCTCGACGCAGGGCCCAGCAGAGAAGAAAATAGTCTAATGATGACTCTTGAAAGACTGATGTCTTTTATAGGTATAGTAATCCACTGAGATACGCAGCACATATCTCGAGCCTAATCTCCGCCTGACGCGTGGCAATGCGCCTCAAATGCAAGCCTCGCGTACTAAGAGAACAGCGTCTCTTCAAGCTCTGCCCGACATGTGGCATCGCGCCTTGAACGTGAACCTTACGTATTAAGGGAAAGGCGTCTCTTCAAGCTCCACCAGACACGTGGTAATGCACCTAGAACACAAGTCTCACATTTCACAGAGCCACGTCTCCCTAGCATAGAGAGGTCTGCATCTCCACCTTGAAATCTGTGTTACTTCAACCAAGTGAGAGCTGCGTCTCTACTTCAATATTCGCATCTCTCCGATGAATGAGAGCCGTGTTTTTATTTTATACGAGGTACACGTTTCTAAAGCAACATGACCTTTGCATCTATAAGTCTTTGCTTCTGCAATCAGTTTAACAGTACACTGAAAAAAGCAGATGACTATGTTTTCGGATGCAACAATCACCAACAGCTAGCTCAGAGTACCGAGGAGGTCCGGACTGCGTATCCAGACATCACGATGATCATCTCTGGTGGATTCAAAGAGTTTAACAGTACACTCGCGAAGACCAAAATCCAGACAAGAGCAAGCTCAAGATATCTCAGAAGATTGCTAGTCCAGTCTTGAGAGTATTGTTGCCAGAAGAGAAAATGCAAAGTATTTGAAAATCCGTCCCAGTCAACGACGGAGTTTTGAAAACTTTGGAGGGGATTCTGTAGATTGTCTGAAAATTACTGAGGATAAGTTATCAGAAAGCAGAGTCTATACTCCAGACGCAAGGCTAATCATAGCCACTCGCGCAATACCAAGATGCAAGGGTCAAAACCCGCTTCTCAACATCACTGCAATGGCCAAGACGCAGAGCTTGAAGGCCGCGGCTCAGTATCACTGCAGTACCAAGATGCAAGGGTCAAAACCCGCGTCTCTGCTTCACTCCAATGGACAAGACGTAGAGCTTGAAGCTCACGTCTCAGCCATCTATGCAATACCAAGACGCAGAGCTCGAAGCCCGCGTTTAGCAGAGTTTGAAGCTCACATTTATCAGGTTCGAAGTAGGCATCCAACAACACTATAATATAATGCCAAAATGCGAGGCTCGAAGCCCGCATTTCAACTGCAGAGAAGCCCTGCATCTCGGTTATAACTGCCCTCATTACTGGGTCAATTACTGCCCATATAATGAGGGGAGTTATCGCTCATTAAGGAGGGTTTTTAGGGGACAGTTTTACTGAAACCCCTATAAATAGCTTAGTTTGTTATTGAAGAGGGATCGAATTAGAGAATTTTGATCAGAATTTTCAGCTGAGAAATACTAAAGAGTTCAACTCTTCTGTCAACTTGCTGAGTTCAAGTTTTTGCCCAAGTTTCTTTGAGATTCTATTTGGACAGGAGCTGTGCTACTCCGTCCATAATCCGAAGAGAAGGTTCCCAAAAGATCCTGACGTTCACCTGGTCAACAGAAAACAAGAATCACTTTCCACCGCTACATCAAGAACCTAACATTAAACAAAGAGGAGATTTGAGCTTGAATATCTCCTCTCTCTTATAATCGGAGTATTGATTCATTGTAATCTTTCATTGATCCAAGGAAATTTTACAATTCATATTTTCAAATTTCTGACACGAAACACACGGCCAAGTACAAAAGTAAGATTTATAATATGTACAATACAAAAGATGCTCAAGAGCTGAGAGGAAATCCCGCGACCTAGGAGAAAGAGTCAGGAACAGAAGGAGCTGGGACTAGTCAGCCTGCTCTGAGAGGAAAGCTTGATCTTCGATGGAGGGCTCCACTTTAATCCATGCTTCAGAACCTGAATATGCAAGTCCAGGGGAGTCAGAACTCCCCAATGAATGTTCAGGTGAATACCAAGTGGCGTGTAGAGATAAGTACATATGCATTGGTACTAAGAAGGAGGGAGCCACGCTCCCCTCAGTCACCTGGAGGCCATCAGGTTGAACCGGAAGTTTTAGCTGCACAACATACCTAATACCACTGTAAATACGAACATATATTGAAATTTGCAAGTTTCCCTCGACCCGATCTAAGTTGTTCTTTTTATGACTTATTAGGTAGTTATCAGATTTCAGGAATGTGCAGGAGCATGTCAGGAATATCAGGTACATAAGTGCTATTAGGAGATCAAGTTAACATTCCCGTGAGTGATAATTATAAGTCAGGTATCACATGTTAAATGGTAGGTGATAGTAATTTAGGTGTCAAGTGGTAACATGCTAGAGGTCAGGTGATAGCATGGCAAGCAATAGTAGATATTAACCATTAATGCAGCTAAGTAGCAAGAAAATGAACATCCATGACGAGCTAAGAAGTGCTGGAGGTACGAACAGCATACAGTGTTTAACACTAAAGAGCCTAACGGAGCTACTGGAATGACTCGGCTCAGAAGGCGAGTCTAAAATCCGCCAGAGTCCACCTAGAAGGATCTAGTGGTAAAGCGCTAAGCGCTAAGCATGCCTACGAGGCGGAGCTAAGAGACCTGACGGTCTAAGCGCACTTCTCTTTCGAGGAAGTGGGCAAGTGCCTGAAGGCTAAAGTATGCTCGGGGTCAAGCGCACTACCTGACATGCTAGAGGTCAGGTGTCAGGTGATAGCATGGCAAGCAATACAAGGCACTAACCATTAATGTAGCTAATTAGCAAGCAAATGAACATCTATGCAGAGCTAAGCAGTGCTAGAGGTACGAACAGCAAACAATGTTTAATACTAAAGCGCCTGACGGAGCTACTGGAATGACTCGACTTAGAAGGTGAGTCTAAAATCTAGGAGAATTTCGCCTAGATGGATCTAGTGGTAAATTGCTAAGCGCTAAGCTTGCCTACCAGGCAGAGCTGAGACACCTGATGGTCTAAGTGCACTTCTCTTTCGAGGAATTGGGCGAGAGCCTGAAGGATAAAGTACGCTCGGGGTCTAAGCGCACTCACCTGACATGCTAGAGGTCAGGTGTCATGTGATAGCATGGCAAGCAATAGCAGATATTAAGCGTTAATGTAGCTAATTAGGAAGCAAATGAACATCCAAACAGAGCGAAGCGTGTTGGAGGTACGAACAGCAAACAATGTTTAACACTAAAGCACCTGACGGAGCTACTGGAATGACTTGGCTTAGAAGGCGAGCCTAAAATCTGGTAGAGTTCCACCTAGATGGATCTAATGGTAAAGCACTGAGCACTAAGCATGCCTACCAAGCGAAGCTGAGAGACCTGATGGTCTAAGTGCGGTTCTCTTTCAAGGAAGTGGGCGAGAGCCTGAAGGCTAAAGTGCGCTCGGGGTATAAGCGCACTCTCGGTAGCTACCACGGAACCCATAAGGGTACATGCCTAAAACCAATTGGGTAGCCAGCCCGAGAGTGGTATAAAATCCAAAGTCAGTACAAGGATACCGGTACGAGATGTTAGTACCACACATGCATACATAAAAACTTGAGACAATCTAGGCTACTGTGGAGTAGTGAAGCCTGAAGGCTGAGTGGAGAGCCTGGGACCAAAGTACGCTCGGGTCTAAGCGCACTCTCGATTACTATCATGAAACCTATAAGGGTATAAGGCTAAAACCAATTGGGTAGCCAGCCTGAGAGTGAGCAGAAACACTGAGTAGATACAAAGGTACCTGCACGAGATGTTCTACACTATTACAAGCATTACAGTATATCAGTCTGGTACAAGTCAAGACATGTCTACAGAATACAACAGACCCACCCTTACAATCACACCGGACTAATACTAAATACAACACAATAACAATTCTAATACAAGTCCATTTCTGCAAGGAAATTCACTCGCCTAAAGTACTAATTTTTAAAGTTTTGCGCGTCTGAATTCCCGAGCGAGAAAAATACGAAGCGAGCGAAGGAGAGGGGGCTTGGTCCTATGGTGGCTGCCGGCCCTAGGGGTTATGCGGGACCCTATAATGGTGGCCTAGGTAGTGGCAAACCATGATAAAAGAGAGGAGAGGGTGATGGTGAAGGTGTTGGAGTAGATGGTGGTAGTAATATGGTGGAGTTGGATTTTTTTGGAGGAGATTAAAAAGTAAATTGAAGGGGGTGAAGATGATGGTGATGTTGAAGGTTAAAATAGGGGTGATGGAGGTGGTGTTGTGGTGGTGAGAGTGGAGATGGTGGAGACGGAGAAGAATGAAAGAGATGGTGGTGAAAATGGAAGATTTGTAGTGGTGGTAATGATGTTTGTTGAAGGTGGTGAAGTTGTCACCAGAATAGTCGTCAGAATGGTCGCCGAAGAGGTTTCCACATAGGAGGGGCTCAGCCCCTAGCCAAGGATGGTGGCCGGTCTAGGAGGGGATGATGGGGTGGTGGCTTTGTGGAGGGGTTTGTGGTGGTGGTAGTTTTGGAGAAGGCAAAGGAGATGGTGAAACTTTTGATGGAGTTTTGGAGTTTGTGGTTGATTAAATGGAGATAGAGGAGCGAAAAGATGATGGTAGGGAGTTGGAGAAGATATAGTTATTGTGGTTGTGGTGAAGATGAAGGAAGAGTTGGTGGTTATTAGGGTTTTGATGGAGAAATGAAAAGGGAAGAAGAAGAAAAGGGTTTTGTATTTGGAACTGGAGTTAAAGGAGAAGCAAAAATGATCAGGGTGAGGGTTTTTTTTATAAAATGGAGAGCGGTAAGGTGGTCTTGCTCGGCCATGGTGATGGGAGAGGACAGTTGAGTGGTTTGGGATATTTTGGAGGAGATATTTTGGTGGAAAGGTGTAGAATGCAATGGAAGAATAGAGAATGTTTTAGAATATGGTGGAAGGAAAAGGAAGGAAAGAAAAAGGAAAAAGAAAAGAAAAGGAAAAAAGGAAAATATTAAATTTGAAGAAAAGTGGAAATAATTAGAGTGGCTGATTCCCCAGATTCGGTTGCGGATGCGGAACTTTCGGAAAATACCGGAATCGTCCGAAAATCAAGTATCCCGGAGCAACCCGCAAAAATTCTCAAAAATCAAGAATAGTATTCTAAGAATCATGGTAAAATCTATTTTAAGAAATTCTTTATGGTTTATAAATTAAAAAAAATCTTGAAATCGACCGCCAATATCGATTGACACAAATCTGGCCAAAATCTGTTAAATTCTGAAAATCTCCAAAAAAATTGTAATAAGATAGTAAAAATTATTCTATGAAAATATATGAAAGTGGTTTCTTAAAGTTTGAATCTATTTGTAAATTAAAAATCCGTGAATGTACTGATTAATCCTGATTTTAGGGTTTTTCTAAAAATAATTCAGAAAAATCCTGAAAAATCAAGAAAATTCTAATATATTGGAAAATAGTGTTTGAAACTAAAATCAGTCAAATCTGATTACAAGAGAGGTCAAATCATAGTGTACTGCTATATGAGCAAAAATAAATAAGAGAAAATAAGAAAATACGCTCTAAAAATCGAGATACATATCTGAGTATGTATTCTGAGGATGGGGTATTAAAATATCATTACCCTATTTTGGACCAATTTTCAGAGCCAACATTTATTCTCGTATCCATAAATCTAGAAATTGAATCACCATTTTTGGATAGTCACATTCCATCATTGGGAAGAGAATGTGAATCTCAGTTCTTTGATTTGGACCCTATTATTGAACCAATACCGACTCTTGAACCCGAAGTTCATTTTTTTGAGTTGATATTGGTTCCTGAACTTTTCATTTCAAAGCCCAAATCATCCATTCTATAATCACATTCTATTATTGGACCAAGTTATTGACAATAATGACTCCATGATGATTTTTTAAGACTGGTCATATGAAGAGAATAAGTTTCATGATAGGATCTTTCATGATCCTATTCATATTGGGGACTATAAATATGTAAATAGAAAAGAGGTCAACAAAAGTGAGTTCCGTGAACCATCATATTATACTGATTGGGCAAAATTGATTGGCCCAATCCGACCACCACCGGAACTGCCACCTTGAGGTAACAATTTTCCTTCCCTTTCTTCTTTTTCATGCATTTATGCATTAATTCATATATTGAGGACAATGCATGAGATAGGTGTGGGGGAGAGTTCTAACATAACTTATGTTTTCCTTTTATTATTAAAAAAATAAATTATTAGCATTTTCTTTGCTTTTTTGAAAATAGAAACAATATTTTGACCTTTTTTTAATAAGAAATTAAGTTAATTTTAAGGAATAGGAGAATCATAATTAAGATTTCTTACACTTGGTCAAAATAAGATTATTTGCTTGATTTCTAGGATTAGAGAAAATTTTGAAAAAGTAATTTAGTTATGATTTTTACCTTGATGAAATATGCATGCTTTATACACTTACACACTTAGGGCTCAAAAACAAAGATTCTTATGTCTTATTAAAAAATAAAAAATAAAAAATATAAATATATAATATATCAAAAATCCTCTGATTAAGCTGGGTATTTGTGCCTCATAAAGCATAAGTATTCACGTCTAAAAGCGGTCCATATAATAAAATCCATAGTTTTATGGCCGTGTTTGCTTGAGTCCTTAAGCCCTTGGGATGTGTTCTCACCCGGTGCCCTAAGACCGTTCTGTTTGGGAGTCATCGATAAAAGGCTCATTACATGGGTAAACTAGAAAACCTAACAGAACTAAGGAGTAATACCACCAAAAATATTAATAAAAAGAGAGAAGAAAATAAGGCATGCGAGTTAGAGTTAAAGAACCCCGAGTAAAAATTTCACGATCACAAAGATGTATATAACTTAGGGTAAAATAACAGACTAGATGAGGAATACAGTTTACTCCTTATCTTGATTGATAACAAGTTTTTAAATAAATACTAAGTTTAGGAATGAAAAGTTCAATTTTTCTATAACTTATAAATTACTAAATTCTTACAATAATACTTCAAATATTTTTCTCTTTCAAAATGTGGTTTCAAAATACAAACACTTTGTTTCTCTTTCTTTTTGGATTTTGCAGGTGTAATTATTGAAAACCCTCATGAGACAAAACTCGTCGTCTAAGAAAAACCTAGAGGTTTAACGGCTTGTTGCACATGTCTAGCGCACCTGCAAAAGTGTTCTCATAAATATTTTGTTTAGTTTTGATGTTTTGCTCGAGGGCGAGCAAAAGATAAGTGTGGGGGTGTGATCAGTCACTGATATTGCACATATATTGTAACATTCTCATATTTCTTATATAATTAACCATGTTCTTTAGTCTTATTTTTATTTAATAATGTGCAGGCCCATTACTAAGGGAGAAGGAAGAGAAAACGAGCCCAAAAGCCCATCAAAATTCTGATTTAATTTAGTTATAATTCGAATAAAAAATCAGGGCAATTAAAGAAGTAAAAGTAGTTGATCAATCACTTAAATCAGATCTCTACAAATCAAGTGGTTAAAGGTGAAAATTAACAGAAGAATCATCAGAATCAGATGATCAAATGATGTATCTTTTTGGATAAATGGATGAAACAAAGCGAAAGAAGGATCTGCTCTTAAGATATGGCCATCTGGCCACATCCTAGCTGCGGATCTGTGGCCAAGGCTACGGATCTGCGGGTTTGTTACAACAGATGGAGGAGCATTTTGTCCCCTATCATTGCACACTCTCCCCTTTTAGTTTTTGCCTATAAATACTGGGATCCCCAGTGTACAGAGGATGATTAGGCAGAGAGATTTTTAGGCCAGTTTTCATTCTAGTTTAGTATAGGTTTTTATTTTTCTTTTCATGTAATTTTTATTTATGTAATTCAGAGGAGATCAGAGTTTCATAGGAGAATGAGAGTGAAGCTTCTATTGAGAGTGACACCGATGTAAGTTGTTCTTATCTTCTTTTATTGTTACCACATTGAATCTAAAGTTATATTTTTTTATATTCTTCTTTGTTTTTGTTTTCTTCTTCTTCTTTTTTACTTCTCTTCTTTTGGTACTAATTGCAATCCAAGTGAGTCTTATAGCATCGAAAGAGCCTTGCCTTTGCGAGTGTCACCGATAGCTAATGACAATGGATTTTAGTCTCAGTCTGTATCATTTCATACTTGTATCATCTTGATGATATAATGTGAAAGAAACGGGAATCAACTCTTATGGGCTATGTGTTGATTGCCTCTACTTCAAGGTAACATCGTCGCTAAAAATTCAAGGTAAGTATTGGGCCAAAGGAGGTAAGTATTTCTTTTAGGTTTTCTTTTTTCTTTTAATCTTTAGTTTAGATCACCTCCATCATCAAATCTCTACTATGTTTCACTTTCTTTACACAAAATCACCATCTCCTTCTATCTACCACATTCAGAATTTAACATAACTTATTTTCTTTTCAAGAAATAAAAGAAGAACTTTAACCATTTTTTGTAACTTAAAAGAGAACTTGCAAAAAGCTTCCATTGTTAGTCCCTCCTTGAGGATCATAACCCGCATAGCCACTCACTATCGTGGTAGCATTGAGTACCTTGCACTACCTTTTATCAAGTTCTGAAATTCTGTATTTTTTGTGCAGGTTAAACCTCAATCAGAGTTTCATTGCTATATCAAAAGAGAGTTTATCAAGAGTGATACACTTGAGTTTTCAAAAGCTTTTTGCTTGAGTTTTCCATTTTCAATCTATCTAGTTTTCTCACACAAGCTTGAGCTTTTCTTAGCCATATCTATCTTATGGGATCCTTGTTGTGAGAGTGTTTGTTTGTGATCAAGAAGTGATCACAGAGAGTTCTACTTTGTATTAAGAAGGAGTTGGAGGTTGCGACCTCAGCGAACTTGCAGGTTCGTGTGGTTATTGTTCTTGCGGGAACAAGTCAGGGACTTACAGGTTTAAGAGTTCTTGAAGAAACTCGTTGTAAGTGTTGCGGTAACGAGTGATCTTGAGGGATTGATTCTAGTGAAAATCCTTCATAGTGTTGAAGGTGGGGACGTAGAGCAAGTGTGCTCGAACCTCGAAACAAATCCTCCGTGTTTGCGATTGCTTATCTCTCTCACTCACTTGTGTTTTATATCTTGCATGCTATTATTGTTTATATCTTTTACATGCATGATATTCCCTTGTGCTTCACTTATATATTTGCTTGGGATTGTTTCCTCACACTAGTATTGAACCAAGAGAGCCATAGTGGCATCTCAACTCGTAATCTAGAGGAATCTTGAGGAGATAGTCTAAAGCCCTTCATGGGAATTCGGAATCATTCATTGGTTATACGTTGTGTGTTAGCTTATAGTTTTTAGATTGCATAATTAGTTTTAATTCCGCATTGTTTTACATTAGATTAGCTTGTCACCTATTCACCCTCCTCTAGGTGATTTACAATTGACATCAGATCTTGGTGCTCTTATTTTGGATCTAACAACTCAGAGTTAAAGATTCTATTTTTGCTAATCACAATATTTGCCTCCACACACATGGATTTCATGACACCTCCTATGTTTGACATTTTTAAACTCTAAACTTGGTAAGTTAAGATGTCCATGTACCTAAAAGCCTTAGGTATTCATGTCTATTTTGCCACCATTAAAAATTCATATTTTGTAAATGACAAATATTTTGAGGCTAACACAAAAGCCCTTCATGCTTTAAAGTCAACCTTAAATGATGATTAATTATCTAGGGTTTCTGACATTGAGTTAGCTTTTGTAGTACGGAACACTCTTTGCTCTCTTGGGGAACAAACGCCAGAAGAAAAAGAGAGTGACTCAGGTGATGGAAGCGATGCTTTCAACATGTGCTACATAGTCCAAGGGATGACCCTCTTGAGGTAAACTCTGAATCCGAACTTGATGAAGATGTAGACATGTCATATGATGAGCTTGCTCTATTTTGTCAACAACTTCTTGAAAAATATGATTTGCATAAAATGGAAAATAAAAGATTAAAAAATAAAAATGATTCCATTTTAAAAGAAAAAGACTCTTTTAAAAATGATATTGAAATCATTTCAAAAGAAAATGAATGTTTGAAGATTAAAATTATTTTTGTTGAAAAAAGGAGATTGTTTTGAAAGAAAATGACTCTTTGAAAAAGAAGATTGTTTTAAAAGAAAAAGAAAAGATTACTAAAAAGAAAATTAATTTTGAATCTCACTCTTGCCATGTTTCTCATACTAATAAGGTTGCACCTCTATTGTTAAAAATGAGATCATGTTTTGAAAAAGAAAATTGATTGTTTGGCTTCACTTTGAGCCAATGTGCATTTAATCACAATAGGTTGGAATCTATGTTTCACAAGAAACAAATTTCACACATGCATGCACATCCTACATGGCATACATCACATGTGCATCATGCTAACACACACACCACACATATGTATGCTAAAGTGTACACATGTACACATTGTGGCCGCAAAGGCCATTTAGCAAAATCTAGTTTTGATAGAATAAATCATTTAAATTTTGCAAATAAAAATATTTGGGTTCCTCTTGTGTCTAACCCCCATGGACCCAAAAAGATATGGGTATCAAAATCCCCATCACTTGTGCTTGTTGTAGGTGTGGGTTCTCACAAAACGTGAGAGGATTGGTGCCTTAGTGGTGGATGCATTTGAAGCTTGAAGGACATACCCAATTGATGCATCACTATCAAGGAAGCATGGTGGGAAGACTACCTCATGTTTTGGAGAAATGAATTGGCTACATCAGTTTTGGTAACCATTTCTTCCTCCTCTTTTAAAAATGCTTTTAATATTTACATGCTAGTGTAGTAACCTAGACTCAATCATATATTATTTTGTGCTTAATGTTGAGTTAATTGGTTGTTAGCTATGTATGTATTTTTAAAAAACTTTTAAATAGATTTACATGCCTATATGATGTTCATATGCGTATTCTATTAAAATTTGTGTTATACATGTACAATTTTTGAGTTGCATGCTATACATAATCAATTTCTATTATGTACTCATTTGTTGTTTCATTATACATTATATGTCCTAGTTTTGATAATTATTGCTTGTTTATATGATATATCATATTTTTGTGAAAAAAATTTCATATGAGCTTTGTTTTGAGCTTTATTGTTCTATCTTCATGAATGTGCTATTCACATGACCATTGTACACTCACCTTTATGTTTACTCATGACTTTATTTTCATGAGCACTAGATTTTATGCCTCATAGATCTTGAGTGTCAATATTTGCGTATTTAACATGCCTTCATGGGATATATGATTTGATTTCATATTTGAAGGATCTTTAACTAACTTCTCAAAAATTACTTTAAACTAGTATCTATTCTTCATTTGGTAGTATTTTCAATCTATAACTATTTTTCAAATTCTAGTTTTGAAAACTTCTACCCATAAAGGCGGTTGGTTGGGTGATCATACCTTGTATGCCTTATTAAAAATCTATTTAAACTTGTGCAAGATAAGGGTAGATGATATGAGTTATACACTTGAACTTCATATTATTTTATTTTTGCATACTCATATTTTTTTTTTATATATGTATGCTTCAAATTTAAATTGGTATTTCCATTTTCATGCATACATATATATGATTTTAATTATGCTTGTTTTACAATGTCTTTACATAATTTTAAAGCACAAATTATTTATGCTAAGCATAACTTAATCCTAAATATTAATTGGTATCGTTACAAGTTTTTGTATTTAATTCAATTGGTATTTTTTTGGTATTAAAATATACATCATGTTTCACCTTCTATTGGCATCAAAATCTACTATTGGTATATTAAAAATTTTGTTTATCTACAAGTGGCATCAACATTTGTTTTGACTTCTCTTTGATCTCAATTGATATCAAAATCTATTTTGTTGACTTCAAAAAATTTCAAATTTTGTTTTAAGTACAATCAAAAAATTTCAAAATTTTGTTTGATATATATTGCCTAGATACAAGGGGAGCTTAACATCTCCTCCATATATAGATTCATGTTGAGTGTATTTTACATATTGAGAACTTTAACCTCTCTTCTTTATATGATACACGTGTATCGGGGGAGCTTAACATCTCCGTCTATACATTATATATTATGCTTATGTGGGCTAGGGTCTAATCATCCCTTCTTCATGTAATGCATGTATGCAAGGGGAGCTAACTTAACGTCTCTCCTCTCCATGACTGTAAGTCATATATGTTGGCCCAAAGGCCTATCACTCTAGTTTTGATAATGATTAACTCATGTAGTTATAGTTTACTAATGATTTTGTGTTCATATAGTTTCAGTTATTAATCAAGATATTAGTAGATGTCTAGCTTCAACAAAGGAGTTTAGGAGCTAACACATGTAGATTCAAGATCTCGCGCGTTAAGATCGCATCTTGCACTCGGTTGGAGTCAAGCTCGCTAGATCGTGTTTGGATCGAGTCGACCTGGAGAAGAAGTTCTAGAAGAAGACTTCGGTTTGTTTAGATTAAATTTGTGTTTAGATCTTGTGTAAGATAAACTAGTTTGTTAAAGGGTAGAATATATTTTTGAAGCACAAGTTCACACACACACACACACACAAAAATTCAATATGTTTGGTTTTCGATTTAACCGGTTTTGGATTTCAAGTACACATATATCGGTTTTGGATTTTAACCAATTTTAGTTCTGCTAATCTGCTCGATACCCTTTTACATTTGTTATCATAACATTTTATTCGTATATTCAAATAATATGATTTAAATTGCATTTCAAAGATAACGTTCAGGGCTACATTAGTTATTCAATAATCAGTTTCTGATTCAAATGTTAAAGATGTCAAATATTGGGTTGAAGTCTGTTATTGTTCTGAAAACAGTTTACAGTTTCTGATTTGACACCTTTCAGTATTTTATTGATAACTTTCTATTCTGAAATTATATTGAGTTAATTTAAGTTTTATTACAAAGAAGACTTAAAGCTTTACAAATAAGTCCTATATACCTATTTCTTAATTCTCAAGTTTTAGGCCAGTAAACTATGCTCAAAGTTGACCAATAGTCTGCCAAATTGGCAGAATGGCTAATTTTCTAAAGGCTGATTTTTAACATGTTTTTAAAACGTGTTTTGTTGAATTTTAAAAGTCAATTTATTCCTTTTAAACTTGATAAAACTATTCTAAGTTTGCTCTTCCTAAAACCTATATAAAGGGGTCATTAGGGTTGAGTTTATTACAACAATAACAAGAATTCCATTTGAAAAATCAAGTTTTGGGTTTCAAGAGAAAAAGTTTTTAAATTTCAGTTCTGTGTTTTTATTTTCAAAAATCTACTTCAAGTTTTTTGGTTCTTAAAATCTCTCTTCTAATTTTACTCTTACTTTCAAATTCTTGAGCTTCAAATTTATATTTCACTCTATAGGGTTTTGTAAGAGAGTTTTGCAAGAGAGAGTTTGTGGTCTTTTGATCACCCAGATATTGTTCCATTGTTGTTACGCTACCTCTGGAGTAAAGGAGTGTATTGGGGAGTTGTGTACTCCGTGCGATTGTAATCCTTTGGTGGAAAGCTCTAGTGGATTAGAAATCCTTCACGGTGGTGAAGGCGGGGACGTAGAGCGGTGGCTCGAACCTCAAAACAAATATCTTTGTTTGCGAATGATTTACTTGTCTATCTTATCTATTTTATATTCATTCATTGTCGATCTATACTCTTACAACAAGATTGCATTGAGCACCTCAAACTCTTATCTAGAGAAATCACGAGGAAGAAGTTCAGAACCCTTCACGAGGTATACGGCTTCTAATCTTGCTTTGAGTGATCATTTGCATCATCTCATTTTTATTTTGCATTGAATATTCATTTGATTAGCCTTACACCTATTCACCCCCCTCTAGATATAATTTCAATTGGGACAGAGCAAGGTCTCTAGTTTTTGGCTTAACATCCTTAGAGAGATCCTAATTTGCTAATCATTCTATTAATTTCATCATTCATCCACTAATAAAAATGGCCGACAGTATTAGGACCCCTCCCAAGTTTGATGGCCTTAACTTTCCTATATGGAAAGTTAGGATGACCGTATTTTTGCAATCCCTAGGAAGCCGGGTGGCAAAGGTGGTGACCAAACCCTATAGTGCACCCACCAATGAGGAGGACACTTGGTCCGATCTTGCCAAGGAATATGATGCTAATTCAAAGGCTCAAAATGTCTTATTTTCAGCATTGAATGTGGATGATACTACACGGGTCATTCATTACAAATCAGCCTATAAGATTTGGCAACACTTATTAGTCACTCATGAGGGAACTTCACAAGTCAAGAGAGCTAAAATTAATCTCTTGCGTTCCCAATATGAAAGCTTTAAAATGCATGAAAATGAGTCTGTTGATGATATGATTATGAAGTTTACTAAAATAACTAATTGTCTTGCTTCTCTAGGTGATGAAATCAACAATGATCAAAAGGTCTGAAAGGTCATTCGCGCACTTCTGCCGTCTTGGAAAGTCAAAGCTACCACATTGAAGGAGTTGAACAATAAAGATGAGATGGAGCTCATTGGTCTTATCGGCAACCTTAAGACCTATGAGATGGAAAAAAAGGCAAGAGAAGAAATGGCACCACAAAAGAAGAAGACTATCGCTTTCAAGTCTACTCCCGCCATCTCTGACGATGAAGAAGATGAAGAAGATGATGAAGAGCTATCTCTCCTCGTAAGAAATGTAAGAAAAACATACAACAAGGTAAAATACAACCATAGGAGACGATGGCAAGGAAAGGAGGAAAAGAAAATCATTTGCTTCAACTGTCGGAAACCCGGACATATCATGGCCGAGTGTCTAGATTTCAGAAACAAGATATCTTCTTCTATCAAGCAAAAGAAGCCATTTATGAAGAAAGCTCTCAAAGCCACTTGGGATTCAGAAAGTGAATCCGAAGAGGAGGTGGACACTGCAAACGTGTGTTTTATGGCAAACACACTCAAGGTAATTTCTGAACCATTTTTTTGATGATAGTGGAGTAACTCAAGATGATTTATTAAATGCTTTTATAGAACTTTCAGATAATTATGATTCTTTAAAGAAAAATTGTCTAACAATGAAAAAGGAAAATGAAGTTCTTCAAAATAAAGTTATTATTCTTTTCAAAGAAAAAGATGATTTGTCTTCCACTCTTTTATCAACACAAAGGGATTTTGATGCATACAAGGTTTCATGTAAAGCTAAGTTTCCCAAGATTGATGAAAATGAAATTTCTATCTTAAAAACTAAAATCAACAATTTGGGAAATATTTTAAAGAAATGTGAGTTCAACAAAGCTAAATTAGAAGACATATTTTAAAAGAAAAATGCTTCAAAGAAACACATTCATAATACACATGCTCATACTTCTAATACACACACCAAGCATGTTCATACACCACATGTACACCATGCTCATAAACCACATGTTCATCATGCACATCATGCTTTCAAGTATGAGAGATTTTATAAATGTACTTATTGTGGCCAAAATGGTCATCTAGAATTTTGTTATGATTGTATAAATGGTACAAATAATCATATTTGGGTTCGAAGTACTAACGTCATAGGACCCAAAAAGGTATGGGTACCAAAATCCACCCCTATTGTATTTGATGTAGGTGTGGGTTCTCACTTAACGTGAGAGTAATGGTGCCTTGATGGTGCATGCATTTAACCTAAATGGACACTACATTGGTTGCATCACTTTCAAGGATGTTTAGTGGGAGGACCACCATGGTTTGGAGACCTAGAGATTAGATTTATTTGTTTTGGTAACTATCTCTAACTCCTATTTTGATTACATGCTTTCATATAAATATTTTTAGCATGTTTTGGTTTCAATGTTCATTATAATTGACCATGTTTTGATTTATGTTTATGGTTTTTGCACTTCATGATTTTGATTACTTGTTTAGATGAAGTTTTTCATTAAAACTTGTGTTTATACCTGTACAACTAGTGAGCCACATTTGATTATTATAAGTTTGTGCTAAATTGCTCATTTGTACACATTAGATATACTTGTGTAGCCCAGTTTTGATGACTCTTGCATTCTAACTTGTATTCCCTATTTTTGTAAATATTTAGCTTCATGTATATGTTACTTTTGTCTAAACTAATCGATATACATGTACATCCTTGAGTCAATTGTCTTTCATGTAATATACTGTTGTAGACTCGTTTATGTTTGGATATGTATGTATACTTTAGTTTATACAAAACATACATATGCCTTGAAGTTTGTTTTGTTTTGATGAAAATTAAACTTTTATGTTTTTCATGTTTGTAAAGTAATTTTATTTGAGCTTAAATGCCTTATTTCCATGATTTTGTTGATTACGTGATTCTTACACTCTATATTTGGTGTTACTCATGACTTTATTTTCATGAGCATATATGTGCTTTATCAGTGTCAATTATTATGTGATTTTCATGTCTTCATGGGATGTATGATTTGGTTTCATATTTTGAAGGATTTCTTACTAGTTTTCAAAAATATCTTTAAAACTAGTTTCTATTCTTCAATTGGTAGAGTTTTCAAATTATGCCTATTTACTTTCAAATCATGATTTTTAAAAACCCCTACCTTTTAAGGGCGGTTGGACGGGCGACCATGCCTTATATACCCTTATTGAATATCTTTTAAACTTGTGCATGAAAAGGGTGGTAGGTATGAGTTATACACTTGATTCGTATTATTTTTCAAATGGTATCACAATTGTTATTTCATATGTTTGTATACTCATATGTATTTTCTATATATGTATGCCTTATATTTCAATTGGTATATCCATACATACATATATATATGATTTGATTGTGCTTGTTTTACAATGCATTTTTTTAAGCACAATTTTTTTTGCTAAGCTTGATTTAGTTTATAATGTCAATTAGTTTTTTAATTGGTATCTTATTCAAGCCTATGCATTGTTTTCATTAGTATTTCATAAAGGGGGAGAAAATTTTTGTTTTTAAATCAAGTTTTATGGTATTCGTTGAGTTTTTAATTGATATCAGTCTTTCTTTTCAAATTGGTATCTTACTCCCACTCTTATGATGAAAAGTACTTTATTTTAGTATATGCTAACATTTTCAATATTGGTATCAATGATCTTAAATTAGTATTATTCTCTATTTGGTATCGTTATTGCAAAATAATTTTAGTGTTTATTCAAAAATTTGGTTTTTACCTTCAATTGGTATCAATATTTTTTTTATTGGTATCAGTATGTTTATCGAAATTTTTTCAATTGGTATCAATATTTTTCAATTGGTATCATTATGTTAATCAGAATTTTTAAATTGGTATCAATATTAAACATTGTTTTGTTGACTAAAGAAAAGATTCAAATGTTTTGATTTTACGTCTTCTCGAAATTTTTTTTGATATGACAATTGATTGTTTTTTACTTCACCCCTTTGCTGATGAATCACAAAAAGGTGGAGAGAATTTTGAGTTTATATATGCATGTTTATATCTTATTTATGCATATATATTTTGTGCTAGTTATATGTTTTGTGTTAGTTTATGCACTTTATTGAATATCTTTATTGTTTATTGCTATGCATGAGTTAAAGTGGAGCTTCCATGAAGCTTATCTTTAATCCATGCATATATAACTCCATGAGTTTTATCATCATCAAAAAGTGGGAGATTGTTGGCCCAAAGGCTCATCACTCTAATTTTGATGAAGATTACCTCTTGTAGTTATAATTTACTAATATCTTGTGTTCATATAGTTTCAGTTATTAATCAAGATATTAGTAGGTGTCTAGCTTCAACAAAAGAGTTTTGGAGCTAACACATGTAGATTCAAGAGCTCGCGTGTCAAGATTGCATCTTGCACTCGATTAGAGTCAATTTTGTTGGATCGTGTTTGGATCGAGTCGACTAGGAAAAGAAGTTCAACAAGAAGACTTTAGTTTATTTAGATTAAGTTTGTGTTTAGATCTTGTGTAAGATAAACTAGTTTGTTAAAGGATAAAATATATTTTTGAAGCTCAAGTTCACACACACACACAAGTTCAATATGTTTGGTTTTCGATTTAACCGTTTTGGATTTCAAGTACACATATATTGGGTTTAGATTTTAACCAGTTTTAGTTCTGCTGATCTGCTCGACACCCTTTTACATTTTTTATCATAACATTTTATTCGTATATTCAAATAATATGATCTAAGTTAAATTTCAAAGATAACTTTTAGGGCTACATTTCTTATTAAATAATCAGTTTCTTATTCAAATGTTAAAGATGTCAAATTTGGGGTGAAGTATGTTATTGTTCTGAAAATAGTTTACAGTTTCTGATTTGACACCTTTCATTATTTTATTGATAACTTTCTATTCTGAAATGATATTAAGTTGATTTAAGTTTCATTAAAAAGAAGACTTAAAGCTTTAAAAATATGTTCTAATACTTATATCTTAATTCTCACGTTTTAGGCCTGTAAACTATGCTCAAAGTTGACCAATAGTCTGCCAAATTAGCATAATGGCTAATTTTCTGAAGGCTGATTTTTAACATGTTTTTAAAATGTGTTTTGTTGAATTTTAAGAGTCAATTTATTCCTTTTAAACCTGGTAAAACTATTCTAAGTTTGCTTTTTCCTAAAACCTATATAAAGGGGTCATTATGGTTGAGTTTATTACAACAATAACAACAATTTCATTTGAAAAATCAAGTTTTGGGTTTCAAAAGAAAGAGTTTTCAAGTTTTAGTTTTGTGTTTTTATTTTCAAAAATCTACTTCAAGTTTTTTGGTTCTCAAAATCTCTTTTCTGATTTTACTCTCACATACAAATTCTTGGGCTTCAAATTTATATTTCACTTTATAAGGTTTTGTAAGAGAGTTTTGCAAGAGAGAATTTGTGGTCTTTTGATCACCCAGATATTGTTCCATTGTTGTTACACTACCTCTGGACTAGAGGAGTGTATTGGGGAGTTGTATACTCCGTGCGGTTATATCCTTTGGTGAAAGTTCTAGTGGATTGGAAATCCTTCACGGCGGTGAAGGCAGGGACGTAAAGCGGTGGCTCGAACCTCGAAACAGATCTCTCTGTTTGCGATTGATTTACTTGTCTATCTTATCTACTTTATATTCATTCATTATCGATCTATACACTTATAATAAGATTGCATTGAGCACCTCAAACTCTCATCTAGAGGAACACGAGAAAAAAGTTCAGAACCCTTCACGGGGTATACGGCTTCTAATCTTGCTTTGAGTGATCGTTTGCATCATCTCATTTTTATTTTGCATTGAATATTGATTTGATTAGCCTTGCACCTATTCACCCCCTCTAGGTGTAATTTCAATATATACATCTTTTGTTTGTTTATATTCACCCCTTTTTTGATGAATTGACAAAAGGGGGGAGAAAAATTTAGAGAGTTTATATATGTATGTTTATTGTTGTTTAAGCATATATGTTTGTGTTTAATTTATGTGCCTTCATTAAATATCTTTATGATTATTGGTATGCATGAGTTAAGGGGGAGCTTTTATGAAGCTTATCTTTAATCCATGCATATATAACTCCATGAGTTTTATCATCATCAAAAATTTGGCCCAAAAGATCATCACTCTAGTTTTGATGATGATTAACTCATGTAGTTATAGTAATAATTTGTTCATTTTGTTTCAGATTTACAATCAAGATCTTAGTCGGTATTTAACTTCAAAGAAAAATTTGAAATCAAGTTTCGAAGCTAGCACGTGTTGATTCAAGAGCTCACGCTTTAAGATCGCATCAAGCACTCAAAGAGGAGTCTAGCTCATGGATCAAGTTTGGACCAAGTCAAGATGGAGATGAAGTTTTTCAAGAGAAGATTTTCAAAACTTGTGTCATGTTTGTAAGTGTTAAAGTTTTATTTTTTGATAAAATTTAAATGATAGATTAGTTGTGGAATTCTCAAGCTTATACACACACATAAAACTTTGGTTTTTGGAAAACACAGTTTTGGTTTCATGATTAAATTTCTATATCTCAAAAAAAAATAGTTCACATATTTATAATATGTGTTGATTTTTTATAACACATTTTTACTTCATAGTATTTCAATGAACTTATTTTTTTGAGATTTATGAAGATTTTATAGTATTTAAAATATATTTAAAAAGTTGATCAAATGTGGTTTTGGGCTGCTTGCGGTCAACCGACTGGTCGACCGAAGGCTAGCTCGGTTGACAGACGTGCACAAGACGTGCACAAGCCCTTATGACTTGAGCTTGGTCAACTGACCGGTCAACCGCAGTAAAAATCGGCCGACTGACGACCGTCCGACTGAGTTTGCAGAGTTCTCGAGTTTTCTCGGTCGATCGGGCGGCTGACCGTTCTGCTGATTTGCTCAACACCCATTCAATAATTTGGTTATAACTTTTTATTCTTATATTATTTCAATATGATGTAAATTGAATTTCAGAGTTAACTTTCTGGGCTACATTTCTTATTCAATGGTCATTTTCTGATTCAAATGTTAAAGATGTCAAATATTGGGTTGAAGTCTGTTCTTGTTCTGAAAATAGTTTATAGTTTCTAGTTTGACACATATCAGTATTTTGTTAATAACTTCTGAAGTTTTAGGCCTCAAATATGTGCTCAAAGTTGACCTATTCCACAGTCTGGGTCTGTGGTCGGTTGACCACCCGGTCAACCAGCAGACTCTAACGGTCAGAAATTTGACTGTTGGTCAGTCGATTGGGCAGTCAACCTACAGGCCATTTCTGGTAGTTTTTGAACCATAACGGCTAGTTTTCTTGACCAATAATTATGGAGTTTTTGGGTGAGTTTTAAGCAAGTTTTTCAAGAGCTTATTTTCCCATCTTCAATAGTGTTTTTCCAACAAGTTTTTAGAGCTTCGTAGACATATCAAAAGAGAGTTTATCAAGAGTGATTCTCTTGAGTTTTCAAAAACTTTTTCTTGAGTTTTTCATTTCCAATCTATCAAGTTTTCTCACACAAGCTTGAGCTTTTCATAGCCATATCTATCTTATAGGATCCTTGTTATGAGAGTGTTTGTTATGAAAAAGAAGTGATCACAAAGTGTTCTACTTTGTATTGAGAAGGAGTTGGAGGTTGCAGCCTCGACGTACTTGCGACTTTGTGTGGTTATTGTTCTTGCGGGAACAAGTGAGGGACTTGTAGATCCAAGAGTTCTTGAGGGAGCTCGTTGTTATGGCACCGAGTAATCTTGCGGGATTGATTCTAGTAAAAATCCTTCATATTGTTGAAGGTGGTGACGTAGAGCAAGTGTGCTCAAACCTCGAAACAAATCTCCCGTGTTTACGATTGCTTATATCTCTCTCTCACTTGTGTTTTATATATTGCATGTTATTATTGTTTATATCATTTACATGCTTGATATTCCCTTGTACTTCACTTATATATTTGCTTGAGATTGTTTGCTCACACTAGTATTCAACTAAGAGAGCCATAGTGGCACCTCAACTCTTAATCCAGAGGAATCATGAGGAGATAGTCCAGAGCCCTTCATCGAGAATTCGGCTTCACTCTTTTGTTATACGTTATATGTTAGCTTATAGTTTTTAGGTTGCATAATTAGTTTTAATTCTGTATTGTTTTGCATTAAATTAGCTTGTCATCTATTCACCCCCCTCTAGGTGACTTACAATTGGTATCAGAGCTTGGTGCTCTTGTTTTGGGTCTAACAACTTAAAGTTAAAGATCCTATTTTGGCTAGTAACAATATTTGCCCACACACACATGAATTTCATGAAACCTCCTATGTTTGACATTTTTAAACTATAAACTTGGTAAGTTAAGATGTCCATGTACATAAAAGCCCTAGGTATTCATGTCTATTTTGTCACCATTAAAGATTCATATTTTGTAAATGACAAATATTTTGAGACTAATGCAAAACTCTTCATGCTTTAAAGTCAACCCTAAATGATGATTATTTATCTAGGGTTTCTAACATTGAGTTGGCTTTTGTAGTATGGAACACTCTTTGCTCTCTTGGGGGAACAAACGCCAAATGAAAAAGAGAGTGATTCAGATGATGGAAGTGATACTTTCAACATGTGCTACATGGTCCAAGGGGATGACCCTCTTGACGTAAACTCTGAATCCGAGCTTGATGAAGATATTGACGTGTCATATGTTGAGCTTACTCTATTTTGTCAACAACTTCTTGAAAAATATGATTTGCATAAAATAGAAAATAAAAGATTGAAAAATAAAAATTAATCCATTTTAAAAGAAAAACACTCTTTTAAAAATGAGTTTGAAATCATTTCAAAAGAAAATGAATGTTTCAAGAATAAAATTATTTTTGTTGAAAAAGAAAAGGAGACTGTTTTGAAAGAAAATGACTCTTTGAAAAAGAAGATTGTTTTAAAAGAAAAAGAAAAGATTACTAAAAAGAAAATTAATTTTGAATCTCACTCTTGCCATGTTTCTCATGCTAATAATGTTGCACCTCTATTGTTAAAAATGAGATTCATGTTTTGAAAAAGAAAATTGATTGTTTAGGCTCCACTTTGAGCCAATGTGCATTTAATCACAATAGGTTGGAATTTATGTTTCACAGGAAATAAATTCCACACATGCATACACATCCTACATGACATACATCACATGTACATCATGCTCACACACACACACCACACATATGTATGTTAGAGTGTACACATGTACACATTGTGGCCACAAAGGCCATTTAGCAAAATTTTTTTTTGATAGAAGAAATTATTTAAATTTTGCAAATAAAAATATTTGGGTTCCTATTGTTTCTAACCGCCATGGACCCAAAAAGATATGTGTACAAAAATCCCCATCAGTTGTGTTTTGTTGTAGGTGTGGGCTCTCACAAAACGTGAGAGGCTTGGTACCTTGGTAGTGGATGTATTTGGAGTTTGACATACCCAATTGATGCATCACTATCAAGAAAGCATGGTGGGAGGACCACCTAATGTTTTCGAGAAATGAATTGACTACATCAGTTTTAGTAACCATATCTTCCTCCTCTTTTAAATACTTTTAATGTTTATATGCTAGTGTAGTAATATAAACTCAATCATATATTGTTTTGTGTTTAATGTTGAGTTAATTGGTTGTTAGCTATGCTTTTATTTTTGAAAAACTTTTAAATAGATTTACATGCCTATATCATGTTAATATGCGTAATCTTTTAAATTTTGAGTTATACATGTATAACTTTTGAGTTACTGCTATACATGATCAATTTCTATTATGTACTCATTTGCTATTTGATTGTACATTTTATGTCTTAGTTTTGATAATTATTGCTTATTTATATGATATATCATATTTTTGTGAACTAGATTTTCATTTGAGGTTTGTTTGAGCTTTATTGTCCAATCTTCATAAATGTATTATTCACATGACTATTGTACACTCACCTTTATGTTTACTCATTACTTTATTTTCATGAGCACTGGTTTTTATGCTTTATAGATCTTGAGTGCCAATATTTGTGTATTTAACATGCCTGCATGGGATATATGATTTGATTTCATATTTGAAGGATCTTTAACTAATTTTTAAAAATTACTTTAAACTAGTATTTATTCTTCACTTGGTAGTGTTTTCAATCTACAACTATTTTTCAAATTCTATTTTTGAAAACTTCTACCTTTAAGGGCGGTTGGTTGGGCGATCATATCTTATGTGCCTTATTGAAAATATATTTAAACTTGTGCATGATAAGGGTAGATGATATGAGTTATACACATGATCTTTATGTTATTTCATTTTTGTATACTCATATTTGTTTTCTTATATATGTATGCTTCAAATTTCAACTGGTATTTTCATTTTCATGCATACATATATATGATTTTAATTGTGCTTATTTTACAATGTCTTTACATATTTTTAAATTACAAATTATTTAGGCTAAGCTTGACTTAATCATAAATATTAATTGGTATTTTTACAAGCTTGCTTTAATTTCAATTTGTATTTTTTTTGGTATTAAAATGTACTCATGTTTCACCTTCTATTGGTATCAAAATCTACTATTGGTATATTAAAAATTTTATTTATCTACAAGTCACATCAACATTTATTTTGACTACTATTTGATCTCAATTGATATCAAAATCTATTTTGTTGACTTAAAGAAATTTCAAATTTTGTTTAAGTACTATCAAAATTTTTCAAAATTTTGTTTGATATGTATTGCCAAAATACAAGGAGAGCTTAACATCTCCTCCATATATAAATTCATGTTGAGTATATTTTACATATTGATGAGTTTGACCTCTCTTCTTTTATGATACACGTGTGTAGGGGGAGCTTAACATTTCCATCTATATATTATATATTATGCTTATGTGGATTGGGATTTAATCATCCTTTCTCTATGTAATGCATGTATGCAGGGGGAGCTAACTTACCGTCTCTCCTCTTCATGAATGTATATCGCATATACATCTTTTGTTTGTTTATCTTCACCCCTTTGTTGATGAATTGACAAAAAGGGGGAGAAGAATTTAGAGAGTTTATATATGTTTGTTTATTGTTGTTTATGCATATATGTTTATGATTAATTTATGTGCCTTCATTAAGTATCTTTATAATTATTGCTATGCATAAGTTAAGGGGGAGTTTCTATGAAGCTTATCTTTAACCCATGCATATATAACATCATGAGTTTTATCATCATAAAAAAAGGGAAGATTGTTGGCCCAAAACTCATCACTCTAATTTTGATGATGATTAGCTCATGTAGTTATAGTATTAAGGTGTTCATTTAGTTTAAAATTTGCAATCAAGATCTTAGTCGGTATTTAGCTCGAACTGAAGATTCAAAGTCAAGTTTTGAAGCAAGCACGTGTTGATTCAAGAGCTCACACTTTAAGATCGCATCAAGTACACATGGATTAAGTTTGGATCAAGTCAAGATGGAGAGAAAGTTTTTCAATAGAAGAGTTTCAAGGCTTGTGTCATGTTTGTAAGTGTTAAAGTTTTATTTTTAGTTAAAATGTAAAGGATAGATTAGTTGTGCAAGCTTATACACACACAAAACTTTGGTTTTCGAAAAGCACGGTTTTGGTTTCATGATTAAATTTCTATATCTCAAAAAAAAATAGTTCACACATTTGTAATATGTGTTGATTTTTTATCACACATATTTATACTTCATAATATTTCAATGAACTTATTTTTGTGAGATTTATGGAGATTTTATGGTATTTATAATGTATTTAAAAAGATGTTCAAATGTGGTTTTGTGCTGTTTGCGGTCGACCGACTGGTTGACCGAAGGCTAACTCGGTTGACCTTGCGGTCGACCGATGTGCACAAGACGTGCACAAGCCCATATGACTTAAGCTCAGTCGACCGACCGGTCGACCGCAGTAGGGATCGGCTGACTGACCAATCGACCGACTGAGTTTGCAGAGTTCTCGGGTTTTCTTGGTCGACCGGGCGGCCGACCGTTCTGCTGATTTGCTCTAACACCCTTTTAGTAATTTGGTTATAACTTTTTATTCTTATATTAATTCAATATGATTTAAATTTAATTTCAGAGTTATCTTTCTGGGCTACATTTCTTATTCAATGGTCATTTTCTGATTCAAATGTTAAAGATGTCAAATATTGTGTTGAAGTATGTTCTTGCTCTGAAAATAGTTTATTAGTTTCTGGTTTGACACATTTCAGTATTTTGTTGATAACTTTCTACTCCGATATGATATGGATTTGAATTAAGTTGCATTGTTAAGGAGAGTTAAAGTTCTGCAAATTCTTTCTATATAGTTATTTCCAAATGCTAAAGTTTTAGGCCTTAAGTATGTTCTCAAAGTTGACCTATTGCACAGTCTGGGCCTGTGGTCGATCGACCGCCCGGTCAACCGCCAGATTCCAACGGTCAGAAATTTGACCATTGGTCGGTCGACTGGGCAGTTAACCGACAGGCCATTTCTGACAGTTTTTGAACCATAACAACTAGTTTTCGTGGCCTATAAATATGGAGTTTTCAGGTGAGTTTTAAACAAATTTTTCAAGAGCTTATTTTCCATCTTCAATAGTGTTTTTCCAACAAGTTTTTAGAGCTTCATTGCCATATCAAAAGAGAGTTTATCAGAAGTGATTCTCTTCAGTTTTCAAAAGCTTTATCTATCTAGTTTTCTCATACAAGCTTGAGCTTTTCATAGCCACTCTATCTTCTAGGATCCTTGTTGTAGAGTGTTTGTTTGTGATCAAAAAGTGTCACAAAGTGTTCTACTTTGTATTGAGAAGGAGTTAGAGGTTGCGGCCTCAGTGAACTTGCGGGTTCGTATTGTTATTGTTCTTGCGGGAACAAGTGAGGGGCTTGTGGGTCCAAGAGTTCTTGAGGGAGCTCGTTATAGGTGTTGCGGCACTAATTGATTCTGCGGGATCGATTATAGTGGAATTCCTTCATAGTATTGAACGCGGGAATGTAGAGCAAGTGTGCTCGAATCTCAAAACAAATTTTTCGTGTTTACGATTACTTATCTCTCCCTCTCACTTGTGTTTTATATCTTGCATGCTATTATTGTTTATATCTTTTACATGCTTGATATTCCCTTGTGCTTCACTTATATATTTGCTTGGGATTGTTTGCTCATACTAATATTCAACCAAGAGAGCATAGTAGCACCTCAACTCTTAATTTAGAGGAATCTTGAGTAGATTGTCCAGAGCCCTTCACCGGGAATTCGGCCTCACTCTTTGGTTATACATTATATTTTAGCTTATAGTTTTTAGGTTGCATAATTAGTTTTAATTCCGCATTATTTTGCGTTAGATTAGCTTGTCACCTATTCACCCCCCTCTTGGTGACTTACAGATTTAGGGATTTTTAATTTGTAAACCAGACTGAATTTTTTAAATTTGGTTTCACACTATTTCTTTAAATAATTTTTTTATTTTACAGAATTTTTTAGAATCGTCCTGAACTAATCAAATTTTGACCCAATTAAATAAATTAAAATTTTTTTAATTTTCTTCTTCTCCAATTTTCAACATTTTCTTCCCTAACAAGCCATCCTCTCCACCGACCTCCATCCGACCTTATCTCTCTTTATATCCCTAATTAAATTCCCCCATTCACTAATCATTTTCACTCTCTAATTATACTCACTTTTTCTCACTCTATTTCCCAATCTCTCGCTTCCACCTTCAAGACCCGACGGCCAAGACCATGTTGGCCCGAAGGCTTATCACTCTAGTTTTGATGATGACTAACTCATGTAGTTATAATACTAATAATCTTGTTGTGTTTAAGTTTCAGAAATTGATCAAGATCTTAGTTTGTGTTTAGGTTTTTTTGAAGCTAACACTTGGTGATTCATGAGCTCAAGCTTATAAAACATATCTAGTACTCAAGATGGAGTCTAGTCTGAGAATCAAATTTGGATCAAGTCTACTTGGAGAAGAAATCTACAAAAAGACTTGTGTCTATCATTTGTTAGTTTAGATCTTATATAAGGTATAGATTAGTTTTGGATTGCTCAAGCTTACACATACACAAAGTTTAAATATTATCTTTCAAGATCAATAGTTTTAATTTTCGGTTTACCTGTTTTGGTTTCACAAGTTTATGTTATGTGATTTTCATCTCAATAGAATAAGTTTATGTTTGAAATATGTGTTGGATCCCATCCACACATATTAGAGTTTCAATTGTTTATAGAAACTTATTTCTATGTGTTTTAAGTTTCGGTTTATTAAATATACGTTTTTCGGTTTCATAAATAGATTTCATCAAAACAGGTTTACATTGGTTTATACATGTATTGTATTTCATCCATATACATTGTTGCTTCATAAAAGTTTAAGTAACTTATTTTGGTGAATTTAGTTCATATATTCAAGTTTTGTATTTATAAAAACTTATTTTGATACTTATTATCAAAAACAAGTCTATATCATTTATTATGTGTATTGTATTCTATTCATAAAATTGTACTTTAAATGTGTTTCAATAAAGTGTTTTTGTATTTATACAAATTTTGTAACAATCGGATTTTCATTTAGAAGTATTGTTTTTGTTTTAAGCTTAACCTTTCATGTCTCCAAAATAGCTCACATGTTTGTAATATGTATTAATTTTTTATCACATATGTTTGTGTTACATTGTATTTACTTGAACTTAATTTTGTGAAATTTATTGGGATTTATTGGAATTTAAAATGAGTTTCAAAATATCATTTAAAAATCCTTTCAATTTTGGTTTTGGGCCGCTGCCGGTCGATCGCACGTTGAACCGATGGCCATAGCCGGTAGACCGAGCGATCGATTGATGTACACCATCATGCACAACCCATGAGAGTTAGGAGATCGGCCAACCGACCATTCGACCGATTGTCCATGTAGAACTCTCAGAATTCATCGGTCGACTGGCCGGTCGAATTACAACCCCCAACAGTCAAAAATATGATCATTGACGGTCGACTGTCTGGTCGATCGACAAGTCTTTCTAACCTGTATTTTGGGCCTAACGGCTAGTTTTTGGCTGCCCTATATATAGGGATTTTTGGCCAGATTTAATATAAGATTTTTAGGAGAATTTTTACTTAGTTTTCTAGAGCTTTCTTGCTCTTTTTCTAAAGAGCTTTTAACAAGTATTAGTGCTTCAAATCTACATCTTTTCAATTGTTTCAAAATTTTAGAAAATCAAAGAAAACAAGTTTTGCGAAATTCTAGTTTAAAGATTAAAATTCTATATCATTCAAGAAGGTTTTTCAAGTGTTTTCTTTTGTGCTTCTTATTAAAAATATTTGTTTTCTCACATGCTTAAACAATTCATTGCAAATTCTATCCTCTAGGATCTAATATTATGAGGGTTGATCACCAAGCGTTTAGCCTTTTTCATTGCTTTGTGTTTTGTCTTTATGCCCTCCCTCTTGTGTGGAGGTGACTTGGTTTGTGTATTGGCTTTGTGCCTTGGCTTTGTACTCACCTCTTGTGTTGGGGTTGTATCCTTTGTGGAGTCTTGAGTGGAGATAATGAAAAATCCTTCATGCAGTGAAGGCGGAGACGTAGAGCTAGGTGCTCGAACCTCGAAACATATTCGTGTGTTTGCGATTGGCTATCTCTTCTAAACTCTACTTTTTTATATCTTGCATTACTATTATTATTCATTCACATATGCTTGATATTGTTTGTGTGCTCACTTGTATTAAATTAAGAGTGCGATTGAAGCACCTTAACTCTTAATCTAGAGGAATCTTGAGGAGAAGTTCTAGAGCCCTTCACCAAAAATTCGGCTTCACTTTTTAGTTATCCATTGTGTGTTAGTGTAATATTTTTAGTTCTGTATTATTTGTCGCTAGATTAGCACTATACATATTCACTCCCCTTCTAGGCGTACTTTCAATTGGTATCCACGCTAGTGCTCCTGATATCGGTTTAACAACCTAGGAGTGATCCTAAATTTGCTAATCATTTATTTGCTCTACACATTTATATTTGCTTCACACACTCATAGATTACCTTGTTCCACCTATGTTTGATGTTTCTCATAATGACATGTGGAAATTAAAAATGAGTTCATTTCTTAAAGTCTTAGGATTACATGTTTATCTTGCGACCACTAGAAATCATATATTGAAAATGGCAAACAATTAGTGGCTAATGCACAAGCCATGATTGTACTAGAAAAACTCTTAACAATGATTATCTTTCAAGGGTTGCTAATTGTGATTCCGCTTTTGTAGTGTGGAACGCGTTTGAAGAACAAGCTTCAAATGATGTGGAAATATAGTCTAGTGAAGATGGTTCCGATCAAACTTGCTTCATGGTCCAAGAAAATGACTCCCTTGAGGTAATCTAGGAATCCAACCTTGATGGTTGTGCTAGTACATTCAATGATAATGATAGTATGAATGCACATATGTTGAATGAAGAGCTTTACATGTTTTGTGAAAACTTGTCAAAAAAATATAAATTGTTGAAAAATATAAGTTTAAAAATAAAGGAAGAAAATGAGTTTTCATCTTCAATGTTAGATTGTGTTTTGAAAGAAAAGAAGAGATTTCAAATGAAAATGACTCTTTATATTCAAAACTTGATCTTTCTTTAAAAGAGAAGGATATTGTTTTAGAGTAAAATATTATTTTATCCTCAAAACTTGATTTTATTTTGAAAAAAATGATTCTTTAAAAAACTAAGTTGTTTTGATTTCTAATTAAAGAGATCTTGTTTTAAAGGAAAATGTTTCTTTAAAAAATGCTTTGGTTGAAAAAGAAAAGATTAATATTTCTATTTTCAAAGTAAAAAAGAATTCTGTTTCTTATGCTTATGCTTTTCTTTTTCTATTATTTATAATGATATTTGTGTTTTGAAGAAGACTATTGATTGTTTGGGCTCCACTTTAAGCAAATGTGCCATTGAGCGTAAGAGATTGAAGTCCATATTTCAAAAGAAACAAACTCCACATATGCATGCACACCCTCCATGGCATACAAATGCACATCATCTTCACACACATGTCACTATATATGCTAGAATGTACACATGTACACATTGCGGTCATAAATGCCACCTTGCAAAATTTTGTTATGATAGATTAAATGTTTCTAATTTTGCAAGCCAAAATGTTTTGGATAAAAAAGATGCTAACTCCCGAGGATCCAAAAAAATTTGGATACCAAGATCCACTCCTATTGTATTTGATATAGGTGTGGCTCTCACAAGACGTGAGATGATTAGTGCCTTGGTGGTGGATGCAATTGGAACTAGATGGACAAATCAATGGATGCATCACTATCAAAGAGTTTAGGTGGGAAGACCAGATTATTTTTGGAAAAAATGGAGATTAGTTCTATCAGTTTGGTAACTGTCTCTATCCTCCTTAATATGTTTTATATGCTTTAAATTGAATAATTTTTAACATATCATCGTTCACATGTTTTGATCATATTTACATAATTTGATTATATGTTTAAATGCAAATTTAGTTAGAACATGTAATATATTTGTATAATTATTGAGATACATTCATGATTTTGTGCATAATTGATTCATATCTTTCGTGTACTCAATTATTATTTAGCTATGTGTGTATATCCTATTTTTTATAACTCTTGCATTTACACTAATGATTAAGTTTGTTTCTTGATCATGTTTTGGTGTTTTTATGCAAATCTTGTTTTGATTACATGTCTAAATGCAATTTCTATTATAACTTGTGATTAATACATGTACAATTTATGAGTTAAACTTGCTTCTTATGCTTTACATATTATATTGCCTTCGTGTACTCATTATTATTTGATTGTACTTGTATGACCTACTTTTAATGATTCTTACATTTATACATATACTCCTTATTTGTTTTGATATCGCCTTTGCACATGTCTTGATTCTTTATGAGATTGTTTTTTATTCATGCATGTGTAAATTATGTTAAAACTATATAATATACATGTTAGATCCTAAAGTCACTTAAGTTATATGCCATATATTTTATGTGTACTCATTTCATATTTGGATATATATGTATGCTTTAGTTTTTACTAAACTTACATATATCTTGAAATTTATTTTTACATCTTCAATGGAATTCTTGAGTAGTTTTTAATAAAAATAGAATTTTTTCATGATTCGTATTTTCATATTTATGGAAATGAATTTCATATGAGTTTTGATGAAATTGAGCTTTATTGCTTTATCTTCATGAAAATGATATTCACATGAATTTTTTACACTCACATTTTTATTTTTTCATGATTTCATATTTATGAGCTCATACGTGCTTTGTAGACTTTTGAGTGTCAATTTTTGTGTAATTAGCATATTTTCATAAGATATACATGATTTGATTTATATTTGAAGAATCTTGAAGTAGTTTTCAAATTTATTTTAAATTAGTTCTTTTTTTTTCAACCGGTGGTGTTTACATACCTACTCAACTATTTTCATAATATTATTTTTGAAAACTTTCATCCTTAGAGAGTGGTTGGTTGGGCGACAAGGCCTTGTATGCTATCAATGACTATTCTTTTTGACATGTGCATATTAGGGAGGTATTTCAATGAGTTATACACATGATTCTCATGATAATTAATTTTTGTATACTCACTCTTATTTATCTATATATGTATGCTCTTTATTATGAATGGTATTTCAATTGACATACGTACATATATATGATTTAATTGATTGTGCATGTTCCGTGCATGTTTCATGCATGTTTTAGCATAATCTTTTTTTGCCTGGCTTGAATATGCTTTAATGTATAAATTGGTGTCACCCTCAATTGATACCATTACTTTCAAAGCTTATGCATTAGTTTTGTGATTGCTTCAAAAAGAAGAAAAAAATTATTTATTTAGATTTTAATTGATATCTTATTCCCTACGTTTGAGAAAAGTTTTAATTGCTCATATTTTCAATTGATATCAATTATCACAATTGGTATCTAGTTTTCAAAATTATTTAAAATTCAAAATTGATTTCATGGGCTTTCACTTTCTTTTCAATGGTATCATGTTTAAACCTTCAATTGGTATCAAAATTATTTTGCAAATTGGTATCTATGTTAGTTTCAAAACTATTTTCAATTTTCAATTGATATTTTTAGTTTTCTAGTTAGTATCCATGCCTAATTTATAATTGGTATCTTACAAGTATTATCCTTTCAATTGACATTCATGTTTTGTTTATACAAATAGTATCTTAGAAAATCAAAATTTCATTTCATTTTTAAGTTTATTTTGATATTTACTACCTATATGCAAGGGGAGTTAACTTAATGTCTCCTTTATATAAAAACTTATGATGAGTGTATTGTATAAGGAAAAGTTTGACCTCTCTTTTCTATATCATACATGTGTGTAGGGAGAGCTTAACATCTCCGTCTATTCATTGTATACTATGCTTATATGGGTTAGGGTTTAGTCATCCCTTCTCTATTAATACATGTATGCAGGGAAAGTTAACTTCGCGTCTCCTCTCTTTATTGATTTATATTGCAGTACATGTACTTTTTTCTGTACCCTTTTTGATGAATTGAAAAAAAGGGGAGAAAATTTTAGAGTTTATATATACATGCTTGAATTTATATGTATGCTTGTATTTTATGTTTGCATATATTCATGATTCGTGTTCATGTTTTATTTGGTATCTAGAGCTTACATTGCATATACTTTTATTTTATTAACATTCGGTATCCAGAGCTTACAATGCACATACTTTTGGTATTTAGTATTAGTATTTCAAGTCTATATTGAATATCAATGTGATTGATATAATTGGTATCTAAATCTTTAATTGAATATTTATATGTTTTATGCTATGCATGAGTTAAGGGGGAGCTTTTTCAAAGCTCATCTTTAATCCATGCATATTAACTCCATGAGTTCTATTGTCATCAAAAAGGGGGAGATTGTTGGCCTGAATGCTTATCACTCTAGGTTTGATGATGACTAACTCATATAGTTATAGTATTAATGATCTTGTTGTGTCTAAGTTTTAGATATTGATCAAAATCTTAGTTGGTGTGTAGCTTCTTTGAAGCTAACACAGGCGATTCAAGAGCTCATGCTTATAGAATATATCTAGTACTTAAGATGGAGTCTAACTCAGAGAATCAAGTTTGGATCAAATTTACTCGGAGAAGAAGATCTACAAACAGACTTGTATCTAGCAGTTGTTAGCTTAGATTTCATGTAAGGTATAAATTAGTTTTGGATTGCTCAAGTTTATGCACACACAAAGTTTAAATATTGTGTTTCAAGATCAATAGTTTTGTTATTCGGTTTAACCGCTTTGGTTTCACAAGTTTATGCTTATACGATTTTCATCTCAATAGAATTTAGAATATGTGTTGGGTCCCATCCACACATATTAGAGCTTCAATTGTTTATAGAAACCTATTTCCATGTGTTTTAAGTTCCGGTTTATCAAGTATACATTTTTCAGTTTCATTTTCATGAATAGATTTCATCAAAATAAGTTTACATTTGTTTATAAATATATTGAATTTCATTCATATACATTGTTGTTTCATAAATGTTTAAGTAACTTATTTTGGTGAATTTAATTCATGTGTTTAAGCTTTGTATTTATCCAAACTATTTTGATGTTTATTGTCAAAAACAAGTCTATATCATTTATTACGTGTATTGGATTCTATTCATGTTGTGCTTCAAATGTGTTTCAATAACTTGTTTTTGTATTTATACAAGTTTTGGAACAATCAAATTTCCATTTAGAAGTTTGGTTTTTGAAATAATACAGTTTTGTTTTAAACTTAAATTTTATTTCTCAAAAATAGTTCACATATTTGTAATATGTGTTGATTTTTGCTCACACATATTTATTCTACATTGTATTTATATGAACTTATTTTTGTAAAATTTATTGAGATTTAAAATGGGTTTCAAAATGTCATTTAAAAATCACTTCAATTTTGGTTTTGGGCTATTGCAGGTCGACCGCACGGTCGACCGCTGGCTAGAGCCGGTCGACTAATGTGCACCAATATGCATAACCTATGAGAGTTAGGAGATCAACCGACTGTCCCTATAGAACTCTGGGTTTCAACGGTCAACCGGTCAATCGACCGTCAAAATTATGACCATTGGTGGTCGACTGCCCGGTCGACTGAGTCTTTCTAACCTATGTTTTGAGCCTAACAACTAGTTTTTGATTGGCTTATATATTAGGGTTTTTGGCCAGATTTAAGATAAGATTTTCAAGAGGATTTTAACTAGTTTTCAAGAGCTTTCTTGTTCATTTTCTAAAGAGTTTTTCTAAAGAGTTTTTAATAAGTTTAGTACTTCAAATCCACATCTTTTCATTCGTTTCAAAGTTTTAAAAAATCAAAGAAAATAAGTTTTGAAAAATTTTAGTTTCAAGGTGCAAATTTCTATATCATTCAAGAAGTTTTCCCAAGTGTTTTCTTTCATGTTTCTTTTCCAAAAATTTGCATTCTCATAAGCTTGAGCTATTATTTGCAAAATCTATCATCTAGGATCCTATATTGTGAGAGGTGTTGTTTGTGATCTTTGTGGTCGCAAAATGTTATAAAACCTTTTTCATTGCTTAGTGCCTTCCTTCTCGTGTAGTGGTGACTTGCTTTGAGCATTGGCTTTGTGCCTTGGCTTTTTACTCACCTCTTGTGTAGGGGTTGTTTCCTTTATAGAGTCCTAAGTGGAGATAGTGGAAATCCTTCAAGCGGTGAAGACATGGACATAAAGCTGGGCGCTCGAACCTCGAAACATATCCTTGTGTTTGTGATTGCTTATCTCTCTCCAAACTTTACTCTCTTTATATCTTGTATTGCTATTACTATTCATTTACAAATGCTTGAGGAGAAGTTCTAGAGCCCTTCATCGGAAATTCGGTTTCACTCTTTGGTTAGCCATTGTATTAGTGTAATAGTTTTAATTTCACATTATTTGTCACTAAATTAGCACTAAACCTATTCACCTCCCTCTAGGTGTACTTTCAGAGCAATGCCAGCCTCCACCTCTGAGAAGGCCATGCCAGCGATGCCTCCATGTCGTCCAACTCTGGTGCCACCCTCCCCTTCCCTCTTCTCAAATTCCTCTTCCATTTCTCCATCAATTTCAACACCTTACCTAATCTCCTTCACCACCATAACCACCACCAATTCCACCTGCTTCCTCAAATCACCACCACCAATACCACCATCCCACCACCACCTCCTTCATCTTCCCTCCCTCCTCTTTCTTAGACCAAGATCACCACTAACAATCACCTAATCCTCTACCACTTCCCTCAAATCTCCTCCATTATCTCCATCAAAATCACCATACAACTACCATTTCAATTTCACCACCACCGCTAAATCCACCTCCACTCCCCCATTGGGGCCTAGGCCTTCGCTGCGCCGCCAGCCCAAACCACCGGCATCAGCTGGCCAGCACCAAGCCCGGCCGGTCACCCTCTTCTCCCTTCTCTCTCTTCCTTTCTTCTTTATCTTTTTTCTTTCTCTTTCTCTTTCTTTCATTTCTGTTTCCATTTCTTTCTGCCTTTCTTTTTCTATCTCCTGCGGGACACACTCTCCCTCTTTCTTTCATACCGTGTTTTAAACACAATAACCTACACCATACCTAATACCCAAAATCCATATTCATTTGATTGATTGGGTTTGGGTTATCAGATCCAAACCTGACCCGTTAGCAACCCAAACACTCTTCTAAACCAAGAAAGGCAAAACTTTTTAAAAGTCCCTGCTAAAATAAAATTATTACATTTTTAAATTACATATTAACCCATTTATGATTTTTGTGTTCGGGCGATATGTTGACCATCCTGGTCCGATTTGAACGATTCTCGAGCCGTTGCGATTGTATGAAAATGAGCTACATTCTCGTAGTAACTACGTGTGTGTTTTTCTTTTATAAAATTATATTTTATCATGTTAAATAACATTAATCTATTTATTAATTAATAAAACAATAATTATTGTCCAATTAATGTAAATTCCAAATCACTGTAATTTAAATATGTGTTATGTTTTATTTAATAAACTGTAATTATTAGTAAATCATTGTAATTGTTATTTTATAAATGATAATTTTGGTAAATTACTGTAAATAGAATACGCGTGATTGCTCTTTAAACATATTCAATAAAATAATAATTTGTTTTTTCTCTTGATTTAATATAAAGTATAAACGTATATCAACAAGTTAGGTGCCTATTTTACTGTGTATTAATAAATTGATACTTAATAATGGCTACAAAGAGTTTAAAAATAGATAATAATATAAAATAGTTTCTGATATTGATCATATTAATTATATTGCAATCAGGATAACAAATAATAATATATGACACATGATCTCGTTAACAGTATCATCTGGCATTGTCATTACTACCTCACTCATGACACCAAAAACGATTATACAAGAAACATTTATTTTATATTTATGTATCACTATTGAATACACACTTCTATGTGTTATATATGATCATAGACATCATCATTTCATGTACATGCATTATTTACCTGGATATTCTACTACACCGGACAGTATTATTTCATTTACTTGTATCATCGATACACAGATACTCTGTTACACTGGACCTTCATTTTACATGGATTCACATATTTGAATGCTCTGATTGTTCATGTATTCATGTTACATTGATTATTGTTACTCGGATATTCTTATATTACTATTACATGTATATTTTTTTTGAATACAGTACATGATTCCTATATCACTAGATAGATATGAAATTTTGTTACCAAAACATATTGTCTATTGATATCGATGTGCGAAACTAAGTGCCACATGGAAGCCACCTCTAGTATCGATGGGGGCCACGTCTAAAATCTCACATCTCTTATTTTATATTATCCTATTTAGTGATATAAGGATTGCTCATGCACTGTTATTGCTCCTGATTCATTGTAATATTTAATAAATACAATATGAATATGAGGGAGACTTGACGGTTGACTAGGTCTTGTCGAGTGAATATCGTGAATCCATATTTATCCCAATGCAGCGGATGATAGTGCTGGCTACCAACTATATATAGCTCACTGAGCTTCCTGTTTCCTTCTCCCCTCTAAGTGGAGGGCTATGGTCTCAGCAGCCAGGAGTCCATTTAAATATGTGATTTCAAGTATGCACGAGATGCACCCACTCGATGAGAGATCCTTGACAATTAAGTTTTAATTAATATAATAAAATAATATAAACAATAGTGATGTCAAAAGCGCTTGTTATTTGGTCACTCTCTCGTTCGGGTAATGGTATCTGTATGTCATGTTTGGATAGGTTCGGCTGGAGTACGAGCTCAGTATGAACTACCAATGGTATGGTACATTGGAAGAGATTGATTAAAATATCATGTGATACTGATTGTTGTTATTGTATAAATAATATGACTTACTCGATACATGTATATTATTGTCCATTTATACTTGTTACACTTCTTGGTATCTTTTCACCACCATGACGCATATATACTTTGTACTTCATGTGAAGACACACTATTCATTTTCACGAATACTCTGCATTTCATGAATTTTCTGTTTCATATATTCCCTGTAAAACACACTGTTCTTGTATAATCACAAACACTATAGCGTGATTACTTCTATTTATTTGATGTGTAGATGTTCATATTTATTATCACTATATTGACATGTAATTACTACCATTTGTATAAATAGTAAATATAAAACACTTAATATTTGAAACCTGTTAATAATACAAATTAGTTTTAAAAGTATATAATCAAGTCCTGTATCTTAGCTCATATTACATATTAAAAATATATTAATGCTTATAAATGCTTTAATGATAATATAATAATATCATGTTAGTTAATATATATGTAAATACTCTCTGATTTACAATGTATTATTTTAATCATATATAGTTTGATACGAAAAAGTAAACTGTTATAGCATGCTATGCATTGATAATGTTTTGATTAAGACAAGTTATATATACCGATTGTTAGTATAATTATATTGCATCATTGTCATTTAATCATGTATTATATGCTATCGTGATTGTAATATTATTATAGTATACTATTATTGTCGCCTTTATTTTACCACTCTCTAGGTCTGTAATATCCCCAGTTTGAAATACTATATTTATTTTATTTTACATATTATTTTATTAGTATTACTATTTAACTTGATTTATTACTTATTAATATTATTAAATATACAAATTATTTTGTACAGATTAAATATTAATTTGGATTAGATATATTATTACCATAATTGCTTATTAATATTGTTTTACTAATTACTGTTATTTTATATTTACCATTATTATTAATTGTTATTTATTTGTTATTATCATTATTTCGTTATGGTTATTATTTATTATTATTACCATTACTGTTATTATTATTATTATTAATATTGTTGTTATTATTATGGTCATTGTTAATTAATATTATTAGTAATTAATTGTTACTATTATTATTATTGTTATTAATTATTATAGTTATTGATAATTATTATTAGAACTTATTATTAACATTGTTATGATTAAATACTATTACTATTGGTGTGTTATTATTGTATTATTATCATTTTTATTATTATTTCTATAATTATTGCTGATATTAATATTTAATGTTTATTAGGTATTATTGTTATTATTAGTGTCGAGTTAGTATTATTTCCTCCTTTTCTTGATTCATATCCTATACCCAATCTATACCCTTACCTACTATTGATCCAAACCCAAATTCATATACTTGATTACCCAATAAATCCAAACCCATTACCAATCTTATATAAATTTTCTCCTATCATTAACCCTTTATCCAGAGATTTTATCCTAACAAATCAATGCTATTCTTAACTAATCTAATCCTAACTAAACTTTATTCTCCTCCTAATCTTAATATTAAACCCTATCTTCTTTCTCTTCTCCCCTCACAGCTAGCAAAGAACCCCCCATCATGAGATCCCCCTCTCCATCTCCATCCTCTCCTCCTAGCGCACACCTAAACCTCTTTCGGCCTCTCCCCCGCAAGAGGTGGAGTCCAATTGGGAGCGTAAGCACAGGCCGAGCACCCGCACTCCCAAGATCTCCCACCCACGTCCCCTCAACTGGCTTCGTAAGCACCCATGCCGGACCATCCATGGAGCTTTACCTTCTCCTCCCATCACCCCGGCGTAGATCTGCACCCACGACAGCACACCAGTACGCAAATTCCCTTGGCCGCGCCCCCCTTCTCCTTGCACGCAATGGCTGAGCCCAGGCCCATGTCTCCTCTCCCATGGGAGTACTTGCCAACCCCATGGTCTCCAACCAGCCCGTGGTCCCCTCCCTCTCCCATCTACATGTTACTATCTTATTGGTCCTCCATGCTCCATCGTCGGACCACCGCGGTAGTTCGATCTTATACGCGGGCACTCCGGCAATCCGTCATGCCCCTCTGCGGCCTCCGTCTCCGTCAGCGCTGCTCCCCGTGGTCGACCATCTCCGCTTGCCTTCTTCACCATGAATGTACCCTTTTTTCTCTCTTTCTCTATTTAATACATTATAGTGTCGGTGTGCTGCTAAATGTTTGTGTGTGTGTTTATAAATGTGTATGCATGAGTACGAGTGTGTGTATTTATATTAATTTTTTTATTAATAAATGTGTTTGCAAGCATGGGTGTGTGTTGGGTGCGTGAGTGATGCATGTGTGCATTTAAATTGAGTGTATATATGTATAATTATATGAGTGTATTTATAGGTGTGGGTATATGTGTATATATGTATTATGTTAGTATGTGTTTGTATGTACGTGTGTACGAGTGTAATTATATTTACGTGTGTGTGTTTGGTTGCGTGGTACAGTGTTACGGACCCGTTTGGTGAGATCTAGACCCGTTACAGAAGATTCAGATTTGTGCCCTTTATGGGCCCGATACACTGGCGATTCAAAGATTGGTTCATGGAATAATCCGGAGATCCGTACCAATTCGTGCAATGAAGACCAGATAGTGATTCAGATCCAAAATCACGTCATTTCATTTGAGTATTTATTCTTATATATTTTCTTAATTACTGTTGTCAATAGGTATATGTGTTTTACTTGTATTATTTCATGTGAATACCTAATATTTCATACAAGTTTGTTTACCTATATCACTTTATGAGGCAAGTGAATGTTTAATTTTTCGTTATTGTTTATTATCGCTACCTTGTGTTTAAGTTATTACCATGTTCAGATGATGATTATACGTGTTAACTACTAGTTTTGGCCATGTTCCATTAGATGATATCTATACTAGAGTGGTAGTGTTTGGGACTATAATGTATTTGATAGATTGTTGACCTAATATTTGGACTTATTCAGCAGCTGATTCTTGGGCATATAAATTGATTTAAATGGAATTAAGTTGACTCGAGATTGGGAAAGATCGAACTAGTGGAATAGTAAATCGTGAAGATGTATAATGAATTACTAGACTCGTATTATCACATCGAGGGAGAGTTTAGATGGAATACAGATGGTAGATCAGAGGTATCTTGATATTCACATGTTTATGGATTTGTTGACTTATCACTTAAATATTCTTGTCTTATTACTTCATGTATAGATTGTTTACCACTTCAGATTCAGGATTATTTGCAGTATAGCTTAAACTGACTTTTTGGACTATTAGAAGATATTATTCTTGATTCTCCTATTGGTGAGTGCGACTGAGATATTATCTATCATTTCATGAGAACCCAATTTACCATTTCGGATCTGGGACTATTTGTGATATAACTTTGATTGTGATTGGATTTGGATATTGGATTTTGTTTGGTTCATAATTGTAGTTATATGTGTGAATACTTGGTGAGTTGATTAGGAGTTTGACTAATAGAATAGAGTGAATCTTGAATACTAATTTAGTTTAATCACTCGAGATTGAGAGATAGTGTACATTGGATCTGCCTGAGTTCGTGTATTTCATATTTATTACAGTTGATGATTACCTTGGTATATGGATCTGTGATTTAACTTGACTGTAGTGGGAATGTATTGATTAAATTGTTTAATAAGAAATTGATTAGAGGTAACGGAGTAGTTAGCTTATTAATTTTAGATCAGGATAAACTAATTAGAGGTGGCTGATTATTTATATTGGAACTCTGATATATTGATGACTAAAGGATAGATATACAACTAAAATAAAGGATTAGAATAAATTGGTAATGATGAAAGAACTGATTATTGATTTATTGGACTTATGGTTTACGGTATCGGATACAGATTTAATAGTTGATATTCGAGATGACTATTGAGATTCACAGTTGAGGGATCAGTTACTGCTATATCCAATATAAGTGAATGAGATGTTGATCAGTTCCAGATGAGACTATCTATTGAACAGTATCCGGACATGTTACTATATTTTTCATGTTACTGAAAGTTATTAAGAAAGTATTGTTTGACCTAACACCATGTATAGTTCTATTGTTCATCGTATACACGGTTATTGATACTGTCCACTGTTATTGTTACTGTTCATCGTGTATATGATTACTATTTACTGTCATTGTATAGTCCTAGTATTCTAGGTAAAATGGATATTGATTGATTTTGCTAAATTAAATAATAATATAAAAAGACAACTTACACTGGGATTGGGAAAATTGATGGAGGAGATAATGTTTGCATTTTGGGTGGACCTAGGGTATAAGTTGCGCAGCCAACTTACGGTTCCACTGCAAGGTTCCGGAGGATGACTGACATGCTATCTGTTTATTGTTCCACAGTGTTACTGTGAGCATTGTTCCATAGTGATACTATGAGTACTGTCACTATTACTGGCTAACTGGCGATAGGGCCTCGTTCAGCGCTAGGTATCTGGGCCGTGGTCCTGGGTATGTACGAGCCCACTTAAAACATGGACAATTTCTCTTACCGATCAGTTTCAATAACATAAGACCTTAATTGACACGTGTAGTAGGCGTAGTATGAGATGCGCCTATTACATGTGG
Organism: Agave tequilana; assembly: GCA_038442645.1. Lineage (NCBI taxonomy): Eukaryota > Viridiplantae > Streptophyta > Magnoliopsida > Asparagales > Asparagaceae > Agave > Agave tequilana. Next base: position 93,669 of record JAVJIF010030628.1, read on the forward strand.
TAATTGGTGTTCGCTGACATAATAAATAATAATATACTGTAACTAATTGTCTTTGCCTGATACATGTATGTATGTTGGACACCCGATGATACATCTAACCTGATTGGACATTTGACTCTAGTACTGACTGACTCTACCCACACGATATATAGATTGTGAAGGACACCTGACATCTGATTTAATCACTGACTACCTTATTTACTATCTATTTTTGTTTGTATATTACTACAGTCTTATTCTATTTTATAATTTCATTTAATATGCTCACACATTATATGCATGTGCACTTTCTCTTTTATTTTACACACTCATTGGGTTGCTTTCTGACGACCTGAATTTGTACGTCTAGATATTAGATGTTTTGTTATTTGATCAGGTTTCGTTGAGATCGTATATGTTGCGAGAAGCTGGATCTCTCTACCTATTCTGATATTAATGCCTTTCTTTACTCCTGCTCTTATTCTTTGATTCCAGTATATCAGACTTAGCTTCAATTTCATTTCTTTTTTCATCTGAGATCATGTGTAGATATTATATGTATTATTGCAATGATGTTGATTCTTCATAGTGATTATATAGCTTATTCAAGTTACTTTAGGCATAGCATATATACATGGGGTTTTTTTCTCGTGTGTATATGTCGCCGACTCTCGTCGCGACTCTGGTTTCACGTATTTTGGGAAGCAGGGCGTGACAAGGTCACTTTCTGACGACCTTGAGTTTGCATATCCATGCTAGAGATCTAAAACTTCGTAGTACCTTATACTCCACGCGATATTAGTTGGAGACTCGACGGCTTTATTATTCATAGGTATGTTTGTTTCTTTTTTATTATTTCTTGAGGTATCCCTGTTTCCTTATCTATCATGACCACTGACATCTTTTGCAGTTATTTTTGTACTAATTTATAATGAGATTTTTGTGTATATTATTTTTATTTTCCAGTTCTGAGGCTTAGTGCTTATACACGGGATATTTTCATGTGTATATGTGTCGCTGACTCTCGTCGCGTCCCCGCTATAGTGTATTTTGGGAAGCGGGACATGATAGTCATGAACAGTATCCTTATTTATAGGCTTAATAAAAATAGCCATTAGGAAATCCAAATTAATAAAAGTAACACAAAATACACACTTTAGGTTTGAATAAACAGTAAAGAGTTCAAATCAGCTATCGACAGGCCAAAAGTTCCGTCGACAGTGTCGTGTGCAACGACTCTATTTTTTGCCTTTGCAAACCTACACCTACCGACAGCTGAATAGTGTTATCTGAAAGTATACCTAAAGGGGGGATGAATGGGTGTAGTGCTAATCTAATGGTCAAAATGCGAAATTAAAATTTTTTACACTACCACAATGATATACAAAGAGTGAAGCTGAATTCCTGGTGAAGGGCTCTAGAACTTCTCTTCAGGATTCCTCTAGATTAAGAGTTGAGGTGCTTCATTAGCTCTCTTGAAATGATACAAGTGTAAGCACAATATCAAGCATGTATAAATGAACAATAATAGCAATGCGAGATATAAAGAGAGTAGAGTTTAGAGAGATAGCTAAACACAAACATAAGGATATGTTTCGAGGTTCGAGCACCAAGCTCTACGTCCTCGCCTTCATCACGTGAAGGATTTCTACTATCTCCACTAAAGAATTTTACAAAAGATACAAACCAAATCTTCTACAAAAAGAAGACACAAAGCTAAGGCTCAAAGCCTATGCACAATTCAATCACACCCTACACAAGAGGGCACAAAAGTCAAAGCACAAAGCAAAAGAGTGATTACAACACTTGGTGATCACAAAGATCATAAATAACAACTCTTACAGTACGAGACCTTAGAGGATAGATTTTGTAATGAATAGCTCAAGCATGTGAGAAAATAAAGATTTTAAAAGTGAATCACAAAAGAAAACATTTGGAAAAACTTCTTGAATGATATAAAAAAGACTTGAAAACTAGAATTTCTCAAAACTTATTTTCATTAATTCTTCAAAACTTTGAACCAAATAAGGATATGGATTTTGCACTCAAAAACTTAAAAAACTTGCCTAAAAACTCTGTAGAGTGTAGGAAATATTGCTCTTGAAAAAACTTGTAGAAAATCTGCCCAAACCTATTTTTATAGGCCCAAACAAGAACTAGCAGTTAGGCACAAAATACAGGTCAGAGAGACTTGTCGGTCGACCGCCAATGGTCATATTTTTAACCGTTGGGGATTGGTCGACCAATGAAACCTGAGAGTTCTACAGGGACAGTCGGTCGACCAGTCGGTCTGCTAACTCCCATGGGCTATGTACGTTGGTGCACGTTGGTTGACCGTGCGGTCGACCGTTGCTGCTATTGGTTGACCGTCCGGTTGACTGGCAATAGCCCAGAAATAGTATTTTGAAATATTTTGAACATCTTTTTAAATCTAATAAATCTCTATAAATTCTTCAAAAATAAGTTCATGTAAAAACAATAGAGCACAACTATGTATGATAAAAGATCAACACATATTATAAATATGTGAACTAGTTTTTAAGATATAGAAATTCAATCATGAAACTAAAGCTGTATTTTCTGAAAACCAAACTTTTTAAACTAGTTTTTCCAAAACTCTATAAATACAAAAATAAGCTGTTCAAATATATTTGAAACTCAATAGTGTATGGATACACAAACAAAATGAAATGAACTTGTTTCTGATGAAAAAATATGAAATGTAAACCAGTTAAACCGAAACCAAACTTTTTTTTGTGTGTGTGTAAACTTGAGCAATCAAACTAATCTATTATTTTACAAGAGATCTAAACTCACAAACTCTAGATAAGTTTTCTGTAGATCTTCTTCTCCAAATAGACTTGATCCAAACTTGATTCTCTGAGTTAGACTCCGTCTTGAGTACTAGATATGTTCTATAAGCTTATGTTCTTGAATCACCATATGTTAGCTTCCAAGAAGCTAAACACCAACTAAGATCTTGATCAATATCTGAAAGCTAAACACAACAAGATTATTAGTACTATAACTACATTAGTTAGTTATTATAAAAACTAGAGTGATGGGCTTTGGGCCAACATTATCGATAGCCAATTGATACAATGTGTATTATAGGCTTTAAATAATTGTTGTTGACAAACGAGCCTCGCGCAAAGGTCATGTTTCAATCCCAAACGCAAACTTGCATTTTAACCAAATGCAAAGGCCATGTTCCCTTTTTAAAACACGAGCTCCGCTTTTCAACTTCAAACGCATTTCAGCTTCAAGCGTAAGCCTTGTGTTTTAACGTCAGCACAAGCCCTATGTTTCAGCCTCCAGATGAGCCCACATCCAACATGAGATCCGCTTTTCAGCTATAACATATAACAATTAACCAAGTCAATCACACATTTTTCACTTAATGGGAAATAAATCTCCATTATAGAGTGATTTAAGGGTCAGTTACACCCCAGAATGATTTAAGGGATCAGTTATGTACGGCGAGGAAAGTTGAAAGTGTATTGCAAAATTTCTTTTAATCAATGAAAAGTTACAACAACTCAAATTCCAACTATAAGAGAGAGAAGACACTCAAGCTCAGATATTCTCTTTGTTTAAAGTATGGTTCTTTCCATAGCTATGGAAAGTGAATCTTGTTTTTTGTTGACCGAGTGAACGTCAAGCCTCTTCAGAACACTTCTCATTGGATCACAGATGAAGTAGCACATCTCCAATCCAATAAAATCTCAAAGCGACTTAGGCAAAAAAGTAAACTCAGCAAGTTTATGTAGAAGAGTTGAACTCTTTGTAAAGCTAATCTTCCTTAGTTGAAAAATTCTGACCACTTTTCAATAGCGTCTCTAGCTATTTATAGGGGTTCTAGGGTAAAATTGTCCCCTAAAAACCCTCTATAATGGGATTAACACCCCTTATTATGTGAGAAGTACTTGATCTAGTAATGAGAGCAGTTATAACTGAGCCGCAGGGCTCCTCTATAGTCGAAACGCGGGCTTGAGCTCTGCGTTTAGCCATTGAGGTGATACTGGATGCGGGTCTTGAGCTCCGCATTTTTGCGCTGCGGTGATGTTGAAATGCGAGCCTCAAACTCTTTTTCCTCATTGGTGTGATATTAGACGCGTGCCTCGAGCTTCGCGTCTGAGACGTGAGCTTCAAGCTTTGTGTCTGAGCACTGAAGTGGTGATGAGACGCGGGCTTCGAGCCCTGCGTCTTAGTATTGCAGTGGTATTGAGATGCGGGCTTCAAGCTCTGTGCCTTGGCATTGCAGTGATGCAGGGACGCAGGCTTGAGCCCTGCATCTTGGCATTGCATGAATGGTTTTGATTAGCTTCGTGTCAGAAGTATGGACTCTGCTATCTGATGACTTGTTTTCATAAATTTTTAGACAGACTACAAAATCCTCTCCAAAGTTTTTTGAAACTCTGTAGTTGACTAGGACAGATTTTGAAACACTTTGGACTTTTCTTTTGGCAGCAAGCTCTCCAGACTGCAACTTCTGAGATACCTTAAGCTTGATCTTGTCTGAATTTTGGTTCATGAGTGTACTGTTAAACTCTTTGAAGTCACTAGAGATGATTGTCATGAGTGTCCAGATACGCAGTCCGGACCTCATCGGTACTCTGAGCTAGTTGTCACTGTATTGTTGAATCAGGAGAATCACCATTGCTTTTGTCAGTGTACTATTTGAGCTGATTGCAGAAGCAGAGATTGAACACAGCTTTTGTAGACACAAAGCTTGTGTTGCCTTGGAGACGCGGACTTCATCGTGACTCTCATTCATTGGGGAGACGCGAACATCAAAGTGGAGATGTAACTCTCACTTTGTTGAAGTGACGCAGACTTCAAGGTGGAGATGCGAACTTCTCTTTGTTGAAGGGACGTGGCTCTGTCGTTTTGCCAAGGCGTGAGTTTCCTTCAAAGTGAAGACGCACCTTTCACTTGATGTAGAAACGCGGTTCTGAGCGTTATAAATGCGAATCTTGATTTAAAGTAGAGACACAGCTCTTCCTTGGAACAGAGACACAACTCTCTTGTTTTGCCAAGATGTGAGCTAGAGAATACTGGAAAGACGCGGTCTTCAAAGTGAAGACGTAGCTCTCACTTTGTTGAAGTGACGCGGACTTCGAAATGGAGACGCAAAATTTCTTTGTTAAAGAGACACGACTCTGTTAAACGCGAGACTCGCGTTCTGGTGTGTTGCCACATGTCTGACGGAGCTGAAGAGAAGCTGTTCTTTTTAAACACAATATCCGTGTTCTGGATGCGTTGCCACGCATCTGGCGATGATCGGTCTTGAGAGATGGGTCGTGTATGTTGACCGATCACCGCCTCTATAAAAAAATAGCAGGCTTTCAAGAGTCATTAGACTCTTTCTTCTTCATTGAACTTTGCGTCCGGAGCTTAAGAACTTAAGTAAAGCTTTAACCTTTTTCCTCCTTTTTCCTATCTTCTCTAAAGAATTCACCGTCAAAATGGCCCCAAAAACCAAGCATGTGGCTTCTTCCTCGAGTACCATCGCTCCAGAGGTTCAAATGGGAGATTCCTCTACGCGGTCCCTATTTCAGGTAATAAGACTGACTGAATCGGCTTTCGCCATTAAAGAACTTGAAGAGTTATCTTAAATCTTAATCTTCTTTTGGAGTTGAACCGCCAACGCAAGGCTCATGCCCACATTTAATTTACAGATGCAACTTTTACACTGGTAGGCAAGACGCGAGTTTGATGACCTCCGCCTCTTCGCTTCATCGGTTTGAGTCTGCGTCTGTCTATAAAACGCGGGTTTCACTGAGCCTTGCATTTGATCCCAACACTTAGAAAATTTTCTTAGTGGTGAAATTCAGACGCAGACTTCATGTGAACCTTATTCTCTCACTGAATCTCATTTGATTCCAATACTTGGAGAAATTCCTAAGTTGTGGAGTTTCAGACGTGGACTTCATGTGAACCTTGCGTCTCTGAGGTTAGACGCGGGTCTCACTGAGCTCTGTGTCCTAGTCATTAGATGCAGTTATAGGGTGAACCTTGCATCTGAGCTTCAACACTCGACAATTTTCAGGTTGCTGACTGTTGTGTTGTCCATTTTGTAGTGCGATACTCCTCAAACCCTCTGCTCAAGAAGTGCCATTTTGGACATATCGGCCGGGCCGATCTTAAACTCATGTTCGTGCTCTAGAGGACCACTCCAGTCTTTACCCTGAAGTCAAGGGAGCGTCGGGATAGACTTAGCAGTCCTCACATGCAAACATTCTGGTAGATTATGATGGATGGCCAATTCGAGTAGGGAGATCATAACGGATGGCCGATTCGAATCTAAAACCCGTATCACATAGAAGAAACCTGACTTATTCTTCAGTGACGCCATTACTGAAGATGACAGGATCCTATATGACGGAGACTACAAATAGGTCTGCCAATTAGGGATAAGAAGTTCTTTCTTTCCAACATGGAGAGAAAGTACCCCATGGCGTATTTGCAGCACATGTCAGTACGCCACACCATAGAGTGGGAACTCTCTAAGTCTATCTTGGTGTGTCCCTCAGTAAACTGGGCACGAATGAAGCTTTCGCCGCTGGTCATGGAGAGATGTATTTGGATTATAACCTGGACTGGTGAGGGCTGAGTACCCGATGGGGAGACCCCTCAATTAGCCGCCACCTTCATCAACCAATTCCTGAAGGTGATGGGTGACTTTCCCACCGACTTCCGTCTGCTCGGGTGGGTTCACTCTTCAAATAAGGCATGGTGGGGCAAAATGGTGGGATTTGTTCTCACAGACCTCGAGGACTCGTTGAAGCAGGTGGGATTGTACCAGGCTGTTAGGGACGTTCAATATGGCATCCCGTAGAGCTCTCATCACTTTTATGGCATCTTAGAGCGTTACAACCCCTTGACATGCACGTTCTTCATCCCATTTGGAGAGATGGGGTGCTCTCCATGAACTGTATGAAATTTTCAGGCTGGTAATTGAGACACTTCCTATGAGTACGTCCCGACCACTAAGGAGTTACACTTGCTGAAGAAAGATAACCCTCAGGTGTACGAGACCTACTGCGAAGTGTTATGCCACTTCCACATCTGCGGCAGACGACTGGATGAAATAACAGGGGTGTTAAGCAAATGTCCTTGTCAAGCTATCTTTTCAATGACATAAATGATAAGTCTAACCCAATGACTCGTCTGGCTCCTAGCACTGAGGAAGAAATTGCAGAAAGAATCAATACTTCCACCAGCTCATACACCACGGAGTCCAATGAGAACACTTTCAAACCACACACAGTCTTTGAAAGTTTCCATCATCAGGCCAAAGACCCCGATATCTGACCGGGATCTATTGGTGGGCTTCCTCATGCTATGGCTGAAATTGTGCATGATGCCGACACTACCGCTTGAGGTGATTGTCGGCAACGTGGTGTACCCGACAATTCTATTGGCGCATGGGAAGTCAGTTTCTCTCCTTTAGAAGATGCAGCCGGTATCCAGAGCGACCTACGGGTGCTAGCTAAAAGCCTGTGTTAAATGGAGCTCGTTGGAGACTCCTAAGGCAGGCCGGTCGTAGACTCAGAAGGGAGGCTAGAAGTGAGGACTCCCAATCCTAGAGTCGAGCTCCCTTACACATATCTAATGCCCTGGTATATTATGCACTGCCCGTTGTTGATGACAGCAGTGTCTCCCTCAGAGGGTTTCATCCTCTTCGTGTAGCGGTTGGAAAACTCGAGCTGGTCGCAGTACTACATGTTCTATGTTCAGAAGGCTATTTTGAGCAGCTCGAACTATCATCTTTACCGATGTTTCCCTGAGATCTCTGATGCAACATACGGGGACAAGTTTGCCGACCTTGCAGGCTCGGACGAGTTCACACGGCTACCTTCTGGAGTCTTCTGGTGGATTAACAATATCTGGCCTGGATACTTGATCTTCCGGCAAGGTGACTCCCACACGATCGAGCCTTACATGCCCAGCCGTTTTGGCAGATAGTTCAATTGCGATCAGTTATATGTCGACAACCCCAACACTGGCTTCAGCAATAACCTGTTTAAAGGCGCCTGAGCGTGGTATTATAGTGTAGCTGGGGGAACAGGGGCCATCTTTAGCCTCCTTCACAAGACGCCCAATTGTTATATAAGCCTCAATTTTTGTACATGGTATTTTATCGCCAGTAGTGTGCCCGGTTTCAAAATGAAGACTTCTTGCATTAAGAGTATTAAAGCATCATATAAAGTCAAGTCGGGTTCCAAAAGCTATATGCGGGGGATAAGCGAGCACATGAAAACCAAGAGGGAGGTTGAAGGGAGGCCAGCAAAGGCAGCTCTAGGATCGGCGTCCGGGGCACGAGAGGCTGAGAAGCAATCCACTAGGAGGACTCAGCAAGCTGTACCCAAGCGTCCTCGAGCCTCTGCTTCTCAAGGAAAGCCTACCCAAAAGAAGGCGAGAAAAGGATCTGAGACTGCAATTTCAGCCCAGATGCCCAAAATAATCCCCTCCGGTATAGTGGAGCATGAAGAAAAAGAAGAGGAGGAGGCGGTCTCAGCTCTTCATCCCGGGATTTGCGTAACAGAGGCCCCGTGATCTTGCTAAAAGTAGGGTCTGCAGGCCAATCTATGGTGGCCGAAGGGACTATAGTTGTAGAACCGGCAGCCGCAGAAGCGATAGAGAGGGCGAAAGTTGAAGTCTCAACTCAACTGTGGGTTTCAACTCAGCTGAAAGCTTCCTCGGCTCAAGAAAGAGTGGATATGCGATAGTCGGGCTCTCTCGGTGTCTTGATACTGGCCTCACGGGTTACAGAGCCCAGCCCTACTACTGGACTTCTCAGTGGTAAAGCTCCAGTCACTGAGGTCTTCTTGGTTTAAGTGTCATCTTCATCGTCCGAGGAGCATGGTGACTATTCAAGAGATGAAGTTGACTTTGGTGATGTACCTGCTCTTCCTAACACTAACAAGTTTTCACATATTTCTGAGAAAGAGATGCAGGTGGATGTTCCTGCAATGGTTCCGCCATCAGGAGAAGTAGCCACTACCGAGGGTATTTCTTCTATCCCACCTATTCTTTTCTTCATATGAACATTGTCTTAATGCTCACCTGACTATTATTTGCAGGAGCTCCCACCAGTGTCAGAGCTGTAACCTCCTCTCATATTGAGGAAACGATTATGGAGCTCGTCCAGTCGGAGGGCCTTGAAGTTCCTGCTACTGGCACGATCTCTGAGGATATAACCACCGTAACTGGGGAACCCTCGTCCTAGAGGAGCCTGCCAAAGGATTTACCGTCTTCGGATCCTCAGCTTGGTAAGAAAATAAAGATTCTGTGTATACTCCCATTCTCATCATTATCACTAACATCAATGTTATGATTGCAGAGAGTACTGGGTGGCTCAAGTGAAAGAGCCCGTGGCGAGCACTGGTGCAGAGGATAACACGTTTCAGACTTCAACGGCTGAACCAAGTACCCCGAAGTCTATCCCTACAGTTGTCATCTTAGAGGCTACCACAGTAATAATCTCGAAGGTGCTAGTCATAACTTTGGCGTTGATAGAACCTGTTGCTGGCCTCGTCTCTACACCAAGTGAAATGGCTTCTGCCACTACAGATACCGTTCACACAATCATAGAAAGGGGGTCTGGGAGTGCATCAACAGAGTTAGCTCCAGCCATGGATATCATGAAAGAATTGGCTTATCAGATGGTGCAATAATTCTTCACTTCCATGAAGTCCTGCATCAATTGGTTCTTTTCGAGAGGGGTTCCTTCAAATTTGCCCAAATGCTTCTTGAAAACTAGATCAAGAACATCCATCATACCGAAAATTCGGAGCAAGCTAAGGCATATTTGATGCTAGTCGAGAAACTGGGGATATACTTGAAGGAACTGAGGAGCCTGAAAAGGACTAATCCGGTGAATGAGACCCGACTGATGTTAAACAGGATCCTCATTATTCAAGAATGTGAACAGAAGGAGAAGAAGGAGCAGATGACTGAGGAGGCTCGTCACCTCAATGAATTCTAGGCCAGGTATCAGAGATTGATTGATGACTCAAGAGAATTTGAGGCCATCACCAAGAACGCAGAGCAAGTCATAACCAATGCTCAAGTAGCTATTGCCAAGGGGCAAGCTTTGATTCAGGTTAATGAGCAGAAACTTTATGCTGCCAAGAAGAGGCTGAAGGAGTTAGAAGCATACAAGAAGCAGGTCCAAGAAGATCTTACTACCGTTCTTCCAAGCTGGAATCTCATCAAGCACAACTTACCGCGAAGAAATTCCTGTCAGAAGAAGAATTGAGAGTTCTGGCTTGGGCAGAGGTTGAGAAAGCACGTCAGCATGAGATTCAACGCCTTCGGGACCAGATTCACTCTTTGACTGAGCGGGATTAGCCCTCCTCCTTTTGTATCTCGCCATTTTGTATCTCTTCCTTTTTTTGTAACACTCCACTTATCAAATAAAAGAGTGTTTGTATCACTTTTATCATTTTGATACAAATAATAAAAATTATCAAATTTTATCTCGTATTTATTCCTTCTTTATGTTTAAGAATCAGACGGACTCTTTGTTGCGTGGGAGAATGCAACTTTCACAGATGCGGCTCTTGGCCATTATGGAGACGGAGTCCTTATCCATTTGCTGAGATTCGACTATGAGTTGTAGAGGAAAAACACAAGCAGCACTGAGTTATTGATGAGACGCGGCCCTGAATTATTGAGAGAGATGCGACTCTGAATTATTGAGAGAGATGCGACTCTGAATTATTGAGAGGACGCGACTTTGAATTAAGGAGAGACGCAACCCCGAATTGCTGAAGCCACGCAGCCTTTGGCTATTGAAGAGATGTTCTCTTCAACTTGCTAGAGGGGATGCAGCCCTTGGTTGTCAAAGAGACGCGATTCTGAATTGATGAAGGGACGCAGCCCTTAGCTATTAAGGAGATGCGCTCTTCAACTTGTTGGAGGGGATACAACCCTCGGTTGTCGAAGAGATACGATCTTCATTTTGTTAAGGGAACGCAATTTTCAACTTGTTGGAGATGACGCAGCCTTCAGTTTGTGAAGGGACGCGGACTTCAAAACGCGGCCCATGATGCATCACTTATAGTTATAGAGACGCGGTTCTGACGACGTGACTCTTTGTGCACGAAAATCTCATTAAATCTTTCGAGGTAGAGTCGACATTGACGGTTGGGGACGCGTGTCGTTGGGACTTCCCAGAGCAAAAATCCACGTGTCCTACTCAGACTGGATTTGAGATTCACGTCGTGAATTAAGGCTATTGATTGGTCTTTAAGAATGGCTTTGATTCTTATGTCGTTAATTAATGGCCATTAGCGAGCCTATAAATAGGCCATGAGCCTCTTAACAGTCAATCAACTTGACTGTTTTCCTTCACGGGCATATGCTCTGAAGAACTTTTAGAGTTCTTAGACTGTCTTCTTCTCCGGGCCTGCATCCTGAAGAACTTTCAGAGTTCTTTAAAAGAACCCAAAATTTTGATGATTTCTTATGATCTTCTTCAAATATTATCTATATTAAGTGATTTCAAAATCAAACTGCATCCCCTCAGGTGCTTTCATGGTTGTGTCTTGAAGGATGAAGTCCTCCCTCTAAAGAACTCTTCTTCAGGTAGAAAATGGCCTTTGCCATAATAAGACTCTCTTCTTTTGGAGCTCTGTCATTACCGATCATGAAGAGACTCTGTCTCTTGATATCTTCCTGAAACTTCTAAAAATTTCTTTCTTGAAGTTTAGACAGTTGACTTTAGATCCATGTGTCCATGCTCTGTCTCTTGATCTCTTTCTAAAACTTCTAAAAACTTTTTTCTTGAAGTTTAGACAGTCACCTTGAGATCCATGTGTCCATGCTCTGCAAACGCGATCTTCTCGCGAGCTTGTAGATTTTTGAGTCCCAAGTTCATCAGACGCGAGCATGGTGTACTCTGTGTTTTGAGGCCTTAAACGCGGCTCTCGCATGTAAGACTCGCGTCTGAAGTTCATGACTTAAAAATTTTAAAGACTCATGTTTGTTCTTTTTAGATCCTTAGATGCAAACGTGGTGAACTCTGCATATCGAAGCTTTAGACGCTCTTTTGAGATGACGTGAGTGTGGTGAACTCTGCTTCTCGAAGCCTTAGACGCGGGTCTCTCATATAAGACCTGCGTCTGGAGTTCATGACTTAAAAAAAATTTTAAGGCCCGCATCTGCGCCCTTAATATATGCCTCGCGTTTTAATCATCAGATGCGAGTCTAATGTTAGGCTGCACGTTCGGATCTATATTTTCTATCTTTGCAGAGCATTGTAAACTCTGCGTACTAAAGCTTTAAACACGAGATTTGTGTATAGAACTCGCATCTGGAGTTCATGACTTAAGTCCCGCGTCCGTACTTCTGGATTCATGTTTTCTATATTTTGCAAAAATTTAACCCTCCAGTTTCTTTTTTCTTCTTATAGGTTTTGGCCGTATCGATGGCGTTGGTTCTAGTGTCTTTGCCACGTCTATTGAGGAAGACATGAAATGACCAGTTCGTTCGATTGGCGACCACTTTAGAAGTCAAAACTTTTGTCCAAGGGTGAGAAGATCCACGCGATTCTCGATACACATCAATACATTATTGGGCATGATGCACGAGTAAGGTCTCAAATCCTTCCTGATTGCAATGAGCATGGCATATTTGAAGGTCACGAGAAAGTGGATGTCACCAGTAAGGTCTCAGATCCTCCCTTTACCAATCTTATTCAAAGAAGTGACAGCGACAAAAAATCCATACTCATTGGATGACTTTTTGGTGGTGGAGCTTCCCATTAAGCGAAGGATTACGACCTTGTGAAGACCTTCGCACCAGTTGGTCAGGTGGAATCAGAATGCTCCCTTACATTTCGACCTCCGGAAACACCATTGTTCTCAAGAGGAGAGAAAGTTGATCTGCTATTCACGACCACAGTCAAGAAGACGAACTTTGTGTATCTTCAATATTTCAAGGAGTGAGTGCAACCTTTCACTGTGCAAGAGGGACTTCTTTGTACTCCTTTGTTTTAATGCTCAATCTTATTGGAAAATAGATGTTTTGTATCACTTTCACATATTTGAATATAATTAAAAAGTGACATTTTTTTGCCTTCTCATTTAATTTGACTTCCTTTTTGCATTTGAAATAAGATAAGTGATTACCTTCGATTTTCTAGAGGTGTGATGTTTAACTTAGCAAGTTAAAGCAGGAAAATTCCATTTAAAGAATTTAAGGTTACTGTTAGAGGTATGATGTTATCTTGACAAGAGTTGAATAGTTTCTATGGACTTGTCATCCTGGATGAGAATGACAAGTGAAGTTTTTACTCTGCAGGGGATTGTGATTGAGTCTATCATCAGAGATATTGTATCAATGTAATTAAGACTTAGTTAGGGAGTAGAGAGAATACTGTTAAAGATGTGATATCAACCTAATAGTGATTTTAAGTTGACTTGCCTATTCTATTGACGAGAATAACAAGTAAGACTAGACCCATCGGAGATCTAAATATTTCTTTACAGTCAGATGTGTGAAATTAACTTAACGGATTGGATTGAATCTTGTCAGAGGTGTGATATTAACTTGACAATATTGTGAGCTAGAAGTGTACTGTTAACTTAGCTCTAGAGGAATTTCAGTTTTGTTGAGAAAACTAAAGATACCGCTGTCATACGTGTAGTGTTACACTTAACAATGGGGGTAATGCTAGAAGTGTAATTTTGAACTAGCATTGGTCATCTCGACTTCGATACAGAAGTTATAGGGAAAGTCATTGTCATAGGCGTAGTGTTAAACTTAACAATGAACCGGATGCTGGAGGTGTGATGTTGAACTTAGCTTTACTCGTCTCAGCTTTGATATGGAAGCCTGAGGGAAGTGACTGTCAGAGGTTTAATGTTAAACTTAGCAGCAACTTGATCACTCTTAGAGGTGTGATATTAAACTTACTAGTAATTTATTAGAGGTGTAATGTTAACATGATAAAAGTTGATTTGCGATATGAGCAATTTTAAAGACTTGCCATTCTATTGGGGAGAATTCACAAGTGAAGTTTGAACTGTCAGAGGTGTAGTGTTAATTTGATAATTTTGAAGACTTTGTGACTCCATGTAAGGGAGTCATCAAGTGTAAGTTCGTACTCACTGAGGAGTATTAAAACTTTTCACTGGTAGAGGCGTGGTATTAACATAACAACAATTGAGTTTGTGGACCTACCACTCCGTGGGAGGGAAATGGTAGGGGACTTTTATGGGAAAATAGAATAAATTGTCAAAGGTATATATTAACTTGACGAACCCCGCCGGGGATTAAGAAAAATAGCTTGTCATAGGTTTACTTTTATCGTGACAAGTCTGTGCTCATTCTGCCAGGGAAATGGACATCTGTATTTTTTGTGGTCCTACCATTTTGTGGAAAGGAATTGGTAAGGGATTTTGGAGGGAAAGGCGGGACCAAGTCTCTTAGGATTTTTAGCAAACCCTCAGCTATCAACTGATTTGGTATATTTTTACCAATTATCATTTGAGTTGGGCTAGTCATGCTATTTTCCTAAGCATGATAAGTTGTTGAGAACTTATGTTGGACTTAAAAGCCAACATTTTCCTCTATACTTAGACATCAGAGGCATCAGATTTTGATAGCCTCTAAAGAAGAGTGATAAAACTAATGCTCAGTTAGTTTGCCTTCATCAACTCAATTCTGTCGAGGATTGGATCGTATTCCCCTGCGCTGTTCACCCGACCATTCCTCTTAACCGACTTCTTACATGCTAGTTAAGACTTCAATGATGTTTGGTCGTCGACGCTAGTCCCACTTGTCGCTGAATATTTGTTGATTATGAGGACTATTATTCTCGTGTTGGGCAAAACATAGTCGTTGATCGAGAATTCCATAGTATGGGAATGCATTCGATGCAAGCGTCATACATACCTGACCCAATGATCAGAGGTTTAATGTTAACATGATCAAGGGTAGTATTTCTTCAAAAATTTGCTATTAATTGGCATCATAAGTATATCACCTTCTGGATTTATCAGGCGATATGCTCCATTTGAGTAGACTGATTCTACCACAAATGGTCTTTCCCACTTGGGTAGAAATTTCGCTTTCGTCTTATGTGTCATTACCAGGCTTTTTTGACAGTCAAGACGAGGTCGCCTTTCGTGAAAGTCCGCTCCTTAAATTTCTTGTAGAAGGCTCTGAAAATTTGAGCTTGATAAAGCTCGATTTGCTATTAAGCTTACAGGCGTTAACTGTCCAAAGCTTTCAGCTCCTGGAGTCACAGTCGATGCTTTTCCACATCTGTCATCTCCGTTGTCAAAGCAACACGCATAGATGGGATCTGAATCTCTAGCGGGATTATAGCTTCACACCCGTACACCAAAGATAATGTTGTAGCTTTTGTCGGGGTTCTCACTGTTGTGCGATAAGCCCACAAGCCTTCACCTAATTTGTTGTCCCAGCCGCGGTGACATTTTGAGAAGAACTTCTTCAGAAGCTTCTGAATAGTTTTGTTAAAAACTTCTACAAGGTCGTTAGTGGTGGGGTGGTATGCCATTAAAGATATACTTTGGATTTTAAACTTATTGCAGAATCTTTGGAATGCTTGGCTGACGAATGATCCTAGGTCCATGGTGTGCAAATGAAGAAGAAGACTCTAAATCACCATTTAATGGTTGATTAAAGGCCTATCAAGTAGCCATTGACTTTAGAGTGAAGATTTTGTCAGTCCAGGGCATCAAATCTAGAAACCAGAAGATCCACCTGACAGGGGGCAGACAGAACGACACACTGCCCGAAGCCAGGCGCGCGTCGCCCTAGTATGGCCGCAAAAACGCGGCCTGGGCTGCGTTTTCGCGGCCATATGGGCTCGCGCGCGCCCGGGCTTTGGGCCAGGGTTGTCCCCTGGCCCCCTTTCCTCTGGTGCCTATAAATACCCCCCAGGGGTCTTCAGTTGGGAGATATCCAGAGCTTTAGCAAGTTGTTGTAATCTTATTTTTAGGATTGTAGTTGTTTTAGTTTCCTTCTTCTTCTTGTTTTAGTTTTAGCCATTAGAGTGAAAGAGAGAGTGTGTGTGCAAGTTGTATTTGAAGGTGACAAGCTATTATAAGTAACTACTTCTCTTTCTTCTTTCCATTTACTTGTGCTTTTCATTTGATTCTATATTCTTGTTTTAGTATAACTCCTTCTCTTTACATGTTCTCTTTTGTTGTTTCTTTTCATAAGCATGTCTAACTAACTCCTCCATAGCATGGCTAACTAACTACTAACCCACTAATCTCTAACACTTGATTGATAACCCAAATGAGTCAACAGTGTCAAATAAGCCTTGTGCAAATGAGAGCTATGATATCTTAAGACGAGGGTTCTAACTCTAACTTACATACAAGTATTCGCTTTCTTATATTTCATGCTTAACGAGTTTTTGATGATCTATGGATTGTATCCTTTACTTGTTTTTATAAGTTAGAGATTTTCCTTTTAGCTTTGCCGATACTATTAGTGCACTTGTGTCTTCCCTTATTCTCGCCTTCTATTGGATCTTTATAAGGGAATGTCCAAGTTTTTGCCGTGTAAAGCTAAGTTAAAGGAAGGACTTTCATTCGTTCCCAACGTGAATAGTTCCTATACATAAAGATTTTACTTGGCTATGATCCCCCGTGAGGCTACATCTTCAAGAAGTTAGGGATTAGTGGGAGCATTTAGTAGAAAGTTAGCCATGCGCTTTCACCATTAAGAAAAATCTAACTTTACAAACCACCAAATCATTTTCAAACAATTCTTGAAACCAACTTGTTTTCATTTTTCAATTCTTTATTTAAACAAAGAACTTTCTCTTTTCTTGAACAAAGAAGCCGCATCAAGCTTCCATCGCTCTCCCTCCTTATAGATACGACCTGTATAGCCACTTCGCTACTACGGAAGAATCACAAAAGCAGTAACATCAGCCCATACTCTTTTTACTTATTCTTGTGCTTGCTTTTTTGCCGATCAATGAACTGAGGCCTATTTTCATGGACGATCCATCATGTCATGCCAAAGCGGTAGATTACAAGATGTTTTATAAACTTGATCACATCAAATGTCTTCACTTCCTTCAGAGGGATAACCTCCAACCATTTGGAGAAGTAATTAGTAATGACTAAGATAAACCGGTGTCCTTTAGATGAAGATGGGCTGATAGGACCGATCACGTCCATTCTCCACATTTCAAATGGCCAGGAAGAAGTCGTCAGATGAAGATGTCCTGGTGCCTGATGAATGAAGTCACCATGGATCTGACAGGCGTGGCATCACTTAGCGTAAGTGATGGCATCAGGGATCATTTTTGGCCAATAATATCCTAGTCTTCGGAGTTAATCTCCAAGTTGTGGACCAGGTTGGTGAGCTCCACACATATCGTCATGAGCCTCTTTGAGTGCTTCCTATGCTCTTTATGTGATAGGTAGCGAAGGAGGATTCAATCAAGGAATCGGTAGTACGGTGTTCCTGTGATCGCATTGTAGTAGAATTTAAGGGCTTCCTTCTAATGATAGCCGCCTCTTTAGGGTGATCGGGCAGAATGCCGTACAATGCATAGTCGATGTATGGAATTTACCAATCCTTGAGTTCTGGACCTGCTGAAGTCTCTAGAGATTCATTGACTTGAAGATTTCCTATTTGACTTTGATCATCTTTAAGCACGAGCTTCGGACAGTACAAATCATAGCTGTAGACGAGTACTTTCTCTGCCGCTTCAGGTGGAAGAGCCAAGGAAGAGGCGAGGGATGCCAATGCATCTGCATGCGCATTTTGTTGGCGAGATACATGATCAATGTAGAAGTTTATGAACTTCTACGCCATGTGTATGGTTGCGTTGTGATAGGGTACTAAATCTTCATGTCTGACTTCGTACTCCTCGCGAACCTGATTAACGATGAGTTTTGAATAACGTACGCTTCGAGATTTTTAACTCCAATCTTATTGGCGATTTGCATCCCTATTAGGAAAGCGTTGTATTCTGCTACATTGTTAGAACACGTCTCAGTTAATGAGAAAGTATGAGGGATTACATAGTTCTGTGGGAAAATAAGTACCCCCCACTCTCGCTACGATACTTCCTCGAGGACCCGTTCTTGATGCACCATCGAAGAAGAGCTGCCATACCTGCTCTTCGAAAGGCGTCTGGGTCATGAAGACTTCAGCAATCTCATCTGGGAGGTCTTCATAAAGTTTGGACGTTCTTGGATCTGGATGCTTAGCCAAGAAGTTTGCCACTGCTTGTCCCTTCACAACTTTTTATGGCAGAAATAGCATCTCATATTGAGAGTGCAATATGGGCCATTTCGCTAATCGACCATTCAACGTGATGGCTTCGTCATCAGCAATCTTAAAAAATTGACTTTTGATATAACGTGTATAGTTTGGCCCACCAGGTAGTGTCGCATCTTCTGGACGGTGAACACAAATGCAAAGCATTCCTTTTCGATCGGGTTGTATCGATGTTCAGCTTCGATCATGGTTCTACTCAGGTAGTAGATTGCCTGCTCGTGTCCTTATCATTATTCTGGGCTAGCAAATCTCCTAGAGAATGATCCATAGCTCAAACGTATATCAGGAAAGGTTTTCCTGACACTGGAGCTATAAGGGCAGGTGGATGCGTGAGGTACCACTTGATTTTCTCGAACGCTTGTTGGCAAGCATCATCCCAGATGAATGAAACACCTTTCTTCATCAATCTGGTGACGGGTTGACATTGCCCTGAGAGATTTGCGATAAACCTTCGGATATAGGCTAGTCGTCCTTGTAATCCTCTAAGCT
Organism: Agave tequilana; assembly: GCA_038442645.1. Lineage (NCBI taxonomy): Eukaryota > Viridiplantae > Streptophyta > Magnoliopsida > Asparagales > Asparagaceae > Agave > Agave tequilana. The sequence goes on from JAVJIF010030628.1 coordinate 112,428, forward strand.
CTCTAAGATTCTTTGAATGTTACATTTCCTAAATGGCGTAGACTTTCTCTGGATCAAGGTGGATTCCTTTGGATGTCACGACAGACTCAAGGAATTTACTGCTGGCGACCCCCAAGAAGGATTTGGTGGGATTCATCTTCAATTGATGTGCCTACATGATATCGAACACTGCCTTCAGATCTGCTATGTGATCACCTTTTGGCACGGATTTTTACTGTAATATCGTCCATGTAGCATTCCACTGTTTTGCGTATATAGTCGTAGAAGATTGTATTCGTAGCTCGCTAATATGTTTCCCTTGTATTCTTCAATCCATAGTATAACAATACACCATAGTAGTGTTCTGAAGGATGTACGCTTCTTATTGTTAGGGTACATATTAATTTGATTGTATCCAGAGAATCCATCCATGAAAGGCATTCGTTCAAACCCATATGTGTTGTCGATCATGACATCCGTGATTGGAAAAGGGAACTCATCTTTAGGACAGCTTAATTTAGATCACAAAAATCAATGCAAACACTGATCCTCCCATTCTTCTTGGTGACGGGGACGATACTAGCAACGAAGTCAGAGTGTTGTTCTTTCCTGATGAAGCCGGAGTCTATAAGCTTCTTGACTTCCGACTGAATCACTTCCATTATCTCTGAGTGGAGCCATCGTTGCTGTTTCTTGATAGGCTTCATGTCTAGATTGATGTTGAAGTGATGCATAGACACCTGAAGATCAAGCGCAGGCATATCCTCGTAGTTTCAAGTAAAAACATCTATATACTCTCACACGAGACATATGAGATCTTCTTTCTCGAGAGGTGATAAGATTTTGCTTATGAAGATGGGCTTAGGATTAGCCTCATCTTTTTGATTGATCTAAGTTATCTTATCCTCTGTGGGTGATTCACGTTATTCAAAGCGAATATCTCAGAGAGTATTTAGGTGTTTTGTGTAGGGATCTGTATCTGACTGGATTATTTCTTTATCTTTATCTTCTGGGTGGCTTGTTGAAACTATGTATACCGAAAGGTCTTTGAAGATGTTATCAATACTGACATCTGACTCCCATGATGACATGCCTGATGAGTGCTTATGATATAATGACTCCTCAGACTCAGAGGCTGACAGAATTGGAGTTGACTCATAACCAATCCTTTTCGAGTCCAGTGATAATAATCAGGGACTTTTCCTTTTGAAACAACGGATCAAATCAAAGTTCACCTTCCTTTCTCAAAGTTCAAGCCAAGACCACTTGTTAGGTCATACCCCATGTTCTCCATCATTCTAAGTGCATTTCGCTCGTAATGAGAGAACTGAGAGAGTTCAGTCTGATTTTTTGAGTCTTCGCAAATCATTGGTTTGGACTCGACTCTTCCAAATAGATCAGTTTTTTACCTTTGTGTGTTGCTGGGACCTCGAAGAAGGATCCTTGCGCATCACTGACACTTTGATATACCGTAAGAGATAATCTTACTGATAAATGCAATGATATCAGGGCATCTATTACCGACCAGGAGTCATCATCTACAACGGTACTAATATCTGATGGTATAGAATCAGAAGCAAACACAGAAAAATTGGCCAAATTAAACTTTTCATTAATATACCACTTGCCTACATCATTGGCGGTGTTATTGATTTTGAGCTTATTAATGCTCGTTACAAGAGCATTCAGCTCCCAAAGACATTCTTCTTCTGCCTCTGGCTCGACATCAGCTTTATAACCAGAGTCTAGTTCCTCTGACTGGGGATTCTTGTCTATTTTCGAAGAATCATGGTATAGGAGGGAGTCTGTGAAGTAGTTCTCTGCCCCCTTGAATGGATGCCTTCAGCGAACAACGTTTGGCCTTTTTCATCTCAGTCAACATACTTCATGACTTGATGGAGAGTAGAGGGGACGATGGAATTGCGGTGAATCCACGGTTGTCCCAGCAGCAAGTTATATGAAGTGTTGGCGTTAATAATTTAAAATGTCACCTCGAATCTTAGGTCCCTGATCTGGCATTTGAGCTTGATCTTTCCCATAAAGCACGTATCATTGGCGTTGAAGCCATAGATTGTAGTTTTAGTGGCTCTCAATCAATGAGTGGGGTTCCCAAGTGCTGCATGACCCGGCGGGACATGATGTTCAACGCGGACCCTGGATCAACCTGAATGCGATTCACTTTAGATGATCCAATATATTCTGTGAACTACAAGGGCCTATCATACTTCCCCTTAACCTGCATCTCGTCTGGAGTGAAGGTTATGCAGAGGACATGTTGAGAGGCATGGAGGCAATTTTCTTCATTTTCCTCCTCTGGTTAAGCTGAAATCTGGGCCATGAAGGCCTCAGCATCGGCTAAAGCTTCTCTAAAAGCTTCCCTTGTTGACTTGGACAGTCTCAGGAGCTCATAGAGGTCCTGGTTGGGATGTTGGCTAGTTGACCCAAAACATCAAAGTGGTAAGGTGCTGAAGATCCCTCCGTTTTGTCTTTTGGGAGAGCCTTGGCATACCGAAGCTCCTTTTGCTTCTCTACGGGTTACTTCATGGATTGCTTGGTTGGCTCTTGGGTGGGTTTAAGCAGATTTGCCAGCGTTTCGTTGTACTTCTTCAAGTACGACTGACCCGAATGAGTCCCTGCTATGAACGGTGCATTCGGTTCTACAGCAAGGATGATTGTCTCCTCTGAATCAGTTAGCGAGGTGACATTGGTTTTTTCTTCTCTGGAGGAGGCACATACCACACTGCAAGGCGAGGCTTTTGCTTTGCCTTTGGATCTCCTGTTGGTAACTGTAGTCTATAGCTAGCCTTCCATGAGGTCGGAATGAACCCACATGATCTCTCCTTGAGAAGTAAGAACAGGTACGAGACCTTTCTCCCGCTGGTGGTGATAATCTGCATTGACCACCCTTAGTTTCCCTTTCACGATGGGAACTACTCTGGCTGGCATTAGAGGCCCCAATTGAAGGAATGATGTCATGTTAGCTGTCACTTTCTTCTGCTTCGGGCGGAGCTTGAGCACCTCTGCATCAATCAAAGCCTGGATGATGTTTTTAAAGATGTAACAACTCTTGGTAGGGTGCCCCAGCATCCTGTGGTACAAGCAGTAATTGGGGTTGTTGGTCTTGCCCACCTCCTCAGGACATCTAGCTTCAAGAAGCTTTAGTCTATTGCTCTTGTTGAGTAACTTGAACAACAAATCAACATGCTCGTCCTTGAAGGAGTACCCGCTTATTGGCACGTGGCTGGCTTGAAGAGATACCCCCTCTAATCGGCTGGGGCTTAGAGGGAGACTTTGTCTCAGTCGCCAATGTTTCTTTCCTTTTGCCTGGAAAGACGCTTCTGGTGCGCGCCTTGTTGACTTCTCAGATCTGGGCTTGTTTTCTTCTGCCTTAACCCTGGCAAAAACCTCCTCTCCATGCTCGCCTTGCTGAAACAACTGCTTCTAGGTATAACTTTCAGCTACTCCTATCTGAGCTAGGAGTGAGGTTTACAAATTATGGTGGCATGTTTTCAAGGTGGCCTGAGTCATGCCACTGGGACATCAGTGTGCCATATTCTGAAATCTCTCTACAATTGCTTTAACTGACTCCCCTTTCCATTGCCTTTTTGCAGGAGAGTTGGCATGGTAATCTCTGAATCATCTTCGAAGAAGCGGGTGAGGAAAAACTTTTTAGATCACCCCAGTTCTTGATAGAATCTTCTGGGAGCTTCATGAACCATTCAAAAGCAATCCCTTTAAAGGTGCCGATGAATAAATAATCGGTCGCTGATATTGCACATTCATTGTCACATTCTGATACTTATTATATAATAAACTCTATTTTAATCCTAATTATTGTCTAATTTATATGCAGGCCAATGCTAAAGAAAAGAAAAGAGAGACGAGCCAAAAAGCCCATCAGAATTCTGATTTAATTCAGAATTAATTCAAAATCAGAAAATCAGGGCAGATCATGGCAAATCAGGAAAGTAGAAAACCGATTAAAATAAATCTTCCAAAATCAATTTGTTATCAAAGGCAGTTTCATCAAATCCAGGAGCTGAAATGGGAATTCCAGAACTAGATAAAATCAAATCACGAAACCAGGAGATGTATCCCCCGGGTATGGCCACCTGGCCACACCCAGGCCATGGAAACACGGCTTTGGCCGCGTTTTCATGGCTTTGTTGACTCCGTTGGGGGAGCGTTTGCTCCCCTATCTTCGTACGCTCATCCCCATTGGGTTTTGCCTATAAATACTGGGTTTTTAGAGACCAGAGAGAGCGACCAGGTAGAGATAAATTTTAAGCCAGTTTTTCATTCTTTTTAGTGTAGGTTTTTATTTTTCTTTTTATGTAATTTTTAGTTTTACTTATGTAATTCAAAGGAGATTAGAGTTTCATAGGAGAACGAGAGTGAAGCTTGTACTGAGAGTGACACCGGTGTAAGTTGTTCTTCTTTTCTCTTATTGTTACCACATTGAATCTAAGGTATATTTTTTATGTTCGTCTTTGTTTTTGTGTTCTTCTTCTTCTTTTCGACTTCTCTTCTTTTGATACCAATTACTATCCAAGTGAGTCTTATAGCATTTAAAGAGCCTAGCTTTTGCGAGTACCACCGATAGCTCATGACGATAGATCTTAGTCTCAGTCTGTATCATTTCATACTTGTATCGTCTTGATGATGTAATGTGAAAGAGAAGGGATCAACTTTTATGAGTTATGCGCTGATTGCCTCCACATCAAGGTAACATCATTATCATAGATTCAAGGTAAGTATTTGGCCAGAGGAGGTAAGTATTTCTTTTAGTTTTCTTTCTTTTAATTCTTTAGTTTAGATCACCACAATCTCCCAACTATTTTATCACACTTTTTAAAAACCCATTTTCCATTTTCTCCACCTTCTCAATCTACCACTTTCTTCCTAACTTAACTTTAACCTATTTTTTCTTTTCTTTTAAAGAACTAAAAGATGATCTTTAATCATTGAATGCAACTTAAAAGAGAACTTGGTAAAAAAGCTTCCATCGCTAGTCCCTCTTTATGGATCACGACTCGCATAGCCACATGCTATAGCAGTAGTATTAAGTACTTGCACTCTTTATTCTAAGTTTTGAAATTCTATATTTTTCTGTGCAGGTAAAAGTTCAATCAACAAACGTGTCAGGATGGCATCATTTGATACTACATTCCCTATCTATGACTTGAAATAGTATATGTGCTAGTTCGGTGACCCCTTGTCATCGAAGGCATGTAGGGCCAGAGCTTTGAACTTAGAAGTGTCGGGACAAGATCCCACTCAGCCGGGTATGGCCGGACCACTCTGGCTTCTTGGAGGCCTTTCCGATTGGCGAGGGCCTCAAGACGCTGCTCCAATTTTCTCATCTTTTTTTGGAATGAGTGCTCCCATTCTCTAAATTGCCTTCCTCTTCAGATGGAGGCTTGGATGACTCAGAGTTGGAATGCTTCTCCTCCTCGGTATATGCAGAAGATGAGCTTTTCCCTTCCTTCTGTTTGCCTTTGCACTTCTTGGAAGGAGTCTTACTCTTCGGCTTCTTCTTTTTGTCCTCGAGTAATTGCGAAAGTATCTACTTGAGGCTGTTGATAGATTCTTATTGAGTACAAATCATATCGAGTTGCTACCTCTAGGCCTGAGCTTGCTGTTCAAAGCACCTGGCCACTTCTTCGGAAGTCCCTGCCATATACATAAAGGCTCATTTATCTACGGAAGAGTTCAAGGCCTGTGATTCCGTAATGGCAGAGTGTGCCTCGCCTACTTCAATTCCCCGAGCTAGGATGTTATAGTCCACTGGGCTATTGCACTAGTCCGAGTGTGGGTATGCTAATACACTCCTTCTGGCTCGCTGTTAGACTCGTCAGAATTGACTATTGGCTGATTTCCCTTAGTCCTGTTTGGCATAGTGCTTGGACCCACCATGTTTGCAGTAACTTCAGGGCACTCCATATCAGAGAAGTTTTTCCTCGTGAGGGAGTGACGCCTTTTGGCCAAGCGAGAGACTGGCATAGATGATAACCGGTTAAACATCGACTATTTGCTTACATGCGAGCTGCAGTGGCATTCAGAGAGCGCCGCTGTGATGAGCCGTTCACAGCAGCATTGTGGAGTGATTTGATGAACACTCCTCTTCTTTGTCAAGTAGTCCCTTAGATCCGTCGGGGGGAGATTGAAGAGACCAGCGTAGAGCCTCTTAGGATGAGGACTTTTCAACTCCCTTCTGACCTTAGCTATTGGAGAGTGAGGGTTAACCTTGCATTCAACTCTAAGACACAAATCTCAGGGGCGCAGGATTAAGAGACATGGAGTTCACATTCTGTAGAACAGACGCGGCTCTCCTGTTTTGGCTTTAAGATGTGGGTCTCATGTCTCTGCTAAGAAGCGATGCGGACCTCACATTGCTAATTGTAGCATTTGCCTGGCGACACTTGAGAAACGCATACTTCATGAGTCCCGCGTTCTTTCGTAGAGACACGGGTCTCGTATCTCTGAAAAGAGACATGAACCTTGCGTTGTTAAACATCACATTTGTGAGGTAGGACCTCAAAAACTTAAGCCTCTTGAGCTCTACATTTAGTATCCAGATGCAGACTTCACACGTCTGATGTAGTTTAGAAGACATGCGGGCTAGACCATGGCATCCTGTATCTGCTGGACAGATAGTTTTTCTTACTTCTTCCATCTGTTATCGACGTGCAAGATGCCTTTGTTGACGTTCAGCACTCTGATTATGCTTCATGGGTTGTTGGGGACCTCCGGTAACCTAGAGTTGAGAAATGTTAAGAGGAGGGGCGTTGCAATATTGACCTTCAACGTCGTTGGCCTCGCGGGTCTCGTGGGAGACGTTGACGTGGGCCACGCGACTGAAACAGCTAGAAATGGTGCTGTTTAGATAGGACATCTTTGGAGAAGTCTCTGAAGAGACATAAGAGCGGACCTCAGGAGACCCTGTGATATTGCTGCGCCATCCTGAGGCTCTTGGAGCTAGAAGAGAGAAACTCCTCGTACTTTGCCTGGTCAAATTCCACGACAAGTGACTGATTGTGATCCAATATTGCATATTTTACCTCATTATTCCCATGCATTTTTGTAATAAATACATGATTTTTACTAATCTTCTCTATATATTTGCAGGTACACACTCTAATGAAGAGAAGCCAATTAATCACTTTAATTAGCAATAATTAAAGTGATTTATTCAAAGATCAAGATAAAGCCAAATTTGAATCCCAGATCCAGAAAGATCCGCACAACAACTCCAGATTCCAGAAGGTCCACATGGCTAACAAACTTGTAACAACTTTGTACCAGAAAATTGTTAGCCAACGGCCACAGCCTTGCCGCGCCTTGCCGCGCCTATGCGGCCGTTTTGAGTCTGTTGAGATCCGGATTTTGCGCCAACAAACTAGCTTCTGAATCCTTCACCTGGGGCCTATAAATACTTCACCTGGACCTGCGAGCAAAGACTGAATGGAGAAGAGAGGAGAAATTAGTAGATGCTTGTAATTTTTAGTAGGATTTTTCTCTAGGTTTTAGTTCTTTAGATCCTCTTCTTCTTCCCTAGATACTTTGTAAAGAGAGAGATTGTGAGAGAGAGAGCTTGTGTAATCAAGGTGTGACAACTTGAAGCAACAAGGATTCATCCATTCTCCTTCCTCTACTTGAGCTTGGTTCTAGTTTACTTGCTTTCTTTACTTGCTTGCTTTAATTCCTTGCAATTTTATTCATGCTTTGTTTTACTTTTCTCATGGCTTGTAGCTAATTCTTTCTCCATGTACTAGCTAACCACTAGCCTTGCCATCTTCACTAACTCATGGGTGATTGCTTTATTTCATCTTGCAAGTTGGATGGTCTTCTCTTCTCCGATGGGTTAAACCACCCTTCATCTACATGAGAAAGTAATTAGATCAACACGCAAGACGAAACCTACGCCGATGGAGTGACAACATGAGGCACGCCTTCACTATCACGGAGTTTGGTAAGCTTTGGTAAGGTAGTAAGGTAAGCTAGTCATGGTTTGCTTCTTCAAGTTCACTTTTCTTTTTAGTTGTTAGTCCAAATCTAATCTTCTTTGATTTCTTTCCACTCTTCCATCATGAACATATCCATCCATTCTTTCACTTCTTTTTCCATGATTGTTTTATTCTATTGAGCATAGAAGACACTTCGTTTACATTTCTTCACTACGATTCGTAACGCTTCCATCGCTAGCTCTCCCTGAGAATCGACTCGGTATAGCCTTATGCTATAGCGGAGATAGGAAAGGATACATCGATACATTTACATACACCTTTCCCGTCTTAATCAAATTCACCCCCACACTTATTCTTTTGCTCGTCCCGAGCAAAACAAAGAAAAAGAAAAGAAAATCCTAACTACCAATTTTATTACACCACTTTCGCAGGTGACGCGATTGCACTGAGCGTGTGCAACAAGCCGTTAAACCTCTAGGTTACCCTAGAGGAGGAGTGTTGTCTCCTGAGGGTTTTCAGCGGATTACACCCACAAAATCCATAAAGAAAGAAGACAAATGTTAGTGTTTTGAAAACGCATTTTGAAAGAGAGTCATGTTTTCGAACTATTTTTGCAAAAATATAAGTGATCCTAGGTCATAAGTCCACCTATAATTATTCTTCCTTAAACTTAGTCTCTATGCAAGATCTTGTCTTCAATTAAGGTAAGAATTCAAAATTGGATTGAATACTTTATCTTTCATAAAACCTAGATAATATGCACACCGTGCTCAGTGAAAATTTCTGGGATTTCAACTCCAACCATCAAGCCATTTATATATATATATATATATATATATATATATATATATATATATATATATATATATATATATATATATTTATTCTTCCCTTAGTCTAGGCTTTCTAGTTTACCCTTGTAACGAGCCTTTAACCGATGACTCCCAAAGCAGACGGTCTTAGGGCACCAGATGAGAAAACATCCCTCGGGTTTAAGGTCTCGAGTAAAAAGGCCACAAAACTAAAGGGGATTATTTTTTGTTGACTGATTTTTCCTGCACAGAAAATAATGAATATTAGATTTAAGAATAGATCGTGCGAGGAATCAGTTCTAATCCGCGGTAGCAGGGCTATGCGGGTCGTGATCCTCAAGGAGGGACTGCGATGGAAGCGTTAAGCAAGTTATACTCTAAAAATTTATCTTTTTTAGTTATTTTGTTAGTCACGATGGTATTTACAATGAGTTGTGGTATTTACAATGGATCGAAGAAAAGAATATGGAGAGAGATGGATTTAATCTACAAAAAAGAAATAAAAAAGAAGAAAAGAAAACTTACTTGAGTTGGAGAAAATAAGTGAAAACCTAATACTTTCTACCGTTTTTCGGAGGCGTTGAACGTATGAACCTTGGGATCGAACTCAGTCCGTTGTCGCATTAGGTCATCAAGCCTTGGGCAAGCATGAGTTGATACGCCTCGAGGAGGAGAACATCGCCATGGAATATCGTTGGAACCCCGATCTTCGGTATACTTATGGTTCGGTAATCGCTTGCATGCTCATCACCAATCACAGAGATGAAAGAGAAAAAGAAATAGAAAACAAGAATAAAAGTAAAACATAGAAATAAGAAACAAAACAAAATAATACCTTTATTGCTTTAATCCATGGCAGAGAAGAGAAGATACATCAGTGTCACCCTCAATATAATCATCTCTCTCTCTCTTTAAAATAAAAAAGAAAAGAAAATCTAACTACAAAGGAAGAAACCCTAGAAAAAACCTAACTTTGGCCCTTGGCTCGCCTCTGGACGCTCTGTATGTTGCAATGCAGGTGCTATTTATAGATGCAGTATGCCACAGAGTCCCGGACGAACTTGCCCACAAAAACTGGTATTCCATATCATCTATATTGCCGCGGATGCGCGGCTTTTGCCGCGCCTCCGCGGCAATCTGGTGGCAGATTGCCACGCGCTTTGGCGCGTGGCTTCTCCTGGTCCGTCCCTGTGGGCTTCTGCTTCTGGAATTTTAATCCTGGCCTTTTAAATCTGGATTTTCGAGGTAACTTGATAATCAAGTTACCCTTAATCCAGATTTCTTCAAATCTTCCTCCCACGAATTTCTTCTTTATCTTGGCCTTTAATCTGATCCTGCAGGTGTTTAGGGTTGGATAGAAGTCCACCCTTCCCTAAACTTCAATAATTGCAACTCTAGCCCTTGTATATTTGCACTTTGACACTTGATATTTGCATTTTGACTCTTGGGCTTCAAATATGGGCTTTTGGGCTTCATTGGGCTTTATTTATTATTAAATTGATAATTCGAGGCCTGCACACAATAAATCACAAAATATTAATAATTGTGCAGAATAATATGAATAAATGTGCGAATGCGATGGTATATATGATGATAATTATGCACTTTTGACTACCAATCACACCCCCACACTTATCTTTTTGCTCGTCCTCGAGTAAAAACAAAGAAAAAGAAAAAGAAATGAAAAGTTAATCTAACCTAACTCACTTTCGTAGGAATCACGGTTGCACTTAGCACGTGCAACAAGCCGTTAAACCTCTAGGTTACCCTAGAGGACGAGTGTTGTCTCGTGAGGGTTTTCAGCAGATTGCACCCACAAAATCCATAAAAAGGAAAATATTTGAATTATTATTGAAGAGACTAAGTAGTCTATAAGTTTTAGGATCCTCATTTTTATTCATTCTTTAAACTTAGTCTTAATAAAGTTAATTGTTTTCCATTTTAGGTAAGAATTAAAATTGAATTTCTAATATAGTCTTTTTCGTTACCAAAAATCATATGCATCCTCGTGAATCTAGGAATTCCTTAACTTGGACTCTCATGCCTCTATATTATTTTTATAACATCATCTAATTTTCTTTCGTGTAAGTATCAGGGCTTCTTGAGGCCTCATACCTAACTAATTGATTATTAGATGTGTTAATATATATATATATATATTTTTTTTTTTTTTTTGGCATGTATAACTCATCTAATTTTCTTTCGTATAAGTATCAAGGCTTCTTGAGGCCCTCATACCTAACTAATTGACTATTAGATTTGTTAGTACATTTAAGTAATTTTTCCTTAGTTCCCTCGGACTTTCTAATCCACCCATGTAGCGAACTTAAAGTCGGTGGCTCCCAAACCAGTCGGCTTTAGGGCACCAAGTGAGAAAAACACCCCGCGGACTCAAATTCGAGTGAATTAGGCCCCAAAACTAAGGACTTTATTTTATTTACTCACCTTTAGGCCTGAATACTTATGCTTCTTGAGGCACATGTATCAGCTTAATTGGTGAATTATTATATTTTTTTTTTTTTTTCTTTTTTTTTTTATTATTATTTTTTTTATGAGGCACAAGGTCTTTGTCTTAGAATCCTAGATATGCATATGGTATGCAAATTTCATTAAGGTAAAAATCAAGACTAATTATTTATTCAATTTCTCTCCTATACCTAAAAATTAAACAATTTATTTATTTTGACCAAGTTTTTAGAAATCCTAATCATGATTTTCCTAATCCTTAAAACTAACTTAGATTTCTTTCAAAAATAAGTCAAAATATTTCCTTTTTATAACAATTTTTTTTTTTTAAATTTTTTATTAGCAATTTTTTTTTTAGTTTTTAAACTATGTTAGTATGTTAGTAAAGCCCACAATTTGTTGACTGATTTTTCCTGCACACAAAAGTAAAGATATTAGATTTAGAAATAGATCGTGCGAGGAATCAGTGCTAATCCGCGGTAGCAAGGCTATGCGGGTCGTGATCCTCAAGGAGGGACTGCGATAGAAGCGTTAAGCAAGTTAATCTCTAAAATTTATCTTTTTTTAGTTAATTGTCACGATGGTATTTACAAAGAAACGTGGTATTTACAATGAGTTGTGGAAAAGAATATTGGAGAGATGTGGATTTAATCTACGAAAAAGAAAAGAAAAGAAACAAAAGGAAAACTTATCTCTTTATTTGCTTGCCGTTCGAACCGTTGCGATGATTTCCCTTTTCTTGGAAGGCGTACAAGCACGGCTTATGGGATCGTCCGCCTTCTTAATCTACTCTACGAAATAAAACAACAAGCTATGAAGACTTGTTCATCGCCATGGGCCGTCAAGGTTCCTTCTTCGGCTAGGTAGTCTCAAAGCGTCAAGTTCTCACGGTTTGCAAGTCATCGGAGAAAGAAACAATCACATAAAATAAAAATAGAAGAACAGAGATTAAACAAAACTAGAGAAACAATAACACAAGAATAAAAATAAAAAGAACAAAACGAACCTCGAGTTGATTTATTTAACAATGGTGGAAAAGCAAAACTTACACCGATTGTCACCCTCAGTACAAGTAGATCTCCTTCCTCCATGAGAACATCCTCTCCTCTCGGTTTACAAAAAAAAAAAAAATAAAAAATATACAAAGGTGGAAAGAAAACCTAAAAAACCTAACTTTGGCCCTTGGCTCGCCTCTGGACGCTCTGTATGTTGCAATGCAGGTGCTATTTATAGATGCAGTATGCCACAGAGTCCCGGACGAACTTGCCCACAAAAACTGGTATTCCATATCATCTATATTGCCGCGGATGCGCGGCTTTTGCCGCGCCTCCGCGGCAATCTGGTGGCAGATTGCCACGCGCTTTGGCGCGTGGCTTCTCCTGGTCCGTCCCTGTGGGCTTCTGCTTCTGGAATTTTAATCCTGGCCTTTTAAATCTGGATTTTCGAGGTAACTTGATAATCAAGTTACCCTTAATCCAGATTTCTTCAAATCTTCCTCCCACGAATTTCTTCTTTATCTTGGCCTTTTAATCTGATCCTGCAGGTGTTTAGGGTTGGATAGAAGTCCACCCTTCCCTAAACTTCAATAATTGCAACTCTAGCCCTTGTATATTTGCACTTTGACACTTGATATTTGCATTTTGACTCTTGGGCTTCAAATATGGGCTTTTGGGCTTCATTGGGCTTTATTTATTATTAAATTGATAATTCGAGGCCTGCACACAATAAATCACAAAATATTAATAATTGTGCAGAATAATATGAATAAATGTGCGAATGCGATGGTATATATGATGATAATTATGCACTTTTGACTACCAATCACACCCCCACACTTATCTTTTTGCTCGTCCTCGAGTAAAAACAAAGAAAAAGAAAAAGAAATGAAAAGTTAATCTAACCTAACTCACTTTCGTAGGAATCACGGTTGCACTTAGCACGTGCAACAAGCCGTTAAACCTCTAGGTTACCCTAGAGGACGAGTGTTGTCTCGTGAGGGTTTTCAGCAGATTGCACCCACAAAATCCATAAAAAGGAAAATATTTGAATTATTATTGAAGAGACTAAGTAGTCTATAAGTTTTAGGATCCTCATTTTTATTCATTCTTTAAACTTAGTCTTAATAAAGTTAATTGTTTTCCATTTTAGGTAAGAATTAAAATTGAATTTCTAATATAGTCTTTTTCGTTACCAAAAATCATATGCATCCTCGTGAATCTAGGAATTCCTTAACTTGGACTCTCATGCCTCTATATTATTTTTATAACATCATCTAATTTTCTTTCGTGTAAGTATCAGGGCTTCTTGAGGCCCTCATACCTAACTAATTGATTATTAGATGTGTTAATATATATATATATATATATATTTTTTTTTTTTTTTGGCATGTATAACTCATCTAATTTTCTTTCGTATAAGTATCAAGGCTTCTTGAGGCCCTCATACCTAACTAATTGACTATTAGATTTGTTAGTACATTTAAGTAATTTTTCCTTAGTTCCCTCGGACTTTCTAATCCACCCATGTAGCGAACTTAAAGTCGGTGGCTCCCAAACCAGTCGGCTTTAGGGCACCAAGTGAGAAAACACCCCGCGGACTCAAATTCGAGTGAATTAGGCCCCAAAACTAAGGACTTTATTTTATTTACTCACCTTTAGGCCTGAATACTTATGCTTCTTGAGGCACATGTATCAGCTTAATTGGTGAATTATTATATTTTTTTTTTTTTTTTTTTTTTTTTATTATTATTTTTTTTATGAGGCACAAGGTCTTTGTCTTAGAATCCTAGATATGCATATGGTATGCAAATTTCATTAAGGTAAAAATCAAGACTAATTATTTATTCAATTTCTCTCCTATACCTAAAAATTAAACAATTTATTTATTTTGACCAAGTTTTTAGAAATCCTAATCATGATTTTCCTAATCCTTAAAACTAACTTAGATTTCTTTCAAAAAATAAGTCAAAATATTTCCTTTTTATAACAATTTTTTTTTTAAATTTTTTATTAGCAATTTTTTTTTTAGTTTTTAAACTATGTTAGTATGTTAGTAAAGCCCACCCCCACACTTATCTCATGCATTGTCCTCAATGTATGAATGAATGCATATATGCATGAAACAGAACAAGGGAAGGCGGAAGTTACCTTAGGGTGGTGGTTCCGGAGGTGGTCTAATTGGTCCACGAAATGCGGCCCAATCAAGATAACAGATAATTTGGTGGAACCCACCAGAAACTTTCCTTACATAACCCACTAAAATATATGTATAAACATTTTTTAGAATTTCCACCCCATCAAATTTCCAAATTTCATAATAAATTTCAGAGTTAATTGTCTCAACCTCCTTGTCCCAAAATGGAGAATGAAAGGATGGAATTATTGACTTGGACATTATAGGTGCGGGAACGAATACCGACTCAGGGAAGATGCTCAAATCAAGTAAGGGCTCAGGAGTCGGGCTAGGTTCAAGAATTGGGTCCAAGTCAAGAAATTGAAACTCAAGTCCACAATCATCTTCCCACAATGGAATGTGACTCAATGGTGGTGATTCAAGTTCAGGAATGATAGATGTGGGAATCAAAACTGACTCTAAAATATTACCTAAGTCGGGTAACAAAACAGGAGTTAATAATGATTCAGGAATTTGAACTTGATCATAGATTTGAGAATCTCGGTCACATTCGAGTTCTAATTCGGGAAAGGAAAAACTTGCCAAATTATCAGAATTTGAAGTTTCGGCAAGTTCACAAGATGGTACTGAATTAGAAACTTGTTGTTCCAAGCAACTTGGTTCGTCGGCTCTAATCAAGTGGTCATCGATATCAGAATCAGCCGGCCGGTGTAAGCATTCCACCATCAAATCTATGTCATGATCACGGGCTAATTTAGCCTCAGTCATGGCAGCTAGCATTCCTTCATAGTCGATAGGTGCTTCTTGTTGAAAATAGGAAGGGTACTTGTGATAAAGTTGTGAGTCGGTGGACTCACGTATCATCATGTCTAAAATTGATGGTGAATTTTGCTTGGACTTATTTCTACTCATCATTTCCCAGATAGATGGATTTCTATTCTGAATGGGTGGATCTGAGTATGAATTTTGGGAAAAATGTGGACTAGATGGATATGGAGGACAATTGGTTGAGAATTAGACTCGGGGGACTCGAAACCCCATGAACTCTGTGACGAGTTGAAATTATTATGAAAATTATAGTCATAAGATGGGGGGTGTGGGTTATATTCATTCGGATAAGACCATTCCGGCACACTAGATTGGTCAAAGTTAGGGTATGCCGGGTTGGTAATATCTGAATAATAGTTAGGGGTGTAATATGGATTAAAATTGGAATTATTATTATATGCCATATCACACCAAACAACACAAACAAATAAACAAACAAAAAAAAAGAAAAATTCTAACCTAAGTTAGGGTAGACCTATGACCTAGACGACTCCTAACTGGTTAGACTTTCCACGGGAGGTCGGGTGCAGACTTTGACCACAAGTTAATCAGCCAGGTCAGGGCAAGAATGGTGGGAGGTTTTCCGTCAAAGACGTTCCTTAATTAAATAACCACCACACTTCGAGCTTTCGGCCCTCAATCCCCTTCCTAGACACTGATTTGGCAAGAGTCAACTTCCAACACCGTTCCCCCTTAGGATAATCTCCTAATTGAGTCCGAGATGTCCCTAGGGCCAACGTCTACTATTTTTTATGTTAGGCTTGGGTTAGTGAGTGCTCGGGATATGATTTTTGGGCTAAGGAAGGGTGATGAAATCCCCACCTTATCTTGTTAATGGGTTATGCCCTTAAGATGAATTAGTGCAAGTGTACAAGATAAATAGATAAGAATCACTCAAAGCAGAAAATCAACCAAGAGATGAATCCTATTCTACATGCAATGCGTACGTACCTTGCCTCCAGCACTCTTCAACAGTAAATAAAAATAATTGAAAAGACACGTGCCTAATATGCAAACGTCTAATCAACTTTTAACGATTACAACCAATTTTTTACTGTTGATTAAATTAGCAGGTATATGGTGAATAATACAGAAAGTTAAGTACTGCAGAATCTGTATTTTGCAGAGCTGAAGAGCCTGCAGAAAATTGGTTAGGAGTCAACTCCTTTGTGCCGCGTTTGCGCGGCTTTTGCCGTGGGAACGCGGCACTCTGGAGGGATCCTGGGCTCTGCTTTCTTGAGCAGAGTTCCAGGTCCACTTATATGTCACTGCAGTTGCCAAAATATTGTTTCTTCACCTGTAACCTGCAACAGAAAAGAATAAAGAATAAGTTAATAATTAAAATTTTTTTTTGTTTTAGAGATAACTTACCGTCCCTCCCCGGCAACGGCGCCAATTTGTTGACTGATTTTTCCTGCACAGAAAATAATGAATATTAGATTTAAGAATAGATCGTGCGAGGAATCAGTTCTAATCCGCGGTAGCAGGGCTATGCGGGTCGTGATCCTCAAGGAGGGACTGCGATGGAAGCGTTAAGCAAGTTATACTCTAAAAATTTATCTTTTTTAGTTATTTTGTTAGTCACGATGGTATTTACAATGAGTTGTGGTATTTACAATGGATCGAAGAAAAGAATATGGAGAGAGATGGATTTAATCTACAAAAAAGAAATAAAAAAGAAGAAAAGAAAACTTACTTGAGTTGGAGAAAATAAGTGAAAACCTAATACTTTCTACCGTTTTTCGGAGGCGTTGAACGTATGAACCTTGGGATCGAACTCAGTCCGTTGTCGCATTAGGTCATCAAGCCTTGGGCAAGCATGAGTTGATACGCCTCGAGGAGGAGAACATCGCCATGGAATATCGTTGGAACCCCGATCTTCGGTATACTTATGGTTCGGTAATCGCTTGCATGCTCATCACCAATCACAGAGATGAAAAGAGAAAAAGAAATAGAAAACAAGAATAAAAGTAAAACATAGAAATAAGAAACAAAACAAAATAATACCTTTATTGCTTTAATCCATGGCAGAGAAGAGAAGATACATCAGTGTCACCCTCAATATAATCATCTCTCTCTCTCTTTAAAATAAAAAGAAAAGAAAATCTAACTACAAAGGAAGAAACCCTAGAAAAAACCTAACTTTGGCCCTTGGCTCGCCTCTGGACGCTCTGTATGTTGCAATGCAGGTGCTATTTATAGATGCAGTATGCCACAGAGTCCCGGACGAACTTGCCCACAAAAACTGGTATTCCATATCATCTATATTGCCGCGGATGCGCGGCTTTTGCAGCGCCTCCGCGGCAATCTGGTGGCAGATTGCCACGCGCTTTGGCGCGTGGCTTCTCCTGGTCTGTCCCTGTGGGCTTCTGCTTCTGGAATTTTAATCCTGGCCTTTTAAATCTGGATTTTCGAGGTAACTTGATAATCAAGTTACCCTTAATCCAGATTTCTTCAAATCTTCCTCCCACGAATTTCTTCTTTATCTTGGCCTTTTAATCTGATCCTGCAGGTGTTTAGGGTTGGATAGAAGTCCACCCTTCCCTAAACTTCAATAATTGCAACTCTAGCCCTTGTATATTTGCACTTTGACACTTGATATTTGCATTTTGACTCTTGGGCTTCAAATATGGGCTTTGGGCTTCATTGGGCTTTATTTATTATTAAATTGATAATTCGAGGCCTGCACACAATAAATCACAAAATATTAATAATTGTGCAGAATAATATGAATAAATGTGCGAATGCGATGGTATATATGATGATAATTATGCACTTTTGACTACCAATCATTTTTAATCACCGTTAGGCGTGAATAATCATGCTTCTTGAGGCACAATTATCCAGCTTAATAAGTGAGATTACCGTTAGGCGTGAGTAATCATGCTTCTTGAGGCATAATTCCCAGCTTAATAGGTGATGTTTTATTATATATATATATATATATTTTTCTTTTTTTCTTCTTTTTTTTTATTTTTTATGGCATTTTTGGTCTTTGTCTCCATCCCAAGAAATGTGTAAGTGTAAAGTGCATATTATCTAAGGCAAAAAATTCAAGATAAAAATATCTCACCAATTTACTTACTTAGCCTATAATCTCAAACAAGATCTATTATTTCAACTAGGTTAAGATGTCATAATTAAGGCTTTCTTAATTCCTAAGATACATCTTAATTTTCTTAAAAATAGATCAAAACTTTGTCTCTTATTTCAAAAAGTTTTTATTTTTATATTTTTATTTTTTTATTTTTTTTATTTTTTTAATTTTTCTAAAAGAAAAGGTAAAATCTAAAAAGAAAGGGGAAAATCTAGAAAAAAGATAAAATCAAAAAATAAAATGGAAGACCTAAAAATGAAAATCCTAAAATCTAAAAATCCTATAAAGAAAATAAAAAGTCCTATGTTAGTACATACCCCCCCATACCTATCTCATGCATTGTCCTCAATGTATGCAAGATAAAAATGATGCATGAAATAGGTAAGGTAAAAAAAATCACTCCCTCCTCCTCTTTGGACCCTCGGTGGTACTGGGTCCTGCCGACTGTGTCCTCCTCAACCTCGCCTCAATGCCCTCTAACCTAGAGGATTGCTCCTCTAACCTGGATGATTGTTCCTCCATCTTCTTCCTCAGCCTTACTTGACCCCTAAAAATCTTCTTCATGCCCTTCCAGATGGAGGACATGAAGGCATGTGTATCACGTGGGGGGTCCTGCCTCCAAAACTCAGGTTCATCCTCTGCATCAAAACTCTCCTCAGAGGAGGACTCTACCGGAACATCCTCGGGTTGGACAGTAGGTGTCCAGACCGCATGCAAACAACTATTGTACGAACTAGTAGGTCTCTCGGGTGTAACAAATACTCTATCGAATGAATCAAAAATACTGTCTGGTAGGAAAGTCCTACACAAACGTGTAATCAGGATGGGGTGAGAGTATTTGGCACCTCGTGTGCATGAAGAGTTAGCTATAAGTGCATGGAAGATGACCTTATTCAAACAAACCGAGTGTTGACGAGTCATTAAATCATGTATAATTTGTAACACTGGTCTGTTGAAAGAGGAGGTGTGGTCAAGCCCTAAAATATTGCGTTGGATCCAACGTCCCACGCAGTGAATATTTCTAAATGTCGTACTGGCTTTGAGCCCACGATCCTGCTCAGTACACCGAGCCCCCATAATAGTCATATAATCAATCAAAGGGAGAGGCTCGCTGTGTTGCGTGATGGATGGGACAGTAGTGACTTCCTCAAGAAGAGGAAGCGTGACAAGTAGGTCTCCTGCCGGCATGTGCACAGTGAACTGGTACATGTGTGGATCAATCGATGCTTGGTCAAGATGCGTGTAAAACATGGTCACCAGTTCGGGACAATAAAATGCATCGGTCTCAGTATTGTCGTACACTAGTGAATACCAATTCCTTGCCCTAATTCTCTCTAAAAATACATGCCCATAACCATTCACATCACATAAAATCCGCCCAAAATCTTTCTCAACAAAAATTGATGGTGCTATACTAAGAATTTAAGATCAAAGCAGTAAAAAGGAGAGATTTAGAATTCGAACCACCCCGGAATTCGTAGGGGGAAGAAATTTTGGTCTCTGCAGTGGTTTCAGGAAGCTCTGAATGAGGAGACAGCACCAGATCGACCGTAGGCTTGTGAAATCGATTGGAGCAGACGCTGGCAGCGCTCAGGATGCTGCAGGAAAGCCGCAGATGCGCGGCTGGAGTCGCGGTTTTGCGGCAGATTGGAGAGATCTGATGAAGGGAAAAGTTGCCGAGGCGGCGCTTTTGATAGGAAATTGGAGATCTGAGGAAATTTTCGCTTGTGAAGGAGAAGTGTAGGGTGGAGAGATATTTATAGGAGGGAAGAATTTAGAGGTTTCCACTTTTATCCCTAGGTCAAAAGGATTTTTACCACATTGGAAGTTGTAGCTTTGAAAAGGGAAGTTTGACTCTTGGGAGTTTGGAATGACCTAGAAATTTGGAATTCTTGAAAGAAGGATTTTGAGGAAACCTAGGAATTTAGAAAGATTTTAAATTTGGAAAGTGTAGAAACTCCTTTAAGCATAAAAATCCCTCCTTTATTTTTATTTTTTTTTTATTAATTTCTAAAAGAAGTGTAAAAGAAAGAAAATCTAAAAACTCTAAGTTAGTAAAGAAGGAGAAAAATTACCATAAGGTGGTGGTTCCGGTGGTGGTCGGATTGGTCCACGAAACATGGCCCAATCAACTTTACGTTGGGTTTTCAGGAACCCACCAAAAATATCAGAAATATGACCCACTAAAAAGATAAATCCTTGAAAGATTTTTATTAAATACATGACCCCATCTAATTTCCATCTTCCATAATAAATTTCTGAGTCAAATTTATCAATCACCTTGTCCAAGAACGGAGTATGAAAGAATGGAATGATTGATTTGGACTTGGGAAATATGGGAACTAATACCGACTCAGAAAAAATACTTAGGTTAAGTAAAGATTCGGGAGTCGAGATCGGTTCAGGAAGTGGGTCCAAATCAAAAAGATAAAGCTCAGGTCCACATTTATTTCCCCATGATGAAATGTGACTATCTAAGATTAGTGATTCAAGTTCAGGAGTGTTGGGAATCAAAACTGACTCTAAAATGTTACTCAAATTGGGTAACAAAACAGGAGTCAATAATGATTCAGGTATTTGAACTAAATCACAAACTTGAGGGTCAAAGTCACATTCCACATTGAGTTCAATTCCACAAAAATGAGAACTTGCCAATTTATCAATAGGACTTTCAAAAGTATGGAATTGGTCAAGTTCAATATGATCATTAAAGATGGGTGATTCAACTTCATTGTGAATTGGGAAAGGATCCAATGTCGACTCCGGGAAAAGATTGAAATCAGGTAAAGATACCGGAGTCATTATTGAATCAGGAAAAAGGATTGAATCATGAAGTTGGGGTTCAAGATCACATTCCTCATGAAGTTCAATTCCACAAAAATGTGAACTTGCCAATTTATCAATGGGACTTTCAAAAGTATGGAATTGGCCAAGTTCAATATGATCATCATAAAGATTGGTGATTCAATTTCACAATGGATAGGAACTGGATCCAATACTGACTCGGGAAATGAATTGAAATCATGTAAAGATATGGGAGTCATAATTGAATCAGGAAGAAACATTGAATCATCAAGTGGAAGTTCAGGATCATAATCATGTTCAAGTTCAATTTCAGGAAAAGGAAAACTTGCCAAAATATCAATGGGATTTGGAGTTTGGACAAGTTCAGGTGAGTGTACTGAAATTGAATCTTGATTTTCAAAACTACATGACTCTTTAGATCGGACAGAATGGTTAGTGACATTAGGATGAGAATGAAGAGTTTGGATCATCAACTCTACGTCACGATTACGAGTATTTTGAGTCTGAGCCAAGAATTCAAGCATCTTTTCACAATTCATTGGTTCTTCATTTTGTGGAAAAGATGAAGTGTTGTTTTGGAATTGATGATGAAATTGTGAGTCAAAAATGTATGGTGATGGAAAAGTGGACTCACACAAGAGATCTTTACTTGTTTCCAAAGCAAATGGTTGTTCATTAGGAAAAGGTGGAAGTGAGTAAGACTCTTGAAAATACTGTGGAATTGGAGGGGCAAAGGTTTCTTGACGTTGTTGCTCAGCCCTCTGAAGATTGGCTTCTAAACTCCTTAGTAACTCAGATTTTTCTTCAATTGATGGTTCAGAAAAAGGAGTATAAGAAGCGGAATCGGGAAATGAATCTTGTGAATATTGTGGACGAGGTGGAAATGGTGGACAAGGAGGTTGATAATTAAACTCGGGGGACTGGAATCCCCAATGACTCGGTGAAGAGTTGAAATTATTATGGAAATTATAGTTATTAGATGGGGGGTATGGGTCATATTGATTCGGATAAGGCCAACCCGGTGTATGTGGTTGGTGCATATTATAAAACGCCGGGTTGGAATTATCCGAATATGGAGTCGGTGTGAAATATGGATTATTATTAGGATAGAAAGAATTGTGAATGCCATATCACACAAAAAATCACAAACAAAAAGAAAAATCAAACAACAAACAAAAAGAAAAGAAAAAAAAATCAAAACCAAGCCAAAAGAATGGTTGACCTAGACCTAGACGACTCCTAACTGATTAGATCGTCCACGGGAGGTTTAGTGTAGACGTAGACCACAAGTTAATCAGCCAGGGAAGGGCAAGGTTGGTGGGAGGTTTTCCGTCAGAGACGTTCCTTAATTAAGTAACCAGCAACCTTCGGGCTTTCGGCCCTCAATCCCTTTCCTAGACACTGATTTTGCAAGAGTCTATTTCCAACACTTTTCCCCCTTAGGATAATCTCCTAGATGAGTCCGAGATGTCCCTAGGGCCAACGTCTATTTTTTATTTAAATTAGGCTTGGGTTAGTGAGTGCTGGGATGGTGGTTTTTGGGCTAAGGAAAGGGTAATGAACTCCCCACCTTATCTTATTTACGGGTTATGCCCTTAGAATTGATTTGTGCAAGTGTACAAGAAATATCACTAAGATTCACTCAAAGCATGAAAATCAAGCAAGAGATGATTCCTAGTCTATATGCAATGCGAAACGTACCTTGCCTCCAGCGCTCTTCAACAGTAAAAGTAAAGAATTGAAAGACACGTGCCTAGAATGCAAATGTCTAAACAATTTTTAACAATTTCAACCAATTTTTTACTGTTGATTAATTTAGCAGGTATATGGTGAAAAATACAGGAATTCAATTATAGTAGTAGCTGTATTTGCAGAATCAGAGCCCCTGCAGAAAAATGATCAGTAGTGATCTCCTTCTTGCCGCGCCCGCGGCTTTTGCCGTGGGAACGCGGCAAGTCAGAGGGATCCTGGTCTCTGCTTTCGAGAGCAGAGGCCCAGGTCCGCTTATATGTTACTGCAATGCAAATTTTCCTGTTTTCTTCTCCTGTAACCTGCAACAGAGAAGAAAATTCGTTTAGTTCTTCACTTTAAAGAAAATCCGTTGCTCTCCCCGGCAACGGCGCCATTTTGATTTAGACAAGAAAGGGTACATCAAATACATTTTTATACTCATAATAAGTATACCTTTCTCGTCTAAATCAGTGACTCGACCATCTTTCCTATAAAATTGATGTCACCTTGCACCATAACTTGCTCGTCAGTGGAGAAAGAAGTCCCTAGTCGAGTTGCCACCTCTTGTACGGGGAGGAAGTTGAAAGTGTATTGCAAAATTTCCTTGAATCATTGAAATATTATAACAACTCAAATTCCAACTACAAGAGAGAGAATACACTCAAGCTCAGATCTTCTCTTTTTTTAAGGATGGGTTCTTTACGTAGCGATGGAAAGTGAATCTTATTTTTCATTAACCGGGTGAATGTCAAACTTCTTCAGAACTCTTCTCCTTGGATCACAGATGATGTAGCACAACTCCTGTCGAATGAATTCTCAAAGAGACTTAGGCAAAAACTTGAACTCAGAAAGTTTATGTAGAAGAAATAAACTCTTTGTAAAGCTAATCTTTCTCAGCTGAAAAATCTCGACCCCTTTTTAATAGTGTCTCTAGCTATTTATAGGGGTTCTAGGTGAAAACTGTCCCCTAAAAACTCACCATAATGGGGGTTAACTCCCCTTATTACGTGGGCAGTATTTGACCTAGTAATGGGGGTAGGTATAACTGAGCCGAAGGGCTTGAAATACACCTAGAGGGGGAGTGAATAGGTGTATTAGCTAATCTAATAGTAAATTATGCGGAATTAAAAACTCAAATGCAACACACTATGTAACCAAAGAGTGTAGTCGAATTCCCCGTGAAGGGCTCTGGACTATCTCCTCGAGATTCCTCTAAATTAAGAGTTGAGAGGCTATATGAAGCGCTCTTGGTTCAACACAAGTATGGTACACACAAAGTATATCTAGCTAATAAATATGTACAATACAAAGCAATGCAAGATATAAGAGAGATAGAGTTAAGAGATAGTGGATCAAATGAAAACACCAAGATATGTTTCAAGGTTCGAGCCACTGCTCTACGTCCCCGCCTTCACACAGAAGGATTTCTGCTATATGTTCACACAAGACCTTCCACCAAGAAACCTTCACCAAGGAATTATAACTCTACACTTGGAGTACTCTACTCTACTCTCAAATACAATCACCTCTACACAAGAGGGACAAGACACAAAGTCAAAACTCAATCACAATCACCTCTACACAAGAGGGATAGGCACTAAGCCAAAACTCAATCACAATTACCTCTACAAAAAAGGGATAGGCACAATGCAAAAAAAAAAAAGAAGAGATAACAATCTTGGTTATCACAATAGACCACAAACAATAGTTGGAGATCACAATAGACCACAAACAATTTTCCTCACAAAAATAAGATCCTATAGATAGGATTAGATATGAGAGCTCAAGTGTGAGAAAACAAAGTGTTTGGAAAGAAAAATAATATAGAAAAATACTTGGAAAAAATACCAAATAGATATGTAAAGAAAGATCAAAACCAATTTTCCAAAGACTATCTTTTCTTTGATTTTTTCCATCACTTTGAAAAATAAAATAGAAGATAGAGATTTGAAGCACAAAAACTCTTTTGAAACTCTTTAGAAAATGGGCAAGATGGCACTAGAAAACTGGTTAAAATTTTCTTCTCAAATCTTTTTCAAAACAGCCCCCAAAATCCCTTTATATAGGGCTAGGAGAAAACTAGCCGTTGGCAGCCAGAAAGGGAGATTTTTGACCTTCCAGTAGACCGGCGGTCAACCGTCCAACGGTTAAATTTCTGACCATTGGGCCTGCCGGTCGACCGGTCGACCGGCGTTACCCGAGAGCTGAGTAGTTACAGTCGGTCGACCGCCCGATCGACCGGCCTTGTAGGTTGGCCTTGTGCACATCAGTTGACCGGCCTGGTCAACCATCCGATCGACCGCCAGCAGGTTCTGGCAAATATTATAGGTTAAGAAACTTAGTTTATTTAACACCTATAAAATCTCATAAATTCTCATAAAATCCAGAAAAATAGGTTCTTATAAATATTTGAAGAACAAATATGTGTGACTAAAAATCAACACATATTACAAACTATTTGAACTATTTTTATGATATAAAAATTAAGCTTAAACACAAAAACCGTATTTTCCAAAACTTAGATTTTGAAATGAAAATTCCTTTTCTCCAAAACTTATATAAATACTAAAATATGATATTTAAACTCTTTTGAAGCATAGAGTGAATGGATAGAATCCAGTACATATATAAGATATATATATATATACATATATATATATATATATATATATATATATATATATATATATATATATATATATATGTTTTGACATAAAATCCAAAATAGGTTTTGTTAATTACAAAACTCTAAACACATGAATAGGATCATCAAAATAAGTTTTTCTAAATAAATGAAGCATATATGTATATAGATGAAATCTGATGTACATTAAGCCAGGTAAATTTTGTTTTGATTTTATCTATTTATGAAACCATATATATGTATATTCGAAATTCAAAACTGGTTAAACTGAAAACCAAACGTATTGAACTTGTGTGTGTGTGTGAACTTGAGCATATCAACACTAGTATATCTTTACACAAGATCTAAATACAACTAAACTAAATACAAACTGAAATCTTCTTGTAGAACTCTTTCTCCAAGCCAACTCGACCCAAATACAATCCAAAGAGATTAACTCCAGCCGAGTGCTAGATGCGATCTTGACGCGCGAGCTCTTGAATCAACATGTGTTAGCTCCAAAACTCCTTTGTTGAAGCTAAGCATCTACTAAGATCTTGATAGTAAATATGAAACTATATAAATACAAGATCATTACTACTATAACTACATGAGTTAATCATCATCAAAACTAGCGTGATGGGCCTTTGGGCCAACAGGGCTCCTCTGCAGTTGAAATATGGGCTTGAGCTCTGCGTTTAGCCATTAAGGTGATACTGGACGTGGGTCTCGAGCTCTGCGTTTGGGCGCTGCGGTGATGTTGAAACGCGAGCCTCAAACTCTGTTTCCTCATTGGCGTGATGTTAGCTGTGTGTCTCGAGCTTTGCATCTGAGACGTGGGCTTCAAGCTTTATGTCTGAGCACTGAAGTGGTGCTAAGATGCGGGTTTTGAACCCTGCGTCTTAGCATTACAATGGTGTTGAGATGCGGGCTTCGAGCTCGATGCCCTTGGCATTGCAGTGATGCAGGGGCACAGGCTTCAAGCCCTACGTCTTGGCGTTGCATGAATGGCATTAATTAGCTTTGCGTCTGAAGTATGGACTCTGCTATCTGATAATTTATCTTTAGTGATTTTTAAACTGTCTACAAGTTACACCACAGAAATCTCTATAAATAGACGTGAGAATCTATACAAAAGGGGGCTTTTTGGATAAAGAGATTTTTGGAAAAGAGAGGAGAAAACTTACACAGGAGTGTTGGTTTTTACTACTTGTTAAGTTCAAGTTTAATCACTTTGAGATATTAGCCATCACTTATGGTTTATACCTTACCAGTAAGTTATCAATGAGAGCAAGAGGATTCAAGATCAAGCTTCAAATTCAGCTTATCAACAGAGAACAAGAATGACTCTCTACCGCCACACAAAGAACTCGACACTAAACAAAAGGAAGAGCAACCATCCTTCCCTTTTTGTAATCAGATTCTTTGATCTGTTGTAATTTTCTTTGCAAGTAATTAAAGATTTTACATGCCTAATTTTTCAACCAACAGGAGATGGCGACTCCACTGGGGATTGTTTTCTCTACAGATGAGAAGGCCATAGCGCAAGCTGATCTGAAGCTAATTGGGTCGACCGTCGAATCGCTCGTTGTCGAATTTGACCAAGAGAAGTTCAAACAATATCTCTCCTCTGGCTCTGTGAGCCCTAAATCCATGCGGAAGTACCACAAAGTCTCAAGAAAGACTCGCCCTATAGCCTCATCAGGGGCTTCTCAATGAAAAGCTTCTTTGAAATTCAATTGTATGCTTTTCGACAAAGAAATCAGTTCAACCTCTCTTGAGGTTCTTGCAACCACCCTTGGAGCCTACACGAATTGCGATGAAGTCTCTCAGGAGACCCGTAAGACCAGTGTTATGGCTCAAGGCCAACACAACAGCAGAGATCAACCTTAACGTCAAACTCCTCTCGAGTCTCAACAAACTTGAGTTAACTACCTTCATGGTTGGAAGACCTCTACTCCAAGTGATCGAGATACAACTCTAACGGTTCACTTTGAATAGAGCAAACTCAGTTTGCAGGGGGTTCACAATAACTCCTATGAGCCAAGGCGGATTGCTGATCCTCGATGAAAAGATCGAGCACTTCGTCTGCAAATAGAAGATAGAAACAGTGTTGTCTGCACAAAATGTGACACTCATGTTCATCCCCGCATTTCCGCTTCAAAAGACATGACACTCATGTTCAAACACAACAGTCGCTTAGAAATGAACTACACATCTTTGCGCCAAAATCCCAGACCCGCGTTCAGCCTTTTGCTATACCAGAACATGAGATTCATGTTTCTCTCCCAAAATACGAGAGCAGCGTTCAGCCAAAGGTTGCACCAGAACGCGTGACTCACATTTCAGTTTAGGAACATGGCTCATGTTCAGCCAGAGGCTATGCCAGAATGCGACCCTCGTGTTTCACTTCTTTAATGTGAGAGTCGGCCACAAGTGGCCAAGTTCAAACCTGAACAGGAAGCCCTTACTCCATAGGTTTGAGACTAGTTCCTCAGACACCCTTTCAGCTGATCTGAGGGACTACTTATCAAGAAAGAGTAGTGTTCATCAAATTGCTCCTTAGTGCCATTACAAGAGGCTCATCTTAGCGGTGCTCTCTGATAGCCATTGCGGCATTCAGATGACTAAGCCATCAGTTTTTAGTCGACTATCAAAGACTTCAAACTTAAATTTAGCCAAGAAGCAATGATTTCGTAAGAAGTAGTCATTTTCTAACGTTGAATACTCGGTGGTGACTTCCAATATGGTGGGTCAAAGTACCACACCAAGCAAGTCAAAATGGAAGCAACTTGCTTATATTTTTGATAAGTCGGATACTGAACATTCCTCTGGCTTAAAAGAAATATTGATCGAGCCTAAAGGAATATATTGATGCACTAAGATCTGAACCGAACAATTTCCCTAATTGACCACAACTTGCTGGCTAAAGGGATCGAAGTGAACGATGAGCTCTTTGTAATCCCAGATTCCCATTTATCTAACTCTTACATGGAGACGGAAGCCTTTTCATATATGGCTAACACTTCAGAAGAGATAGCCAGAAGATTTGAGGAGATATCTCGAGTGCAACAGGCGCAACGTGATATGCTCCAAGCCAACAAGAGTCTATCAATGATCTCAAGAAGATGATAGCTTTCTTGCTTGAAAAGTAGAAAAAGCTGAATGGCTCAAAAATAGCGCTTCTGCCAACAAACAATAAGGTAAAGAGAAAGAGGGGGAAGACTCTACTTCTTAACACTCTGATGGCAAGACTTTTGCGAAGGGATTTCAGGGTATTTTTGGGCTATGGCACTCTGATGTTCAAGCCGCATGACTCAGTCTATATTAGTAGAGACTTGCCGCAAGAACCCACAAATCACACTGTAGGCTTAGATATGAATAACTTAATGTCGTACTTGAAAATAACTTGTCTTGCAAGACGAACAAGCAGAGGAGATCATCACGAGAGTCAAGGTTGAAGAAAATGAAAGTAAACCTAGACAAGAAAAGTCCACGAGGCACACGCCGGAGCAATCTTTTTAGTCAAAAAGAAAAGATGCCCTGTCAATGAAGACTGCATCCTCTACCAAACCTCAACCACCAAAAAGGGGTAACGCTTTAGGTCAGACGCGTGCCAACAAGCAATACTCCTTCAAGGAAGAGAATGTCATCTCCCTATTCAAGTTGCTTCACAAGAGCAACATGCTCAAGCTGCCAGAAGCAAAGCTTCCTGAAGAGGTGGGGACGACGGATGATACCAACTACTGTTTGCATCATAGGATTGTAGGACATCCTACCAAGAGTTACTACATCTTCAAAGATGTTCTCCAAACTCTAATCGATGCGGATGTGCTCAAACTCTGCCCAGAGCAGAAGAAGGTGACCGTCAATATGACATCCCTTCATTTGGTAGGGGTCTCTCATTAGCACCAACCTGGAGTGGTTCTCATCCCGAAAAGGGAATTAAGAGTGATCAATATTGATCCCCACAACAAGAAGGAGATGGGTCTCGTCCCAGTCCCTGCTCCTCATGAAGAGATAATGTAGGTTCATTCTAACATTATTCAAAGCCAACAATGGACTACTGTGACCAATAGAAAGTTCAGAGGCAAAGCCAAAGCATCTTCTTGCAATGTGGTGAGTGCTTCTTCAAGAGAAACCGAGGAAGGTGTTGCCACTCTCCCCGAATCAGAAGAAGAGAAGTCTGCTTTCACTACTGACCTAGGCGCTCCTTTCATGTTAAGAACTTGGTCCGGTATACAATACTTGAAATAGTATGGTGATCCAGTGGCAAGCTCCTCCAAGGCAACCAAGGAGACAAACAGAGCAGCCTAGTGGTCGGGGGAAAACCGCGCACAAAATTGTATGTATTGAAGTGAAGATTTAAAGTGTGTGTGCTTTGGCTTCCTCGATACTTCCGTTATAGCATAGAAGCTAAAACGAGTCGAATCCACAAGGACGGGAGGCGACAGAAGCTTTACCGGTTGATTCACGTGTTTGTTAAAGATTCTTCAAAGTTTTAAAGAATGAAAAGAAAAGAAAGTAAAGAATGAAAAGAGAAGTACGGTGAAATACGAAGATGTGGGAAACATAGAAAAGAATGGTTTTTATAGTTTTGTTTTTATATCTAAAATAAAGTGGAAAAGAAAGAAAACTCACGGCTACTAACTACTAATGACTCCACCAACACGCTAACCTCTTAGTGATAGTTGCCTCACATGTATCATTAGCTATCACTAGTCCTTGGTTCAAGAGCAATTCAAAGCATGACCCATATGTAACTCATCACAACCCAACTCAACAAACAAGTGCAAGCTACACTTAAATCATCAAAACCCAATAAGAGCAAGCATGAAATAAAGTAATGTAAGCTTGTTAGTGGTTAGGAAGTTAGAGTTAGATCCATCCATCATGTGCCATCAATGGCTTTTGTAAGAGCAAGGCCAAACCGAGGCTATTAGATTCATGTGGATTATCATCAAAGAAGTTAGCAAGTTGGTGGTTAGTAGTTAGTTGCCATGAGTGAAAAACTAGCTACACATGTAAAAGAGATTAGAGAGAAGAAAACAAAGATAAGGTAAGAGAGCACCTTTCATATATTGTCACCTTCTATTACAAGCAATCTTGCTTCCCAACATGTACCACTCTCTCTCCCTAATACAAGATCTACAAGAAATGAAAAATACAAGGGAGGAGGAAGAAGAAAAACTACACTACACTACCCTAAACTACAAAATGTAAGTGAGACTACACCTAAAACTCTGCCTCCCTCCTTTCTGCAAACCCCAGAGGAGTATTTATAGGCACCAGCGAAGAGGGGGGCCAGGGGACAAGAAGTGACCCCAAACGGCGCGGGCGGCGCCGCCGTATGGCCGCGGAAACGCGGCAAAAGCCGCGTTTCCGCGGCTGTCCTTGGGCGGCACGCGCGGCGCCGCCTGCTGCGTGCTGCGCGGTTGTCCCCCTGTCGGCTAACGCTCCCGGTTTCTGGTTTGACGCCCCTGGTTTTGACAGAACCAGCTCTTTAGGTCAATAGCTATTTTAATAGCCCTTTAATCACCAATTAAATGGTGATTTGGGTCTTCTTCTTCATTTGCACACCATTGACCTAAGATCAAGCAAGCAAGATATTATTAGCAGAATTTATTATCAAATAAATGTGAGAATGTGATGAAAATTATGCAAAATTAGAGACTAATCACACCCCCACACTTATCTTTTGCTCGTCCCGAGCAAAACAAAAAACTAAGAAAATTATTACACCATTTTCGTAGGTGACGCGATTGCACTGAGCATGTGCAACAAGCCGTTAAACCTCTAAGTTTCCCCTAGAGGAGGAGTTTTGTCTCCTGAGGGTTTTCAGCAGATTACACCCACAAAATACATAAAGAAAGAAATTAAATGTTAGTATTTTTGAAAACGCATTTTGAAATAGAAAAAAGTGTTGAAGTATTTTTGTGAAAATATAAGTGATCCAAGGTTAGAGGTTAACCAGAAATTGTTCTTTCTTAAACTAAGTCAAAATGCGAAAAAAATCTTGTTATAAATTAAAAGTAAGAATTTAAAATTTAATTGACTCTTTGATCTTTCATAAAACTCTTAGAAAAATATGCACTTTGTGAACAGTGAAGATTTTTGGGATATTGACTCTAACTTTCATGCCATTTATTTAATATATATTATTATTTTTTTCTTTTTTTTCTTCCCTTAGTTTTCTTAGGCTTTCTTATTTACCCGGGTAGTGAGCCTTTAGCCGGTGACTCCCAAACCAGGTGGTCTTAGGGCACCAGATGAGAAAACATCCCTTGGACTTAAGGACTCGAGTAAATAAGGCCACAAAACTAAAGGAGATTATTTTTTTGTCCACCGTTTTAGGTGTGAATAATCATGCTTCCTGAGGCATAATTACCCAACTTCAATAAGTGGTTTATATTTATCATAATAATTATTTTTTTTGAATAGACATTTATTATGACATTTTCAGTCTTTGTTTCAATCCCAAAAATTGTGTAAGTGTGGAGTGCATAAATC
Organism: Agave tequilana; assembly: GCA_038442645.1. NCBI lineage: Eukaryota > Viridiplantae > Streptophyta > Magnoliopsida > Asparagales > Asparagaceae > Agave > Agave tequilana. The sequence continues at coordinate 144,378 of JAVJIF010030628.1, forward strand.
TAAGGTAAAAAATTCAAGATCAAATTATCTTTTCAATTTTACTTTCTTATCCTATAATTTAGACAAGATCTATTATTTTGACTCGGTTTAAAATTTCATAATTTTAGGTCTTCCTAATTCCTAAGATAATCTTAATTTTCTTAAAAATAAATCAAAAACTATTTCTCTTGTTTCAAAAAGTTTTGTAAAAAGAAAAGAAAAAGAGTTTCTAATTTTTTTATATATTTTTATTTAAAAAGAAGTGTAAAAGAAAGAAAATGTAAAACTAACTATGTTAGTAAACCCTCCCCCACACTTATCTCATGCATTGCCCTCAATGCATCGTGAATGTGTATATACATGAAATAAATGGGAGTGAAGGAAAATTACCTCAGGGTGGTGGCTCCGGTGGTGGTCTGATTGGGCCAAGCGTTGCTACCCAATCAAAATAGCGTGGATCTTGCAGGAACCCACCAATGACCTCTTTAATATGACCCTGTAAAAGAATGATGGACTGAATGGTCTTATTTAAAAATTTATCCCCATCTAATTTCCAATTTTCAAAAATAATTACTGAGTCATTTTCTTCAACTTCCTTGTCCAACAATGGAGTGTGATTTTGAGAGATTATGAATTTGGACTCAAATGGAATAGGAACAAAAACTGATACCGACTCAGGAAGTTGACTCAGATCAAGTCGAGAGTCAACAATGAGAGTCGAAATAGGTTCAAAAATAGGGTCCAAACCAAAGAATTGATGTTCACACACTTTCCCCAGCAATGAAGTATGATCATAAGAAATTGGGGATTCCATTTCACGGTGTACTGGTACAGGATTCAATGTTGACTTCGGAATAGAGAAAAAATCTGGTAAAGATACTGGAGTCATTATTGAATCAAAAAGTGAAATGGAGTTCCCAACAGGAAGTTCAGGATCACATTCAGGTTCGATTTCAATTTCAGGGAAGGGATAACTTGCCAGAAGGTCCAGGTGACTTTCATAACTTGGAGTTTGGTCAAGTTCGAATGTGTGTTCTGAAATTGAATCTGGATTCCCAAATTGACTTGATTCAAGGGTCCAATCAGTAGAGGTAGGGATATAAGAATTGGTCAATGGTTGACAAGAAAGATTTTCCTCGTTTTCATTGATCAGATCGCTCATTATTGAGTCTAACCTACTGACAGGCTGTGTAACAGAATTTGGATTCGGAATCATGTCTTCCATACTCTTTGTAATTGGTTCTTGAAAATATGAGTATGGAAGTTGAGTTTGGAAATTGTGGTGAAATTGTGAGTCCATCGGATTTTGCGGTTGCTGCTCGGACTCACGCAAGGGTTCCATACTCAAGTCCAGTATTGAAGTTTGTTCATTTTGAATTGGTGAGACTGGAAAAGATGAGTGGGACTCTTGAAAATTTGGTTGAGATGATGAGTCCAACATGTTTTGCATTCTTTCACAAGAGACTTCCAAACGCTTTTCTAGTTCAGATTCTTCTTCAATTGGATGCTCTAGAAAAGGAGTATGTGGAGTTTGATGTGGGAAGGATTGTGAATTGAGCAAATTTTGCAATTGTTGTAGGGACTCTTCGATACTCCTTTCCAATGATGATTTTTCTTCAATTGGTGGTTCAGGAAAAGGAGTATATGAATCAAAATTGGGGAACGAATATTGTGAAAATTGTAGACAAGATGGTTGAAAATTGGACTCGGGGTAGGAGAATCCCCATGAACTCTGTGAAGAGTTGAAATTATTTTGAAAATTATGGTCATATGGTTGGGGATATGGGTCATATTGATTCGGATAATCCCAACCCGGCATATATGGTTGGTACATATTGTACATTGCCGGGTCAGAGTTATCCGAGTCAAATGAGGTCGGGGTGAAAAATGGATTCATATTATAATTGAAAGAATTGTTGTTATTAAAATCCATATCACAATTTACAAAAAAGAAAAACAAACAAACAAACAAACAACAAAGAAAAAGAAAAAGAAAACAAGCCTATGCTAGGGTTGACTTAGACCTAGACGGCTCCTAACTGGTTAGACTGTCCACGGGGGGTCTATTATCGGAAGCTGACCACGAGTTAATCGGCCAGGTAGGGGCAAGATCGGTGGGAGGTATCCGTGCCGGAGCAACGGGCCTAATTATGCCAAACCACCGTTCTTCGAGGTTTCGCCTCTCAATCCCCAACCTTAGACACTGATTTAGCAAGAGTCAAATTCTAACAACTTCCCCCTTAGGTCAATCTCCTAAATGAGTCCGAGATGTCCCTAGGGGCCAACGTCTAGCAATTTTTATTAGGCTTGGGTTGTGTGAGTGGGGAGGTGATTTTTGGGCTAAGGGAGGGTAATAACTTCCCCACCTTATGTTGTATTGGGTGTTGCCCTTAAGTTAAATTTGTGCAAGTGTGCAATATAGATAAGATGAACACAAAAAAGCGAGTAAATCACTGAAGTGTTTGTCCTAACTATATGCAATGCAATATGTACACCTCCTATAAGTATCACAACAACATAAGAATAAAATATAGTATATTGGAATGAAAATTGACACGTGCCTAGATGCAATTGTCTAAACCGTTTTAAAGCATCCAATTACCGTATTTTAATTCTTAATATTATTTACAGTGTACAGGTAATAAAAAAATTAGCAGCAGAAAATAAGAATATACAAGAATTACCCGACCACACTTGAGCAAGTGTGGACTTCTGCAATGCTAAAACTTTAACCTGCACACCAAAAACAAAGAAGAAAGGTTAATAAGAACGTGAAATCAAACCGTTCCCATCCCCGGCAACGGCGCCAAAATTTGATCGGGGGAAAACCGCGCACAAAAAGTGTATGTTTGAAGTGAAGATTTAAAGTGTGTGTGCTTTGGCTTCCTCGATACTTCCGTTATAGCATAGAAGCTAAAATGAGTCGAATCCACAAGGACGGGAGGCGATAGAAGCTTTACCGGTTGATTCACGTGTTTGTTAAAGATTCTTCAAAGTTTTAAAGAATGAAAAGAAAAGAAAGTAAAGAATGAAAAGAGAAGTACGGTGAAATACGAAGAAGTGGGAAACATAGAAAAGAATGGTTTTTGTAGTTTTGTTTTTATATCTAGAATAAAGTGGAAAAGAAAGAAAACTCACGGCTACTAACTACTAATGACTCCACCAACACGCTAACCTCTTAGTGATAGTTGCCTCACATGTATCATTGGCTATCACTAGTCCTTGGTTAAAGAGCAATTCAAACATTACCCATATGTAACTCATCACAACCCAACTCAACAAACAAGTGCAAGCTACACTTAAATCATCAAAACCCAATAAGAGCAAGCATGAAATAAAGTAATGTAAGCTTGTTAGTGGTTAGGAAGTTAGAGTTAGATCCATCATCATGAGCCATCAATGACTCTTGCAAGAGCAAGGCCAAACCGAGGCTATTAGATTCATGTGGATTATCATCAAAGCAGTTAGCAAGTTGGTGGTTAGTAGTTAGTTGCCATGAGTGAAAAACTAGCTACACATGTAAAAGAGATTAGAGAGAAGAAAATAAAGATAAGGTAAAAGAGCACCTTTCATAAATTGTCACCTTCTATTACAAGCACTCTTGCTTCCCAACATGTACCACTCTCTCTCCCTAATACAAGATCTACAAGAAATGAAAAATACAAGGGAGGAAGAAGAAGAAAAACTACACTACACTACCCTAAACTACAAAATGAAAGTGAGACTACTCCTAAAACTCTGCCTCCCTCCTTTCTGCAAACCCCAGAGGAGTATTTATAGGCACCAGCGAAGAGGGGGGCCAGGGGACAAGAAGTGACCCCAAACGGCGCGGGCGGCGCCGCCGTATGGCCGCGAAAACGCGGCAAATGCGGCTGTCCTTGGGCGGCGCGCGCGGCGTCGCCTGCTGCATGCTGCGCGGTTGTCCCCCTGTCTGCTAACGCTCCCGGTTTCTGGTTTGGCGCCCCTGGTTTTGACAGAACCAGCTCTTTAGGTCAATAGCTATTTTAATAGCCCTTTAATCACCAATTAAATGGTGATTTGGGTCTTCTTCTTCATTTGCACACCATTGACCCAAGATCAAGCAAACAAGATATTATTAGCAGAATTTATTATCAAATAAATGTGATAATGTGATGAAAATTATGCAAAATTAGAGACTAATCACCTAGGAATCAACCCGTGGAGAAACAGAAAGAACTTCGCTATACCAAAGCTCTTCAAAAAGACGATGCAGAATAATCAACAACTCCCTTCCACTTTGCTGTCTTGGTATAACTCGCCAACATCCCCACCCGGATCACCCATTATGATCTCCTTAGACTCTCCATGTCTATGAAGAAAGCTTTTAGAGAAGCATTAATAGACTCAAAGGCTTTCATAGTCCAGATTCCTACTATGCGCGAAGCGAAAGACGACAGACACTGTTATCATACCTCAAACCAATTCTCATGCATTACATAAGAATGATCTTCACATCAAACTTCCATCACAAGAAAGCCAATGCAAATATTAAATCATAGCTAACGCAAATATTAAATCATCAAAACTGGTTAGAAAAAAGTATGAAATATGAGAGTTAGATGCAAGTTAGCAAGTTAGGTGTTAGAACCCATCATCAATAGCCATCAATAGCTCTTGCAAGAGTAAGACCTTGTAGAGGTTATTAGATTCATGTGGATTACCAATTAAGCGTTGGCGATTAGTGGTTAGAAGTTAGGCACCCTGAGAGAAAACTAGTTAATCATCATGTTAAAATTAGAAGCAATCATGGAAGGAAAGGATGAAGCTTTTATAGATTGTCACTCACCATTACAATAACTCTTTCTTTCTCCCCAGAATCAAACTCAGCCCTACTACATGATCTATAAAAAATAGAAGAATACAAAGAAAATAAGAAGAAAATCCTAAACTGCACTATTGGAAAAAAACCATAATGAAAGTAAGCCTAGACCAGAAAAGTCCACGAGGCACACGCCATGGCAATCTTTTTAGTCAAAAAGAAAAGATGTCCTGGCAATGAAGACTGCATCCTCTACCAAACCTCAACCAGCAAAAAGGCGTAATGCTTTAGGTCAGACGCGTGCTAACAAGCAATAATCCTTCAAGGAAGAGAATGTCGTCTCCCTATTAAAGTTGCTTCACAAAAGCAACATGCTCAAGCTGTCAGAAGCAAAGCGCCCTGAAGAGGTGGGGACGATGGATGATACCAACTACTGTTTGCATCATAGGATAGTAGGACATCCTACCAAGAGCTACTACATCTTCAAAGATGTTCTCCAAACTCTAATCGATGCAGATGTGCTCAAACTCTGCCCAGAGCAGAAGAAGGTGACCGTGAATATGACATCCCTTCAATTTGGTAGGGGTCTCCCATTAGCACCAACTTGGAGTGGTTCTCATCCCGAAAAGGGAACTAAGAGCGATCAATATTGATCCCCACAACAAGAAGGAGATGGGTTTCGTCCCACTCCCTGCTCCTCATGAAGAGATAATCTGGGTTCATCCTAACATTATTCAAAGCTAACAATGGACTACTATGATCAATAGAAAGTTCAGAGGCAAAGCCAAAGCATCTTCTTGCAATATGGTGAGTGCTTCTTCAAGAGAAACCGAGGAAGGTGTTGCCACTCTTCCCGAATCAGAAGAAGAGGAGTCTTCTTTCACTATTGACCTAGGCGCTCCTTCCATGTTAAGAACTTGGTCCGGTATACAATACTTGAAACAGTATGGTGAGCCAGTGGCAAGCTCCTCCAAGACAACCAAGGAGACAAACTGAGCAGCCTACGAATCAACCTGTGGAGAAACAGAAAGAGCTTCGCTATACCAAAGCTCTTCAAAAAAATGATGCAGAATAATCAACAACTCCCTTCCACATTGCTGTCTTGGTATAGCTCGCCAACACCCCCACCCGGATCACCCACTATGAGCCCTTAGACTCTCCATGTCTATAAAGAAAGCTTTTAGAGAAGCATTAATAGACTCAAAGGCTTTCATAGTCCAGATTCCTACTATGCGCGAAGTGAAAGACGACAGACATTGTTATCATACCTCAAACCAATTCTCATGCATTACATAAGATTGTTCTTCACATCAAACTTCCATCACAAGAAAGCCAATGCAAACATTAAATCATCAAAACTTGTTAGAAAAAAGTATGAAATATGAGAGTAAGATGCAAGCTAGCAAGTTAGGAGTTAGAACCCATCATCAATAGCCATCAATAGCTCTTGCAGGAGCAAGACCTTGTAGAGGTTATTAGACTCATGTGGATTACCAATTAAGCGTTAGAGATTAGTGGTTAGAAGTTAGTCACCATAAGAGAAAACTAGCTAATCATCATGTTAAAATTAGAAGAAATTATGGAAGGAAAGGAGGAAGCTTTCATAGATTGTCACTCACCATTACAATAACTCTTTCTTTCTCCCCAGAATCACACTCAGCCCTACTACATGATCTATAAAAAATAGAAAAAAGCAAAGAAAATAAGAAGAAAATCCTAAAGTGCACTATTGGAAAGAAACCATAGCCTACTGCTCACTCTGGCCATATTTTGGCTCATCAATGCAATATTTATAGGCAAAATGACCTTATGGAAGACGAGACGACGCCACGCGTTAAAATCCAGGGAGTAACCCCTGAAAATGCCATGGATCTATGGCAATTATCACGTTTTATCCGCAATATCAGGAAGTTACTTCCTGATATTTTGCCAGCTGGTTCGTCCTACTTCTAAGAGCTTCTATATATGTCTGAAATTGGGTATTTTGGACTCATATTTCTCTAAATTCATCTTTTAATTTAGGATCCAATGTATCTTCTAGAAACTCTCTTGACTTGTATACAAGAAACTATAATTAATTACTTAAAAATTGGTTAATTAGGATCTTATTATAGCTTTCCCCTATACTCTTGATTATCTGCATAAGAGACCAAAACTCAGGTTATTAAGTACTATTTTATTAAAATCAGGTAGGAAAATGTGATATGAAAATGCAAAATGCAGACTAATCACACCCCACACTTATCTTTTGCTCATCCCAGCAAAACTAAAAAGAAATATTAAACTAAGAATGTTATTACACGACTTTAACAGGTGATGCGATTGCACGGAGCATGTACAACAAGCCTTTAAACCTCTAGAGGTTTCTCCTAGAGGAGGAGTTATTATCTCCTAAGGGTTTTCAGCGGATTACACTGACAAATTTCATAAAGAAAATAAATATTAGTATTTTGAAAACACATTTTGAAAGAGAGAAAAATTTTCAAAACTTTTTTGCCAAAAATTAAGTGATCTAAGGTTTTAGGTTAATATAAACTATTCATCCCTTATTTGAGCCTCCATGCAAGGACTTGTTATCATTCAAGGTTAAGAAATCAGGACTAAATTGATTATTTAATCTTTCATAAAACCTAGATAATATGCACTTGTATATTTTTTGATTTAACTTGGACTATGATACCAATATTTTATTCATTTTTTATATTTTTATTTAATTTTATTAGGTTTCTAGTCTACCCATGTAGTGAGCCTTTAACCTATGACTGCCAGACCAGATGGTCTTAGGGCACCATATGAGAAAATATCCCTCAGGTTTAAGGACTTGAGTAAATAAGGCCACAAAACTAAAGAGTTTATTTATTTTATCCAGCGTTAGGGGTGACTAATCATACTTCCTAAGGCATAATTAACTAGCTTAATTAGTAGCCAAGTATTTATAATAACTTTTTTCTTTATAAGAATATTTAAGTCTTTGTTTAATCCCTTAATATATAAGTGCATGTATATCTACCTCTATGAAAAAAATTCAAGATTAAGTTATCTTTCTAAACTTTCTTTCTTAATCCTAAAAATCCAACAATAACTCTTATTTTGATTCAAATTAAGAAATCATAATAAGGGCTTTCTTAATTCCAAAGATTAACTAATTTTCTTAAAAATGAATCAAAACTTTTTCTTTTTTTTAAAAAGTTTGTTAAGAAAGGAAAAATCCTATACAAAAGTGAAAATTCTTAGAATATCATAGAAGTAAAAAAGAAAGAAAATTTAAAAACTTTACATTAGTAGATCCATTTTGATGATTGATGGGAAGCGTGCACAAAAACGTGTATTTTGTAAATCAGTAAAAGTATGTGTGCTTTAACTTCGTCGATACTTCCGTCATAGTATACAGACTATACGGGTCGAATCCACAGGAACAAGAGGCAATAGAAGCATTAACGGTGTATGTCATGTTAGTGTTAACAAGTTCTTCTTTATTCCTAAAGAATCAAAAGAAAGAAAAGAAAGAAGAAGGAGATAGAGAAGAAAGAGATGAAGATAAAAACATGATAAAGTGAGCTGAAAATTGGTTTTTAAAATAAAGTAAAAAGAGAAAGAAAACTCATGCCTACTAACTACTAATTACTCAACCATCCATATTAACTCTTAGTGATAGTTACCTCACATGCATCCTTGGCCATCACTAATCCTTGACTTTAAGAGACGTTACAAAACATGGTACATAAGATTGTTCTCCACATCAAACTTGCATCACAAGCAAGTTAATGCAAATATTAAATTATCAAAATAGGTTAGAGGCAAGCATGAAATAGGAGAGTTAGATGCAAGTTAGCCAGTTAGGAGTTAGAACCCATCATCATGAGCCATCAATAGCTTTTGTAGGAGCAAGGCCTTATAGAGGCTATTAGATTCATGTGGATTATCAATCAAGTGTTCGAGATTAGTTGTTAGAAATTAGTCACCATAAGAGAAAACTAGTTAATCATTATGTTAAAAGTTAGAGAAGAAATCATGGAAGGAAAGGAGGATTTTCATAAATTATCACTCTCTATTACAATAACTCTCCCTTTCTCTCTAGAATCAAATTCAGTCCGACTACATGATCTATAAAAAAGAGAAAAATACAAAGAGAAGAAGAAGAAAATCCTAAATTGCACTATTGGAGAGAAACCCCATCCCCATATTCTGGCTCACCAATGCAATATTCATAGGTAAAAGGACATTATGAGAGATGTGACAATGCCACGCATCAAAATCCCGGGAGTAACTCCTAGAAAATGCTGCGGATCTGCGGCAATTGCGACATTTTCGTGACAACATCAGGGAGGTACTCCCTAATATTTTTCCAGCTAGTTCGCCTTGCCTCTAGGAGCTTCTATATATGTCTGGAATTAAGTTTTGGACTCGTATTTCTCCAGATTCATCCTTTAATTCAGGATTTAATGTATCTTCTAGAACCTCTCTTTACTTGGTATCTAACAATCCTTAATTAATTATCAGAAAGTTGGTATAATTAGGCTCTTATTATATTTTTTCCCCTACACTCTTGATTATCTGTATAAGAGATCAAAACACGGGTTATTATGCAGTATTTTTATTAAAACTGTACAGGAAAATGTGATATGAAAATGCAGAATTGCAGACTAATCACACCCCCACAATTATATTTTGCTCGTCCCGAGAAAAACAAAAAAGAAAACCTAAATTAAGAATGTTATTACACCACTTTCACAGGTGATGCGATTGCACTGACCGTGTGCAACAAGCCCTTAAACCTCTAGGTTTCTCCTAGAGGAGGATTTATAATTTCGTGAGGGTTTTCAGTAGATTACACCAATAAAATCCAGAAAGAAAATAAATGTTAGTATTTCTAAAACACATTTTGAAGGAGAGAAAAATTTTCAAAACTTTTTTTTCCAAAATTAGGTGATCAAGATTTTAAGTTAACCTAAACTATTCATCCCTTATTTGAGTCTCCATGCAAGGACTTGTTATCAATCAAGATTAAGAAATCAAGACTAAATTGATTATTTGATCTTTCATAAAAACCTTGATAATATGAACTTGTATATTTTTGGATTTAACTTGGTCTATGATACCATTATTGTATTCATTGTTTATATTTTTTTTCTTTAGTTGTATTAGGCTTTCTAGTCTACCCATGTAGCGAGTCTTTAACCGATGACTCCTAGACCAGATGGTCTTAGGGCATCAGATGAGAAAACATCCTTCGGATTTAAGGACTCGAGTAAACAAGGCTACAAAACTAAAAGATTTATTTGTTTTGACCACCGTTATGCATGGCTAATCATACTTACCAAGGCACAATTAACCAGCTTAATTAGTGGCCAAGTATTTATAATATGTTTTTTCTTTATAAGGGTATTTAAGTTTTTGTTTAGTCCTTTAATGTATAAGTGCATATATCTCTAAGGAAAAAAATTCAAGATCAAATTATCTTTCTAATCTTTCTTTCTTAATCCTAAAAATCCAACAATACCTCTTATTTTTATTCAAATTTAGAAATTATAATCAAGGCTTTCCTAATTCCAAAGATTAACCTAATTTTCTTAAAATGAATCAAAACTTTTCTATTTTTCAAATAGTTTGTTAAGAAAGGAAAAATTCTATACAAATGAGAAAATTCTAAGAATATCCTAGAAGATGTGAAAAAGAAAAAAAAATCTAAAAACTCTAAGTTAGTAGACCTTTTTCCACACTTATTTCATGCATTGTCCTTAATACGTCATAAATATATGTATGTATGAAAATACAGAGGAAAGAAAAACTCACCTCAAGGTGGTGATTTCGGTGGAGGTCTAAATGATGCATGAAATGCTCCCCAATTCAAAGATTATGGAATTCGCAGAAACCCACCAGTGACCTCTCTAATATACCCAGTAATTGATTGTATATATATATGATTTTTATTAGAAAATTTACCATATCAAATTTCCAAATTTAAAAAATAATTTCTGAGTCATTTTTATCAACGCCTTTATACCAGAATCGATTATGATATGATGGAATGATTGATTTGAATTCAGGATGCACATGAACTATTATCGACTCAAAAAAGTAACTGAACATGTAAAGGTTCTGAAGACAAAATTGGTTCAAAAATTATATCCAAACCAAGAAGTTCATTTTCCCTAAATAGAATGTGACTTTGCAAGATTGGTGATTCAAGTTCAAGAATTACAGGCATGGGAATCAAAACTGGCTCTAAAATGTTGCTCAAATTGGGTAATAAAATAGGAGTCAATATTGATTCAAAAATTTAAACTAGATCACAAAATTGAGGATCGAGGTTATATTCCTCATTGAGTTCAATTTCATTAAAATAAAAATTCCAATTTGTCAAATGACTCTCAAAAGTGTGGTATTGGTCAAGTTCACTAGGTTAATCTCGAAAGATTGTTTATTCAATTTCACGAAGTATAGGAACAAGATTCAATGCTGACTCGAGAAAGTGATTAAAATCGGGTAAATATATTGGAGCCAACATTTACTCAAAAAGTGGAATTGAATCACCAAGTTGAGCTTCAGAATCACATTCATACTCAAGTTCAATTTCAGCAAAGGGATAATTTGCCAAAATATCAAGATTTTGGTCAAGTTCAAATGGTTGTGATGAAATTGAATCTTAGTTTCCAAAACAACATGATTCTAGGGTCAAATAAATAGGATTAGAGATACCAGGATTGGTCAAAAATTGATAGGGGAGAGTTTCCTCATTCTTATAAGTATGGACCAATTGGCTCAGTTGTGCTTCTAACCTATCGATAGATTGAGTAACAGAATTTTAAGCTTAAGTCATTTCTTCCACACTCTGTGCAATTAGTTCTTTTTGAAAAGGTAAGATGGAAGTTGGTTTTAAAAATTATGTTAAAATTGTGAGTCCATCAGATTTTGAGATTGTCGCTCAAACTCGCGCAAGACTTTCATACTCAATTCTAACACAAATTTTTCTATAATCGGTTGTTCTAAAAAAAGAGTATATGAAGCTTGATTTTGGAAAATTTATGAGTCCATCATGATTTGAGATTGTCGGTCAGACTCACGCAAGAATTCTATACTCATTTTCAAGACTGATGGTTGTTCATTTTCAAGAGGTAAGATTGGAAAAGATGAGTATGAATCTTAAAAATTCAACTGAAATGGTGAGTCCAATTTGTTTTGAAATTATCGTTCACGCTCACAAAAGACTTCCTCACTCTTTTCTAACTCAGATTTTTCTTCAACTAGTTGGTCTAGAAAAGGAATATAAGATTCAAAGGTGGGGTATCATTGTAAAGATTATGAGTCGAGCATGTTTAGAATTTATTATTGGAACTCAAGCATGACTTATATACTCTTTTCAAAATCAAATATTTTTCAGTTAATGTTATGGAAAAGGAGTACATGAAGCAAAATTGGGTAATGAAATTTGTGGATAAGGTGGTTGAAAATTAAACTCGAGGGAGGTGAATGCCTATTGACTCTGTGAAGGGTTAAAATTATTTTAAAATTTTGAGCATAAGATTGGGGGTATGGGTTATATTGAGTCAAATAAATCCAATCTGGTGTATGCTGTTGGTTTATGTTATACAAAGTCACATTGGAGTTAGTCGGGATGAAATATGGATTCATATTAGGTTTGAAAAAAATTGTTGTTGAAATCCATTTTGCAACAAAACACAAACAAAAAAACAACAAACAAATAAAAAAAAGAAAGAAAAAATTAAACAAGCCTATGCTAGGGTTGACCTAGACCTAGATGACTCCTAACTGGTCGACTGTCCAAGAGAGGGCTATTTGAGTATCTGACCACGAGCTAATCGACTAGGTAAGGCAAAATTCAGTAGAAGATATTCATGCGTAAGCAACGGGCCTTAATTAAGCCAAATCACTAAATTTTCGAGGCTTAACATCTTAATCCCCAGTATTTAGACACTGATTTGGTAAGAGTTCGATACTAACAACTTTCTCCCAAGGTCAATCTCTTAATAAGTCCGAGATGTCCCTAGGGGCCAACGTCTATCAAGTTTTATTTAGGCTTGGGTTGTGTGAGTGGGGAGGTAATTTTTGGGCTAAGGAAGGGCAGTGACTTTCCCACCTTATCTTGTATTAGGTTATGCTTTTAAGTCCAATTCGCGCAAATATGAAATATAAACAAGAATTAACATACAAAGCGAGTAAATTACTCACGTATTTATCCTCGGCAATGGCGCCATTTTGATGATCGATGGGAAGCGTGCATGAAAACATGTATTTTGTAAATCAGTAAAAGTATGTGTGCTTTAGCTTCCTCAATACTTTTGTTATAGCATATATGCTATACAGGTTGAATCCACTGAGACGGGACTCGATATAAGCATTAACGGTATGTGTCACATTGGCGTTAACAAGTTCTTCTTTGTTCCAAAAGAATCAAAAGAAATAAAAGAAAAGAAAACAAGAAGGAGATTAAAAGAAAATGATGAAGATAAAAATTTGATAAAGTGAGGTGGAAATTAGTTTTTAACACAAAGTAAAAAGAGTAAGAAAACTCATGGCTACTAACTACTAATTACTCCACTAACCATGCTAACCTCTTAGTGATAGTCGCCTCAGATGGATTCTTGGCCATCAATAATCTTAGACTTCAAGAGATGTTACAAAGCATGACGCATAAGATTGTTCTCCATATCAAACTTACATCACAAGCACGCTAATGCAAATATTAAATCATCAAAATCAGTTAAGGCAAGTATAAAATAAGAGAGTTAAATGCAACTTAGCAAGTTAGGAGTTTGAACTCATCATCATGAGCCATCAATGGCTCTTGCAAGAGTAAGGCTGTAGAGACTATTACATTCATATAGATTATCAATCAAATGTTAGGGTTAGTGGTTAGAAGTTAGTCACCATGAGAGAAAACTAGTTAATCATAATGTTAAAAGTTAGAGAAGAAATCATGGAAGGAAAGAAGGAAGCTTTCATATATTGTCACTCTCTATTATAACAACTCTCTCTTTCGCTTCAAAATTAAACTCAGCCCTACCACATAATCTATAAAAAAGAGAAAAATACAAAGGAAAGAAGAAGAAAAATCTTAAACTATACTCTGGAGAGAAACCCTATCCTACTGCTCCCTTTGCCTGTATTTTGGCTCATCAAAGTAATATTTGTAGGTAAAAGGACCTTCTAGAAGACGAGATGACATTACGCGTCAAAATCCTGGGAGTAACTCATTGGAAATGAAGCGGATCTTTGGCAATTGCCGCATTTTCATGGTAATATCAGGGAGTTACTCCCTAATATTTTGCCACCTTGTTCGTCATGCTTCTTGAAGCTTCTGTATATGTCTGGAATTAGGTATTTTGGACTCATATTTCTCCAAATTCATCCCTTAATTCAGGATCAAATGTATGTTCTAGAAGCTTTTTTGACTTGGTATCTAAGAAACCTTAATTAATTAGCCCAAAATGGGTATAATTAAGCTCTTATTACAGCTTTTCCCCTACACTCTTGAATATCTGCATAAGAGACCAAAACACGGGTTATTAAGCAGTATTTTAATAATATCGAGCAGAAAAATATGATATAAAAATATAAAATTGCAGAATAATCGGTTATTGTATTACCCTTCAAGTAATATAAATTATTTCATCTGACGCCCCTCAGAATAACTATCAAGCCTTTTAACATCTTGAGAACGCCATCTCTAAGAGTTCCTTTAATGCTATGTGCCTCCAAAGCTCCAATAGATATCAATTTTTTTTCAACTGAGGAACGTATCTGATATCCTTCAACTCTCTTACCACCCCATCGAACATCTTGATAAGAACAATACTTATCTTGTCCATACGGCATGTGTGATCGTCACCATCAACGCCAAGCCACCATCTAGCTTCTTGAAACTAGAATACCACTCACTCTTGGGACAAACAAGATAGGTAGCATTCATATCTTGAATCCACTCAGAAACATCAAAACAGCAAATAGTAGAAGTAATAGAGAATGAATAAACAGAAAAGTCATAATCAGTACCATTTGCTTGTGAAACGTTTGCCTCTAACTGTGGCTCTTTCTTTCTCTTCTGCTTTGGTCAATTCTTATTCCAGTGTCCGTTCTCCTTGTTGAACGCATACTGATCCTTTCTCAAGTTATGATTACCAGTCTTGGAATTTGATCTCTCATGATCTTCTTTGTCATTCCGTTTGCAACTCCTCTTGCAGTTGATGCCTCTGCAGATGTGCTATTGGAGGACTCTTTGTCTTTCCTTCTCAGTTCATGATTCATAAGAGCAGTCGATACCTTATCATAGGTAAGTGATGACTTACTATTGATCAAGGTCAAGACAAAGGTCTCATACTCATCATTCGGAAGAGAACTCAACATGAACAACATCTTATCGTCGTCTTTGATTATTTAATCCACATTAGCCAAATAAGCAAGAAGCTTCGAGTAGTAGGCCATGTGATGTGGGATCAGAAAATTTGAAGTGTGTACAAATCTTTGTTGATTGCAAAAGAGAGTTACAATGGATCAAAATCTGATTACAGAAGAGAGAAAAAGAATTGAATCTCCCTTTTGTTTGAAGTTGGGTTTTTTGTGTAATGATGGAGAATAAATCTTTTTCTCCTTTGATGAACCAAACCAGAAGCTTGTGGATCTTCTTCTTGCTCTCATTTGTAGGTATGAAACTTTAATCATTAGCTAAAATTCCCAAAGAGATTAAAAGTTCTATTTAAACTCAGCAAGTTTCAGAATTTTCTCCTCTAATAAGATCTCTCTCTTAGAAGTCTTAAAGCTTTCAAAAGCAAAGAATCTAAACTAAAAGAGTCTAAAAAATCCAACCTCCAGAGTCTCAATCAAGAGTCCAACGAAAAGTCACCCCTCCCCTCCTCCTTGCTTTCATAACTATTTATAAGGGTTTTCAAGGGGATAAGAGCCTCCTTAATTCTCTCCATAATAGGAGTTCATACTCCATTATGTGAAGAGAAAGTGGGTATTCACTGACCATATAACTATTATCTGATACATCAGAAATGCTCTCGCGCTGGACGCGGACCTTACCGTGATGAAGAAACGCAGAGCTCACAAGCTCACGTGTTGAGTTGAAATGCAGGGCTTATAGGCACGCTTACTTAGTTGAAGATGCGAAGCTACGCATGTTCATATTTTTAGTTGAAATGCAGAGTTACACAGGCTTGCATTTTAAGGAGCAGCACGACTGTCACGTTTAGCACAGAATGTGACCCTCACGACTGTTGTTGATAAAGTGTGAATCTTGCATTTGAGCTAAAATATGATGCTCCATTGGCATGAGACCCACATCTGAGGCTTTATCTTCAGTAATCTATTTGTAGCCTACAGAATCCCCTCCAAATTTTTTGAAATCCCATGGTTAATTGGAAAGAATTTCAAAGTACTTTTGACTCTATGTTGACTTGGGTTTTCATGACTAGACTGGCCATCACTTGAAATGCTCTAAGTCTGATCTTGTCTGGACTTGGTCTTTATGAATGTACTATTGAACTGCTTGAAGCCTCTAGGAAAGATCATCGTAACTAGTTAGAAATGCAATTTAGAACTTTTAGAGCTTGATGATCGGGAAAAAGCAGAGATATGAAAATATGTAATTTAAAATCAAAAGGGTATCTCTGGCTCTCGCAATTTAACCGCGGTAGCAGTGACTATGTGAGTCGTGATCCAAAAGAGGGATGCGATGCAAACTTTTCATTATATTTTAAATAACTAAATTGGTTAAATTTAATTCTTTGTTTTGAAAAAGATAAAAAGAAAACTATGTTAAGTTAGAAGAGGAAGTAGGGAAGAAGAATTAAAATGGATAAGTTTGTATTTTTGATTTTTAAAATATAATTAAAAAACTTCATGGCTAAAAAATCTACTAAGTGTTCCAATAAGAGTACTTACCTCTTCAGATGATTGATTAACCTTAGATCTTTGGCGATAGTTGACTTTGAATTGAGGTGTTCAATTTTAAATCGAGCAATTCCAAACACCACTTCAAGTTACAAAATGAAAGCAGAAATTGTGTGGTGTCCACAAGGAGAGATGCGATGAAAGTGTTTTGGTATCTTTGTTTCGAAAACAAGTTTAGTGTCGATTTTTTTTAAAAGTAAACCAAAAAGAAGATGGTGTGATTGAGAGTTGGTTTGTTTGAAAGAATAGAGTATGCTTGTTTATAAAGAAAAAGATCCTAGCTCACTAATCCTATACTTACTACAAACTCTTCTCTTGAAAATTTAGTTGCCTCAAATGCTCATAGGCATAAGTTCAACCTTGAAGTTTGTAAGCATCAAAGCAAAGCAAATAAGATCGATTTTGAATTGTTTAACCTTGTTTTAAAATAATTTTTAAGATGAATGTCAAACATCAAGCAACTAAGCAAGTATGGAATAAAAACAAGCTTTGAAAAAGTTTTGAATTAAATTTTTTTTTAAAACCAATTCCCATCCTTATGTGCTTTTAAGAACACTTTGAATGTCAGTCCTGAATATTAAACATTCAAATGAATCAAGTGGGTGTTAAAGTAAAAATTGATTAAGAGTAAAGATATAAAAAGCCCTTTAGTGAGCTCAGAAAAAGAGAGATTAGCTACTCATAGAAAATGTGAAGTAATTAATGGAATTTAAATGCAACATATCAGAGAATTGGGGAAGAAAAACTCTTTGTATCTTTTATTGATGTCACTTCAATGTTCGATTACAACAGTCTTTCTCTCTCTCACTTGTTGCTAGACTAAGCTAGAATAAAAACAAGAAATGAAAATTACAAATGACTTGCAACTATCTAACAAAAATACTAGCTTTAGAGTAAGCAAAAACTTAATCCTATTCTTCATTCTTTCTGCTATAAGTATTTATAGCCAAAAAGGAGATATAGGAGCGAGTATACAGATAGGGAGAGAAAACTCTCCCCCAACAGATATAACCAAGCCACGAATCCTTATCTTTTATCACGGATCTGTAGCCCTGACCTGGCCAATAGGCCTGATCTGGGGGTCGCTGATTCGTTAATCTCTGATATACTTTTATCTTCAATCGATTTCTCAATTTGACGTTGCGATCTTCAATTTACCTGTTCTAATCCTCTTTGGAGATAAAAATCATCTATAATTCGAATTAGTTGGACTAGATTCGTGATGATATCCTCTCCTTCCATTAATCTCATCGGCATAATCAAGACAAGTTAAACACAAGTTCATTACTAAATAAGTATAGGAATGTAATAAAAAAAGCACAAATACGTGTGCGATCACACCCTCGCACTATCTTTTGCTCATCCTCGAGAAAAAATTCAAAACACTAAGAAATTATGGAGCCACTTTCACAGGTCACGCGACTGCACTCAGCATGTGCAATAAGTCTTTAAACCTCTAGGTTACCCCTAGAGGAGGAGTTATAGTCTCCTGAGGGTTTTCAATATATTACACCCACAAAATCCAAAGATAGAAAAATAATTAATGTTTTTTAATGTCCCTTGAAAAGAGAGAAAAATGTTTGATAAATTTTTATAAAGAAATAAGTAATCTATAAGTCATAAGTTCACAAAATTACTCATTCCTAAATTTAGTCTCTATTCAAAAATTTGTAATCATTATAGGTAAGGATTAAAACTGCATTTCTCAATTAATTTACTACTTTACCCTAAGTCATATGCACTTTGTGACCGGAAAATTTTTGTTCGGGATTCTTCAATTTCAACTCTTTTGCCTTATTACATTTATTATGGCAATATTTATCCTTTAGTTCTATTAGGCTTCCTAATTTGCCTATGTAACTAACCTTTAGATGATGACTCCCAAACCGGATGGTCTTAGGGCACGGGGTGAGAAAACATCCCAAGGACTTAAAGGGTCAAGCAAAGTAGGCCACAAAACTAAGCGTTTTATTAGTGATACCATCCACTTTTAGCCGTGAATACTTATACTTTATGTGACACAAATACTCAGCATAATCAGAGAGTGTTTGCGTGTGTGTGTGTGTATTATTTTTTCTCTTTTTCTCTTTTTTTTTTAATAAGGTACAAGAGTCTTTGTTATGAATTCTAGGTATATAAGTGTACAAAGTGCATATTTCATCAAGGTAAAAATCAATATCAAATTACTTCTCTAATTTTTTTTTCAAAACATAGAATTCAAACAAATAATCTTATTTTGAATAAGTATAAAGAAATCCTAATTATGATTCCCCTAATTCTTTAAGATTGTCTTAACTCTCTAGAAAATAAATCAAAATATTATTTCTCACTTTTAAAAAGATTTTTTTCTAAAGAAAAGTGTTAATGCTCCTCCCCCACACCTATCTCATTCATTATCTCCAATGTATGAAAGAAATATATAGATGCATGAAATAACATATAAAATAGGTGATGTTACCAATATATAGGAATAAATAGACCTATTGCCATCTAATTTACTGACACCAATTCTCAGAATGGTTTAAGGTGTTAATCATTTATCTTAAAGTCATTTCCCTTTTTGGGGTTGCAGATCTCTCAGCACCGTGTGAAAACATGATTTTTACAATGAATGGCCCAGTCCATCTTGATATTAACTTTCCTAAAAAAACATGAAGCCTCAAATTATAGAGTTAAATTTTTTGTCTGAGAATAAAAATTTTCCTTATGATAAACTTATCATGAAAGAGCTTAACCCTAATTTTCATGATTTTTGTATTTTCGTAGGCCTCATTTCTCAACTCCTCAAGCTCGAAAATTTACAATTTTTGAAAGTCACCGGCCATATCTAAATGAAAGTTCAATTGCTTAATTAACTATAAGGCTCGGTGCTCTTGTAAATCACCTAGGGGGTGAATAGGTGATGGCTATTGGTTGATGGTAAATAATACAGAATAGAAAACTATTACTTGCAAACTAACAAGTAACAATATTAATACAAGCAACAATGGCACAAGAGTATAAATAGCAATATGAAATCGAGCAAAGGTAGTATGCAATAGTAAAGAATGAGTTAGAGTAAGAGAGAGTGAGAGAAAGCAATCGCAAACACAGATGATTTGTTTTGAGGTTCGAGCCATTTGTTCTACGTCTCCGCCTTCACCGCAATGAAGGATTCTACTACAACTCAATCCTGCAAAATCACTTCTCTACACATTCTCACAAGAATGAACTGGACCCATAAATCCTCTCACTCGGTGCAGCAACACCTTACAATTTGATGAACCCACGAGCTTGTCTTGAGCCCTCTACCTCTACAACACTTCGCAACAACAAAGAAAATTGTGACCTTTTCTAGATCAACAAAAGGGGCTCATAAACATAATACTATAATCAAGAATAGAATATATAGCTCTAAGATTATGATGAGAAAATCTTTGAGATTTGTGGAGCTAGGAATCAAGCAAGAGAGATTTTGTAATGGACTTTGTATTTGAAAATTTCTCTTTTTGAAATCTTCTTCTCTTGAGAAATTTAAGTCTATAATGAGAATATACCTTGAAAATTATCTTAGTTAATCATCTACAGGGTTTTCATTTATAGGAATTCAAGATAGTGGAGAGAAAACCCATATAGCCATTTTTGATTAATCTCTAAACAGATAATTAAAAATATAGTCATTTGGGACAGAAAATGCCAAAATAGTCAGGTCGGTCGATTGCCCGGTCGACCATCAACTATCATATTTTTTATCGTTAGGCAGTGTCGGTCGACCGGCCAGTCGACCGATCCAAACCGAAAGTAAATGGGTTATAGTCGGTCGACCGAGGTGCATAGTACTTTCTTGTGCACTTCGGTCGATCCCCCGGTTAACTCCCGGTCGACCATTTGGTTGACCGCCCAGTCGACCGTTCGGTGAATCGGCCTAATACAAAAGCATGGTAAACTATTTGAAATTCTGTTTTCTTTTTGCAAAATATTTTTCAACAAAAAGGATCAAAATATAGTTCATGTAATATTGTGAAGTCCAAAACTATGAGATCAAAGATCAACACAGAGTTTTAGAAGGTAGAACTAATATTTTGTCAAGAAGAAAACTCTCTTTTAAATACAAGAAATTTATCTCAAAATACATCATGCAAACAAATATTATTTTGTATTCTTTTAGAATCATTTTAAAAACTCTTGAAGCAAAATCCAAATAATATTTTGTGTATGTATGTCAATCTCCAGAGCTAAATATATCTCCAATTCTTCTTTTTAACAAACTAAAGAAATCTTTCATTAAAAAGAAAATTGCTTTTCTTTGGCAAAAGGAATCGCTTGAAGCTTGTCTCTTGGAATGAATTCCATGATTTGATCTTATTAACTTAGCTCTAAGATCATCAATTTTTGAGGGCTTCATAAGCTTGTGAGTATTTATGAAGAAGCCAAACTCGACATGAAATCTATCTTGTTACCTGAAACCTATCTAGATAGAAATGTTAGAATAAATAACTATATATGATTATCATCATCAAAACTAGGGCAAATGACCTTTAGGCCAACAATCCTCCCTTTTTGATGATGACAAAATACATGGAGTTATTTTAAATAAAGTTTGAAGAGGCTTTAAATGAAGCTCCCACTAAGCATGTGCATACAAAAAGAGTGTGACATGTAATGAACAAAAACTGAAATAGGATATTCAATGTGAGACTAAATCATCAATTAAAGTATAGGGATGTGATATTCAATATAAGAGCAGTATGCAACATATTTATACATAACAAGATATGATAGATAAAAGCATATGCATAAACGTTTTCCTCCATCCTTTCAAAACCATCGTCCTCCAAATAAGATGATTCAAACACATGAATAATAGATCAAGTTTTTTATAGCTAAAGCAATTTTCGAAATAAAGATACCAATTGTCAAAATAAAGATAGATACCAATTATTTTATAACTAAAGCAATTGTAAAGATACCAACAATTATTAAAATAACGTCTTCAACATAAGTACCAATATAAAAACATCCATTAAACATGAAGTCATAAACATGAAGTCATAAACAAACATGAAGTTAACATATAAACAAAATGAAGTCCCTAAAGCAACTAAAATAACAACTACTTCTTCTCCCCCTTTTTGTCATACATCAAAAATGAGAGAAGTCAAGCATCTCCTTCATCTTCATCATCGTCGTCATGGGGCTCTTAAACTGGGTGAAAAGCCATGGAGGAATCCCATGGAGCTGTCCAAGGATCAAAAGAAGGACCAATCGGAGGAAGAGGCTGTCTATAAGCATCGAGAACTAGAGCTGGCCATGACGTATAGCTAGAGGGGGTGAATAGGTGTAATGCTAATCTAATAGGCGATAATGCGAAAATGTAACAATTAATAAAAGAATGATGCAAACGGTCAAATCAAATCAAGAAGTGAAGCCAGATTCTCTAGAACTTCTCCTCTGTATCCTCTAGACAATGAGTTGAGGTGCTCATTTGCCTTCTTGATTGAAAGAGTGAAAAACCGACAAGTAGAGATGATGCTAGTAATGAATAGCAAGTGCTAATGAAAATAATAACACAAGTGTAGTAGAGTAAGAGAGAAAGTAATCGCAAACACAAATGATTTGCTTCGAGGTTCTACTACCAGGCTCTACGTCTTCCCCTTCACCGCTCGAAGGATTTCTACTATCCACTAAGGATCTTTCCACAAAGGAGCCTTCACAAAGGAACTATAATGGTATACACAAGATTGGAGTACACAACTCCAACTCTCAATCCTCTACACAAGAGGTAGCATAAAGTCAATAAGGTTTACAAGCTCTTAGTGACCACAAATATCACAAACAATCCCTTTATCAACTTCCTGTAGTATTGATATGAGATGGAGCTCAAGAAGTTTATGAAAAATAAAATTAGTTGAAACGAATCAATTTAAGAGCTGAAAATTTGCAGAAATTGGTTTTAAAATGAGAACGGTTGAAGTAAAAAAACTTGAAATCTTTTCTTTTGAATAAACTAGATTTTTCATATATTTCTCAAAAACATTCCTTAGTAATCCTCTACAAATGAACAATATATATAGGCAAATGATAAACACTTTTAGAAGAGCCTATCATGTGATTAGGAAAGAGATTAGACCAAAAAAGGGCAAAAATACCTATTCGAAAATAAGTTAAAAATCCCAAATTTTAAAAACTAGATGTTATTATAGCTCTAACAGTACTTCGGTTGTCGTCGACCGCCCGATCAATTGGTCCCATACCGGGAACAAAAGCTTGTCAGTCGGTCAGCCGCCCAATCGACCGCTAGGGTTGCCGGTCGACTGGTCGGTCGTCCTATAAGCGTGCACAACAAGCACAAACTAACAGCCAAACATGGCCTCGAGATTCGGTCGACCGCCCAGTCGACCGATCCGGCCTAAAAACAAATTTTTGAAATACTTTTTGAATTCAAACTCAGTTTTAAAATTTTTGTATTGGTTTGAAAAATGTTTTGGCAATACATAGGCTATGAGATACATGATATAACTGGATATATAAATTTAGAAAAATATGGGACATGTATCAAATATTAAACCTTGAAAAATACCAAAAATGAGAAAAACTAGATATCAAAACTCATGTTTTTAAAACTTGTATTTTGTCTGTGTGACTTCTTGAGCATCAATTCTATACACTATACTTTAAATATTCTGTTATCTTACAATTGCACTCTATGTCTTCAAGTAATCTTCAAGAGTGCTTCTACAAAATGTAAATCTTGATCGTCTAAACTCGAACCATTTCCTTGAGTGATCTTGAGACTAAAATACTTTTCATTTGAGGAAGAATACACCAACAATGTCTTAGAACCTTAAAAACTTAGGAACACAAACTTGATTAGTACCGAATAACATCATGTATTTCGTAATCATTAAAACAAAATCGGATAGTGTACCCTTGGGCCAACAGTCTCTCCTTTTTTAATGATAACAAAACATATAAGTTATTGAGAATAAATAAATATAGAGTGCTTGGAAAGCTCCCCTTAAAATTATATTTATCTATCAAGTTCAATTATTTATGACTAAAGATTGTGACAATTTCAGAACAAGTCATCATATGCATATAGGTATAGATATGAAACCTGAAAGACCATGCATAAACATACCAACCTCCATCCTTGCCTCCAACCACCAAATAAGTATGCAACAAAGCAAGGCATACAAACATGCAATAGAGGTAATAACAAGTAGCTAAATTATAAATCTCTCCAATACAAAATAACTAAAAATCTCTCCAATACCAAATAACTCATAAATCTTCTCCCTTTTTTTGTCATATATCAAAAAGGAACTCAAAAACAAATTAAAATTAATAGATACCAACAGAATGAATTGAAAGTCTATTATTGTTGATACCAATTTTATTTTAAAATGAGAAAAATTATACTAATTTAAAGTAAACAAAAAATCAAACATAAATAACAAAAAATAAATAATAATTTAAAAAACTCATGGTTCCAAAATGCAGACATTCAATTCACCACAAATGAAAAAAAATCTATTAAGATTAAGTGGTCTAGTAAAAATATCCGCTAATTGAAAATCGGTAGAACATAGTCAATCTCAATATCTCTTTCTTATAATGATCTTGGAGAAAGTGATATCTAATCTCTATGTGCTTGGTCTTGCTATATTGATTTGCATTCTTGGTCGTATGAATGATATAAGTATTATCACAAAATATTTTAATATGGTCAAAATGCAAATCATAATCAAGGAAAGTATGTTTCATCCAAAGGACTTGTGCACAACAGGCCCTGGCCGCAACATACTCCGCCTCAGCGGTTAAGAAGGGCTACGAAATTTTGTTTCTTAAAAGACCACGAAATGAGATAATTTTATAAAAACTGACAAGTTTCACTAGTGCTCTTCCTATCCACTCTACAACCAGCATAGTTAGCATCCGAATAAATCATCATAGAGAATTGTCCGGTCTTTGGATACCACAAATCCATTTCAATAGTGCCATTTAGATATCGAATAATAAATTTTACAGCAACTAAGTGAGACTCTTTAGGACAAGATTGAAATCTAGCACATAGACACACACTAAATATGATATCTGGCCTACTAGCCGTCAAGTAAAGCAAACTACCAATAATGCTACGATTGAGTTTAATATCAATTTTTATCTTGTTCATCATTTTCAAGCTTCATTGTGGTATCTGTAGGAGTCTTGCATATTTTTGCATCTCCAAGGTCAAATTTCTTGATGAGTTCTCCTGTATACTTAACTTGATTGATGAAGATCCCATCACCCTTTTGCTTGATTTTAAGTCTAAGAAAATAGATAAGATTGATTAGTATCCAATTCTACATCTACATATCGCATTCTATATTGATATATGAATAAAATGACGTTTCTCACCCATGTTTTGGTCTATTTTGCAGATAATCAAGACTCCAAGGGCAACATCGAAATAAGAGCTTAATTAAACTCAAATTCGGTTTATTAAATCACATCACTTGAAGACCAAGGTAGAGAGCTTCTAGAAGATGCATTGGATCCAGAATTAGGAAGGAATCTGAAGAAATCTGGATCCAATTTACCCAAAATTAGACTATCTAGAAGGTCCTCGCAGCTGGACGAACCCATAGGCCAAAACCAGGGACTTAAGTCTCTGGTATTGCCGAAGAAATGTAGTGAAAATGTTGCATTTTGGTGCACCCACACGTCAATTTTCAACACGTGGCCTCATCTCGCCTTCCAAAGTCTTCCTTTGCCTATAAATATTGCAATTTAAGACCAGAAAAGGGGTTGGAGAGAGCTGCAAGCTAGGATTTTCTCTCATTTAGTGTATATTAGTGTAGTGTTCTTCTTCTTCTTTTCTTGTATTTCATTTTGTTTTAAATTCATGTATTAGGGCAGAGTTGATTCAGAGAGACAAAGAGATTCATGTAATAGATGGTGACAATCTATGAAAGTTTTCTCCTTTCTTTAATGTTTTCTTCTCTAACCTCTAACATGATTAGCTAACTTTCTTTTCATGGCAATCTAACTATAAATCACTAATCATATGACCACTTACTTGATAATTTACATGAATCTAATAGTCTCTACAAGGTCTTACTCTTGCAAGAGCCATTGATGGCTCATGATGATGGATTCTAACATCTAACTTGCTAACAAGCCAACTCTCTTATTTCATGCTTGTTTCTAATAATTTTGATGATCTAATATTTGTATTAACTTTCTCTTGATGCAAGTTTGAATGTAAAAAACCATTTCATATGTCATGCTTTGTATTATCTTTTGAAGAAGTCAAGGATTAGTGATGGCCAAGGATCCTTGTGAGGCAACTATCACTAAAAGGTTAGCATGATTAGTAGAGCACTTAGTGTTAGTAGCCATGAGTTTTCTTCTCTTTTTTCTTTGTTTGCAAAACTATTTTCAAAATCTTTTTTTCATTTTTCTATTAATGTTTTCATCACCTTCTTAGTTCACCCATATTTTCATCTTCTTCACAACAAGTTTTTCTCTTTTTCATTTTCCAAATTAGTTTACCACACTTTCACTAGTGTTTTACTTTACTTTCTATTTCATTTCTATTTTCTTGTTTTATTTTACCTATCCCATAACCACTTCTCTATTTGTTTTTCACATCACCATTTTCATCGCCTTCTCCACCTATCACTTTTAGTTTTCTTTCCTTTTTCTTTTCTTTTCTTTAACAAAGAAGAACTTGTTAACAATACAACGTGAACGAACTCTTAATACTTTTATCGCCTCCCGTTCCTATGGATTCGACCGTATTTCTTATATGCTACAACAAAAGTATCGAAGAAGCCATAGCACACACTTTAACACTAATTTCAAAATACACGTTTTCGTGCACGATTTTATCCCGAAAAAAATTTTGGCACCGCAGCCGTGGATGGGAATGATTTAAACTCACATTTTTGTTAATATGTTCTTCTCTGTTTTACTGTGCAGGTCAATTTTTAATGGAACTGAATTTTGCAGAACACCCATTAGCACTGTAGTTCCCTGTTCTTGAAAGCAGGGACCCATCTTTTATAGAAAAGACACGCAAATGCGACTTTAGTCGTTTTTGCGACAATTTTATGGCAAATCTGTCTATTATTTCGCTAGGATGTGTATATTGTAATAGCTAGTGGACTTGTACTATTATTTTCTGCTTTGATTGTCTGAATACTACAATAATTATGAACTAAAAATAGTAAATTAGATGCTTTTAAAATGGTTTAGACATTTGCATTTAGGGACGTGTCAATCTCAATTCCAATATATTGTATTTTGTTCTATTGTTGTGATATGGACTAAGGTATACATATGGCATTGCATATAACATAAAATAAATACGTGGGTGATTTACTCGCTTTGTGTGTTATTTTTATCTATATTGCACATTTGCACAAATTGGACTTAAGGGCATCACTGATACAAGATAAGGTGAGAAAGTCATTACTTTTTCTTATCCCAAAAACTACCTCCCCTCTCACATAACCCAAGCCTTAATAAGAATTGATAGACGTTAGACCCTAAGGACATCTCGGACTCATTAAGAGATTAATCGAGGGTGAAACTTGTGCGACCATACTCTTGCCAAATCGGAGTCTAAGTTGAGGATTAAGAGGTTAAGCCTCAAAAATCCGGTGGTTTGGCATAATTAAGGCCCGGTGGTTATGCACAGATACCTCTCTCCACATTTTGTGCCTACCTAGTCGATTAACTCATAGTCGGGTTCATACAACAGCCTCCCCCAGATAGTCGACCGGTTAGGAGTCATCTAGGTCAAGATCAATCCTAGTATATGCTTCGTTTTGATTTTTTCTTTTTGTTTATTTGTTTGCTTTTCCTTTTTTCTTTGTGTTTTTTTGTGAAATGGATTTCAATAACAATTCTTTCAATCCTATTATGAATCCACACTTTACATCGACCTCATTTGATCGAATAACTCCAACCCAGCTTTGAATAACATGAACCAACCAAATAATTTGAATTTGATTTATTCGACTCAATATAGCCCATACCTCCAATCTTATGACCAAAATTTTCAAAATAATTTTCACTCTTCACAAAGCTAATAGGGATTCACCTTTCCCGAGTCAAATTTTCAACCACCTTTTCTATAATTTCCATAATATTTATTTCCCGATTTTGCTTCCTATACATCTTTTCTAGAACCACCAATTGAAAAAAAAATCCGAATTATAAAAGAGTACGGAAGCCGTATAAGCTATGATTGAGTCCAAACAAAACAAGCTCGACGCACAAATGTTTCAACATCATGCTTCATATATTCCTTCTCTACAACAACCCATGAAAGAAAATCTAAGTTAGAGAAGACTATAGAAGCCATAAAAGAGGTTGAACGAAAATATCAATGTTGGGCTCCCTAATTTCACAATATTTTCAAGAGTCAAACTCATCCCCACCTCTTAAAAATGACCAATCATCAGTCTTGGACACAAATATAGAACTCTTATGTGAGTCTGAGCAATTATCTCAAAATCTGATGGACTCATCGTTTCACCAAAATTTTCAAAACTAACCTTCATACCCAACTTTTCATGCCCAATCGCAACAAAATGATGAACCAATCGCCTTTAAAAAGATGATTGAAGCCACGACTCAAGTTTAAATAGCTTATAATCAGGAAACATATATAATGGTCAACACTCTCCATTCCCACCCTTTGACCATTCCTGACGCCGCTAACCATTATGTTAGGGCCCAAGAATCATGTTGCTTTAGAAACTAAGATTTATACTCATCATCAGTTCAAAATGAAAACCAATCAATCTTAGAAAAGAGTATGAAATTCTTGAGTGAGAGAAAGCAACAATATCATACCTTGTTGGACTCACAATTTTCCAAAATCAAGCTTCACATACTTCTTTTTTAGAATATCCAATTGTAAAAAAATCTATCCTGAAAATGAGTATGAAATCCTTCCGTGAGTCTGAGCAACAATCTCAAAATTTGATGGACTCATGATTTTACCACAATTTCCAAAACCAACTCCATGCTCACTTTCTCAAAAAAGGCCAATTGCAAAGAGTATAGGAGACATGATTCAGACTTAAAATTCTATTACTCGGACTAGCAGTAGGTTAGATTCAATATTGAGCGAATTGATCAATAAGTATGAGAGAATTCTCTCTTGTCCATCTTTGATCAATCCTTATTCTCTAACTCTATTGACTGGACCAACGAATTATGTTGTTTTGAAAACCAAAATTCAATTTCAGCACACCCATTTGAACTTGATTGAAATCAGAATTTTGAGAACAACATTGATATTTTGGCAAGTTATCCTTTTCATAAAATTGAACTTAAGCATGAGTGTGATCTTACCTCCAATTGATAATTCAATTCCACTTCTTGATTCAATGTTGGCTTCAGTATCTTTACCTCACTTCAAATATTTTTTCAAGTAGGCTTTGAATCCTGTACCCATGCATCGTGAAATTGAATTATCCTTGTTTTATGAATCACATCTGAAACTTGACCAATGCATTACTTCTGAGAGTCCCATTGATAAATTGGCAAGTTCTCATTTTCATGAAATTGAATTCAAAGAAGAATATGACCCAAATTTCCAATTTTGTGATCCAGTTAAAATTTCTGAATCAATATTTACTCCTATTTTGCTACCTGATTTGAGCAACATTTTAGAGTCAATTTTGATTCTCATACCTGTCATTCTTGAACTTGAATCATCAATCTTAGAAAGTCACACTCCATTGTGAGAAAATGAATGTGGACTAGAGTTTCAACTTCTTGATTTGGACCCACTTCCTGAACCAATCTCGACTCCAAAATCATTAATTGATTTAAGTCAATTTCCTAAGTTGATATTAGTTCCTGTACTTTCTGAGCCTAAATCAATCAATCCATTATTTCATACTCCATTCTGGGACAAAGGGGTTGATAAAAATGACTCTGAAATTATTTTTAAAATTTGAAAATTAGATGGGGTAAAATTCTTAATAAAAATTATCCATATATATATATATCATAATTGTGGGTTATATTAGAGAGGTCACTGGTGGGTTCCTATGAACTCCACGTAATTTTGATTCGGTTGCATTTCATGAACCAATCAGACCACCATCGGAACCACCGCCTTGATGTTATTTTTTCTTCCCTCTCTATTTGTTTCACGCATACATACATTCATGATGCATTGAGGATAATGCATGAGACAAGTATGGGGGAGAGTCTACTAACGTAGAGTTTTTAGATTTTCTTTCTTTTCACTTCTTTTAGGATATTTTTGAATTTTCCTTTTTGTATAGAATTTTCCAATTCTTTAAAAACTTTTTGAAACAAGAGACAGAGTTTTGATCTATTTATAAGAAAGTTAAGATAATCTTAGCAACTAAGAAAACCTTAATTATGATATCTTAAGTCTAGTTGAAATAATGGATCTTGTTTAAGATTATAGGTTAAGTTAGAAAGATTGGAGAAATAATTTTATCTTGAATTTTTTGTCTCAGATACTATGCACTTCAGCTTACACATTTTTAGGATGGAAACAAAGACTTAAAATTTCATAAATCAAAAATAAAATATAAAGAAAAAATAAATGGTATATATGAATAAAAACTAATTATTAAAGCTGGATAACTATGCCTCAAGAAGCATGATTATTCTCGTCAAATGGTGATCAAAAGAAATAATTAATCCCCCAAAGTTTTGTGGCCTTGTTTACTCGAGTCCTTAAGCCTGAGGGATATTTTCTCATCTAGTGCCCTAAGATCGTCTAATTTAGGAGTCATTGACTAAAGACTCATTACCTGGATAAACTAGAAAGCCTAAGAAAACTAAGGGAAAAAAAGAAAGAAATATATATATATAAATAAATGGCTTGATGGTTAGAGTTGAAATCTCAAAAATCTTCACTATCACAAAGTGCATATTATCTAGGTTTTATTAAGGATAAAATATTTAATCCAATTTTGAATTCTTACCTTAATTACAAACAAGATCTCGCATAAAAACTAAGTTTAAGGAAGAATAATTTTTGGTGAACTTATAACCCTAGATCGCTTAATTTTTGCCAAAATATTTCGAAAACTTTTCTCTCTTTCAAAATGCATTTTCAAAACACTAATTTTTATTTTCTTTCTTCATGGATTTTGTAAGTGTAATCCGCTGAAAACCCTCAGGAGGCAACACTCCTCCTCTAGAGAAAACCTAGAGGTTTAACGGCTTGTTGCACACGGTCAGTGCAATTGCATTACCTGCAAAAGTTGTGTAATAACACTGTAGTTTAGTTTTCCTTTTTCTTTTTCTTATTTTGCTCGGGATGAGTAAAAGATAAGTGTGGGGTGTGATTATTATCCAATTCTGCATCTGCATATCACATTCCCTACCAATTTATGAATAAAATGATGCTTCTCACCCGTGTTTTGGTCTATTTTGCAGTTAATCAAGAGTCCAAGACTAAGATCAGAATAAGAGCCTAATTAAACTCAATTTTAGGTAATTAAATCGCATTACTTGGAGATCAAGACAGAGAGCTTCCAGAATATGCATTGGATCAAGAAATTAGGGACGAATCTGAAGAAAACCGGATCTAATTTACTTAAACCCAGAGATATCAAGAAGGTTCTCGCAGCTGAACGAACCCACAAGGAATAAATCAGAGACCTATATCCTTGGTATTGTCATGGAAATGCCGCAGAAATGCGGTATTTTGGTGGGCCCACAATCTTCAACGCGTGGCCTCATCTCACCTTTTAGACTCTTCCTATGCTTATAAATACTGCAATTTTAGACCAGAAGGGGTTGGAGAGAGCTGTAGGCTAGGGTTTTCTCTCATTTAGCGTAAGCTAGTGTAGTGTTCTTCTTCTTCTTTTCTTGCATTTTAATTTTATTTTAGATTCATGTATTAGGGCAAAGTTGATTCAGAGAGAAAGAGAGAAATTGATGTAATAGATAGTGACAATCTATGAAAGCTTCCTCCTTTCTTCAGTGGTTTCTTCTCTAACCTCTAACATGACTAGCTAACTTTCTTTTCATGGCAATCTAACTACTAACCACTAATCATCTAACCACTTACTTGATAATCCATATGAATCTAATAGCCTCTACAAGGCCCTGCTCTTGCAAGAGCCATTGATGGCTCATGATAATGGATTCTAACATCTAACTTACTAACTTGCTAACAAGCTAACTCTCTTATTTTATACTTACTTCTAATGATTTTGATAATATAATGTTTGTATTAGCTTACTCTTGATGTAAGTTTGAATGTGAAAAATCATTTCATATGCCATGCTTTGTATTGTCTCTTGAAGAAGCCAAGAATTAGTGATGGCCAAGGATCCATATAAGACAACTATCACGAAGAGATTAGCATAATTAGTGGAGCATATAGTAGTTAGTAGCCATGAATATTTTTCTCTTTTTCTTGTTTTCAAAACTATTTTCAAACTCTTTTTATCATTTTTCTATCGATGTTTTCATCACCTTCTTAGTTCACCATTGTTTTCATCTTCTTCACAATAAGTTTTTCTCTTTTCCATTTTCCAAATCACTTTACCACACTTTACACTTTGTGTTTTACTTCACTTTTCATTTCATTTCTATTTCCTTGTTTTGTTTTACTGATCCCACAATCACTCCTCTATTTGTTTTTCACATCACCGTTTTCATCGCCTTCTCCGCCTATCACGTATAATTTTCTTTTCTTTTTCTTTACCAAATAAGAACTTGTTGTCAATACAACGTGAACAAACTGTTAAAGCTTCTATCACCTCCCGTCCCTGTGAATTCGACCCGTATAGCCTATATGCTATAATGGAAGTATCGAGGAAGCTATAGCGCACACAGTTTTACACTGATTTCAAAATACATGTTTTCGTGCACGGTTTTACACGAATAGAGCTCCCCCATCATACTCATTTCAAACTCATTCTTTATGCATGATTCAAAATCCTTACAAAGCTTTTCATTAATAGGTCCAAAAATGATATTATCAACATATATTTGCACTATTAAGATATCATTATCTACATGCTTTGTAAATAAGGTAGTATCAACTTTGCCTTTAACAAAATCATTTTAAACAATAAAAGTACTCAACATTCATACCAAGCTCTTGGAGCATGTTTCAAATCATATTAAGCCTTTTCAAATTTAAAAATAAAATCTAAATGTGTAAGATCAACAAATCCAGTGGTTGTTCAACATACATCTCCTCCTTAATGAAACCATTCAAAAATGCACTTTTAACGTCCATTTGAAATAGTTTAAAATCTTTAAATGAAGTAAAAGCAAGTGTCATCCGCATGGCTTAAAGCCGTGCTACGGTTGCAAAAGTTTTTTCAAAATCAATTTCTTCAATTTAAGTGTAATCTTGAGCCACTAACCAAGTTTTATTTCTAATAATATTTTCCAGTTCATCCAAGTAATCCTTAAAGATCCATTTAGTATCAATAGTTGGTCTATCATGTGGTCTAGAAATAAGATGCCAAACTTGGTTGCGCTGATGAATAAGCTATTCGTACATGGCAAGTAACCAATATCAGTCGCCTTCGGTTTTGAGGATGTTCTTGGTCTCAATAAGGGATATGAATGCAAAATGATCACATTTATAATGAAATTTGGAGCGAGTAGTTACCTCTTTGGATACATCACCATTGATAAGGTCCTTGGGATGATTTGTAGCAAATCTCCAATCCTTCAGAAGTGCTTGAGTTTTTCCCACTTCTACATCTTGAGCTTCGCCATTTGTGTCATCCTTTTTCCTGTCATCCTCCTTTTGAGCCGGTGTGTCTTTTGTAGAAAACTTTTCAAAATCTTCACTTAAAGAATCAATCTGTACAACATTCTTTAAAAGAGAGTTAGATTTTTCAAACTTCACATGCATAGACTCTTCAATATTCAAAGTTGACTTATTGAAGACCCTGTAAGCCTTATCAGTATTTGAATACCCAACAAATATAGCTTCAAAAGACTTGGCATCAAATTTTTCTAAGCTATCTTTGGTGTTTAACATGAAACATTAGCAACCAAAAATTTTGAAATAGGAAATATTTGGCTTTCTCAAATAGTAAACCTCAAAGGGAGTTTTATTTGAGTTCTTGCAAAAATAAATTTGATTCTCAATGTAACATAAGTGTTTACAGTCTCGGCTCATAGATATTAAGAGAGTCCGTATTTCACTAATCATTATCATAGCCATCTTTTGAAGAGTACGATTTTTCCGTTCAACAACTCCATTTTGTTGTGAAATTCTAGAACAAGACAATTTATGCTTAATTCTATTTTCTTCACAATAGGTGATAAAGGAATGGTTGATGAACTCACCACCTCTATCACTCTTTATACGTAAAATCAGAAAATCTTTTACTTTTTCAACCATTTTTCTAAAAACAAGAAAAATTGAAAAAGCTTCATCTTTATGTTTTAAAAAGAAAAACCATGTAAATCTTGAAAAATCATCAATTAAAACAAAAATAAAATGGTTACTGTACGCGCTGGAAAAAAAAAGGGAAACAAAGAGCGGTTCACTGTAAAATTTCCTTGAATCAGATGAAAAATTACAACAAAACAAACTGTTTTCCTTCCAGTTACAAGGGAGGGAGGATGTTGAATCTTGAATCCTCCCTTTGTTTAAGGCTGGGTTCTTCAAGTGGCGGTGGAGAGTGAATCTTGTTCTCCGTTGACCGGATGACCGTCGGGATCGTCAGGGATCTTCTCTTTGGCTGGTAGAAGGAGTAACACAGCTCTGTCTACCAAAACTCTCAAAGAGAAGGTAGGCAAAGAGCAACTTGTTTGCGGCAAGCTTGCTGAAGAGTTGAGCTCTCTCCTGCTTCTCTCTCTATCGTCGTTTCTCTCTTGTTGTTCTCCTTTTTCTTTTTTGTAACGATGGGGCTATTTATATAGGTCCCAGGGGTGAACGTGCCCCCTAAAAACGCTCCACAATGAGGGGCTGACCTCGTTATGTGGGCGGCGACTGGCCCCATAACCAGGGCGGTTATAACCGGACGCGGGTGTCGAGCCCACGCGCCTTGAGGTTGAGACGCGGGCTTTAGGCCCTCGCGCCTTGATGCCGAGATGCGGGTGTTGAGCCCACGCGCCTTGATGTTGAGACACGGGTGTCGAGCCCACGCGCCTTGATGTTGAGACGCGGGTGTCGAGCCCACGCGTCTAGAACTTGAGACTCTGCTTTTTAATGGCTTGTCTTTTAGTGATTTTTAGATAGCCTACAGAACCCCCTCCAAAGTTTTCGATATTCCACAGTTAACTGGGACGGATTTCGAAATACTTTGGACTCTAGCTGAATTCACCTCTATGACTGGACTGTTAATGCTCCGGGTTTGATCTTATCTGGAGTTGGTCTTCGTGAGTGTACTGTTGAACTCTTTGAGGCCACCAGAGTTGATCGTGTTGAGTGTCTAGATACACAGTCTAAACCTCCCCGATTGCTTTTAGTCTGTCATGGACGCGCTTTAAGCCAGGAGTGGACGATCGTCTGCTTGTGCCAGTGTACTGTTGAAACTGATTTGCAGAAGCAAGGACTGAACGCCAGTTCTTTTTGAAGAGCAGAGATGGTACTGCTTTACAGACGCGACTTTCATGGGGTGGGCCTTTTGGCAACGGAAACGCGACTGATATTTCTTCAGGCAGACGCGATGCTAGGCCAGATTGGAAGGACGAGAACTTCGGAGAGACGCATCCTTTTGAGTAAGGACGCGACTTTCTGGACGCGACTATGGCTGTGCTGATGGGGCACGTCCATCGAAGAGGCGCGCTTGTTGGGTGCGAATCCGTGCCATGTCATGAGTGCACTGCCACGTGTCCTGTGGAGCCGAAGGGACACTTTCTTTTTGGCGCGCGGACTTCCCGGTATATTAAATGAGTTGTCCACGCGTCAAGCGATGACTCGATGCCGAACCAATCGAGCCACGCGCCGCGTATCTTTGCGAATCTTCGTTCCTATAAATGGCAATAGTCAGAGAGATATCCTCTTCTTCTCCGAGCGCATCTGTTAGGGTTTTAGAAAGAGGATTTTTGTTCATCACTTTTCATTTCTCCTTCATCGGATTCTTGATCACCAATGGCACCCAAGGCCAAGCCAACCGTATCATCCTCAAAGGCAGCCGTCGCCGAGGCCCAGAGGGGCGGTTCCTCCGCGCAGGAAGTTCTTTTCCCAGGTATAATGATTGCTAAAACAAATGAAACAACCAATGAAGTTAAAAATGTACCGTGTAGCTTGTGGCTAACGGGTCGAGTCCACGAGGAGGGATGCGATAGAAGCGTTTCGGTGAAGTAAATAGAAACAAAGAAGTGTGTTAGTTTTTTAAGAAAAAGAGAATGGAAGGAAAAGAGATGAAAAAGAGAAATTTCAACTTTCAGAAAAGGATTTGGAGAAAGTGATTTGTAAAAAGCTTTAAGAGTTGTGATGTTGTTTTATAATATGAAATCAAATCTGGGCTTACTATCTTCCTACTCACTTGTTCATTCTTCTCTTAAAATATTAAGTCCCTCGGGTTCATTTGCAAGACTTAAAGTTGATTCTTTTTAGAGAGCTTTGAGTAAAGCACATAAGATGTAGAGGGGTTGAGTTCTTTATCTTCAAGAAAGAGTTGGAATCAGATATTAAAACATAAAGCGCGAAGAAGTAAGAATGAATTAAAAATGATTCACAAGAAGATCAAGAGAGAATAGTGAATTCAACTATCTATGCCCATCCTCATGTGCCTTCAAGAACACTTTCAAAAAGAAAGGCTTGTAAGGGAGGCATGCATATGAGTCATCGGGACTTTTTCTTTAAAAAACAGAGGAGAAGAAAACAAGAGAGAGTAGATAGCTAGCCCAGAAAACCTTTTAGTTATTCATGGAAAACGACAAAGCAAAAATAAACATGCGCAACATACCGGAACACGAGTGGAGAAAAGATGGCTTGCTCTTGAATTGCTGTCACTTCAATCTTTGATTACAAGCTCTCAGTCCTCTCTCTCACAAGCTTTTTAAACTGAACTACAAAGTAAACAACAGAGTTACAACTTGTGTTCTAACTAACAATGAACCTAGATCCTAAGAAAATAAAAGCAAAGTTTAATCCTAGTCTTCGCTGCCTTTTTCTCTGCTGAAAGAGGTATTTATAGCCAAAAATCCACGAATCAGGATCCCGGGAACGTTGGGGGAGCAAACGCTCCCCTAACTGAATTCAGTTTGCCGCAGAATTGCGGCTTGGGCCGCAATTCTGCGGCACTGGTGTGGCCAGGTGGCCACACCAAGAGGGGGGAGCTTCCTGGGGTGAAGGGCTTCTCGCATATCTGGTTGATTTTCTTGTTTCTTCTTCAACCACTGACTGAATCAGCATTTGATTTTCTTGGCTCCGATTCCTCGATTCAAGGAGGGATTTTCTCAACTCCTTGATAGCCCAGATTTCTTCACTTCGAGTTTATTCTGAATTAATTCAGAATAAAGTGGGCTTTTGGGCTTGTTCCTCATTTATTTCTTTGAGCATTTGGGCCTACATTTAGCAAAGAAAAAGTCAATTATTAATATCATTTATTAGCAAACAAGTATGGTAAAGTGACAACATAAATGCAATGTATGTGACAAATCACACCGCTACACTTATCTTTTGCTCGCCCTCGAGCAAAACATTAGACTAACTTGAATCAATTATTAGACCACTTTCGCAGGTCACTCGATTGCACTGAGCATGTGCAACAAGCCGTTAAACCTCTAGGTCACCCTAGAGGACGAGTTTTGTCTCGTGAGGGTTTTCAGCGGATTACACCCACAAAATCCAAAAGGAAGAGAAAAGGTTAGTATTTTCGAAAAGCATTTTTTTTTTATATATATTTTTTATATTTTTGAAGGAGGAAATATTCGAAGTATATTTGTGAGATCTTAAGTAATCTATAAGTTATAGGAATATCAAATTTTTCATTCCTAAACTTAGTCTCCATTCAAAAACATGTCAACAATTAAAGTAAGGAGTCAAATTGTACTTCTCATCTAGTCTATTAATTTACCCTGATTTGTATGCACCATCGTGACTGTGAAGTTTACTAAGGGTTCTTCAACATTAACTCCTATGCCTCATATTTATTTATTTTTTTGTGAATTTTTATTCATCAATTTCATTAGTCTTTCTAATCTGCCCATGTAACGAGCTTTCAGTCGGTGACACCCAAACCAGACGGTTTTAGGGCACCAGGTGAGAAAACACCCCTAAGGACCTAAACACCCGAGCAGATAAGGCCACGAAACCAAGGTTTTTATTTATGCTATGTAACCCTTTTAGGCGTGAATACTTATGCTTCATGAGGCATAAATACCCAGCTTAATCAGAGGATACACATTATTTATACTAGGTACCCCTTTTAGGCGTGAATACTTATGCTTCATGAGGCATAAGTACCCAGCTTAATCAGAGGATACACACATTTTTTTCTTTTTCAAACTTGTCTAATTATCTTTTGCATAAATACTAAGGCTTGCTTAGGCCAAAGCACCTAGCTACTCAATAATTAGAGCTCTTTTTTTTTTTTTTATAAGGCATAAGAGTCTCTGTTTTCAAACCCTAAGTGTGTGAGTGTATTTTGTGTGCATATGTCATCAAGGTAAATATCTAGACTAAATTACTTTCCCAAATTTCTTCCTGACCATAAAAATCAAACAAGTTATATTATTTCGACCAAGTATAAGAAATCCTAATTATGATTCTCCTATTCCTTAAAATTGACTTAAATTCTTACAAAAAATATATCAAAATATTGTCTACCCTTTCAAAAAAAAAAATTTTTTAATTTATTTATTTATTTATTTATTTATTTTTTATATATATCCATTTTTTTTTATCAGCCATGTTAGAACCTCCCCCACACTTATCTCATGCATTGTCCCCAATGTATGAAAGAAATGTATAAGGCATGAAATAAAATGGGAAGGAGGAAAGTTACCGATACACTGGGTCAAAAAGACCCATTACCGTTTCATCTACTGGCACCGATTCCAAGAAAGGTTTAAGGCGTTGACCATTTACCTTAAAGTCATTTCCATTCTTGGGGTCATTAATCTCAACTGCACCATGTGGAAACACTGTTTTTACAACGAATGGCCCAGTCCATCGTGATTTCAATTTTCCTGGAAAAAGATGAAGCCTAGAATTGTAGAGTAAGACTTTTTGACCAGGGACAAAGGTTTTTCTTATGATGTGCTTGTCATGAAAAATCTTCACTCTATCTTTAGTGATCCTAGCAATTTCATAGGCCTCATTTCTCAATTCCTCCAATTCGGAAATTTGTAATTTCCGAAGGTCACCGGCCTTACTCAAATCGAAATTCAATTGCTTGATTGCCCATAAGGCACGGTGCTCTAACTCAACGGGCAAGTGACAAGGTTTGCCATAGACTAACCTATAGGGAGACATTCCTAAAATTGTCTTGAAAGCGGTCCTGTAGGCCCATAGAGCATCTACAAGTTTTAAGGACCAATCTTTCCGGTTTTGGTTCACAGTTTTCTCCAATATAAGTTTGACTTGTCTATTTGAAACCTCAACTTGCCCACTGGTTTGAGGGTGATATGGTGTGGACAACTTGTATGTTATGGCATACTTTCGCATAAGGGCTTCAAAAGATCTAT
Source organism: Agave tequilana (assembly GCA_038442645.1). NCBI lineage: Eukaryota > Viridiplantae > Streptophyta > Magnoliopsida > Asparagales > Asparagaceae > Agave > Agave tequilana. The sequence goes on from JAVJIF010030628.1 coordinate 183,649, forward strand.
TGCAAAAGTGGGTGCCATTATCACTGATGATAGCACGAGGGGTTCCGAAGCGGGAAAAAATGTTCTCCCTCAAAAACTTTATGACAACCTTGTTATCATTAGTTTTGCATGGAATAGCTTCTACCCACTTGGACACGTAATCCACAGCAACCAATATATATTGGTTCCCAAATGAGTTAGGAAATGGACCCATAAAGTCGATGCCCCACACATCAAAGAGTTCTATTTCTAGAATTGGGTTGAGGGGCATCATATTTCGATGTGAGATCCTACCTACCAGTTGGCATCTAGGGCACGTCTTGCAATAATCATAGGCATCCTTGAACAGAGTGGGCCAATAAAACCCGCTTTGTAGCACCTTTTCAGCAGTCTTGCGGGGACCAAAGTGTCCACCGCATGCAAGTTCGTGACAGAAGGACAGAACACTCCTAACCTCCTCATCGGGAATGCATCTCCTAATAATTTGGTCGGAACAGTACTTGGGATAAGAACGGTAAACTTCATTTTTGGACCAATGAGATGGAGTTTGGTTTGTGACTAAGTAATTCACTATATCAGCAAACCAAGGTTCCCTAGAGATAGCTAAGAGATGTTCATCAGGAAAATCCTGATTGATGGGTAATTCGTTGCATGGAGAATTGGGAATCCGTGAGAGATGGTCAGCAACGACATTTTCTACACCTTTCTTGTCTCGAATTTCGAGATCAAATTCTTGAAGAAGGAGGATCCAACGAATGAGTCGGGCCTTGGCATCCTTCTTCATCATGAGATACCTAAGTGCAGAATGATCGGTGAAGATGGTAGTTTTGGACCCTAGTAGGTAGGGACGAAACTTCTCTATGGCAAACACTACTGCCAAGAATTCCTTCTCGGTCGTAGTGTAGTTCAGTTGAGCGTCATTGAGAGTCCTACTAGAGTAGTAGATCACATGCTGCTTGTTATCAATACGTTGTCCTAAGACAGCGCCTATGGAAAAATCAGAAGCATCGCACATAATCTCAAACGGCTTAGACCAATCCGGTGCAGATATGATTGGTGCAGAAATCAGCTCTCTCTTAAGCTTCTCCCAAGAAGTGATGCAGTCAGCATCGAAAGTGAAGGACACATCCTTAGCTAACAGATTAGTCAAGGGCCTAGCAATTTTGCTAAAATCCTTGATAAATCTTCGGTAGAATCCAGCGTGTCCTAAGAAGGATCTAATGTCCTTAACGCATTTGGGTATGGGAAGCTTAGCAATAACCTCGATTTTGGCTCTATCCACTTCTATTCCTTTCTTGGATATTTCATGACCCAAGACAATTCCATGTTTCACCATGAAGTGGCATTTCTCCCAGTTTAGTGTCAAATGTTTTTCAGCACAACGTTGGAGGACGAGTTCTAGATGGTGGAGACATTGAGTGAATGAATCTCCGTAGATGGAGAAATCATCCATGAAGATTTCTAAGAAGCGCTCTACCATATCAGAGAAAAGACTCAACATGCAACGTTGAAACGTTGCTGGGGCATTGCATAAGCCGAATGGCATTCGACGATAAGCAAATGTCCCAAATGGACATGTGAACGTAGTCTTCTCTTGGTCCTCAGGAGCGATAGGGATCTGGTTATAGCCCGAGTAACCGTCCAAGAAGCAGTAGTACTCGTGACCCGCCAAACGTTCAAGCATCTGATCAATGAAGGGAAGTGGAAAATGGTCCTTACGAGTTGCAGCATTCAGTTTCCTATAGTCAATGCAAACTCGAATCTTCGTGGGAAGTTGAGTTTGAACCAACTCTTTGTTCTCGTTTTCCACTACGGTGAAACCAGATTTCTTTGGGATCGCGTGGACAGGACTGACCCATTGGCTATCCGAAATGGGATAAATTATCCCATTGTCTAAGAGTTTTATGATTTCAGCATGAACAGCCTCTTGCATTATAGGGTTTAACCTACGCTGCGGGTCTCTCTTGGGTGTGACATCTTCATTGAGATGGATGCGGTGTTGAACGATGGTTGGACTTAATCCCTTGATATCAGTCATAGTCCACCCGATGGCTTCCTTATGTTTTCTTAGAATATCTTTCAATTCTTTTTTTTCCCCGTCATTTAAATGGGAGGCAATGATGACGGGAAAGGTCTCTTGTTCGCCTAGATAGGCGTACTTGAGATGCACAGGAAGGGCTTTCAATTCTAAGGAAGAGGAAGGCTCACTAGAAGGACTAGTCAAATCTGTTGGCTCCATTGTTGGTGAAATCGGGTTTGAAGCCCAATTCACGGCAGAATCTACCACCTGATCGAGATTAAAGTCATCAGACTCTAACTCGAAGTCAATCTCCATTTCTGATTCCAATTCTTCCCCGTGTTCACTTGTCAAGTTCTCAATTTGGTTTACTTCAAAAGTTTGGTCCTCGATGTCACGGGGTTGTTTTCCTAGATGGAAGACATTGACTTCTCTAGTCATGTCTCCAAAGGTTAACCTCATAGACCCATTCCTGCAATTGATGATGGCATTAGCAGTGGCAAGGAATGGTCAACCTAGGATGACCGGAGTTTGAGCCCTACGATTGAAGTTGGACACAGGTTGTGTCTTCAAAACTATGAAATCGACAGGGTATATGAACTCCCCTACCCGAATCAGGACATCGTTAATTTCCCCTTTTGGAACTTTAACAGAACGGTCAGCCAGTTGGATGGTGACTCGAGTTGGACTAAGGTCACCCAACCCGAGTTGTTGATAAACAGAGAATGGAAGCAAGTTGATACTTGCTCCCAAGTCAAGAAGTGCACGACTAATCTCGGCTTGTCCTATTGTGCAGGCAATGGTAGGGCTACCTGGATCTTTGTACTTGACAGGGATAGGACCCGAAAATAGCTCACTAAGATTAGTGGCTAGGAAGACTTTCTTAGGAACATTAGTCTTTCTCTTCTTGGTGCACATGTCCTTAAGAAACTTAGCATAGGAAGGAACTTGTTGGATGGCATCAAGAAGTGGCACATTTATTTTCACTTGATTAAACATCTCTATTATCTTGTCCATGTGCGGATTTTGCTTATTGTTTTTCAGCCTATTCGGAAATGGTACTATAGGCTGGTGCACCTGGCTGGCTGACTTGTCTTTTTCAGACTCGTCAGATTTGGAAGAGCTTGGATTGGATGAGGTGGAAGCTTGATTGTGGTTGTGCTGAATAGGATTGGTGGGTGTTGACACTTGGTTATCAACTTTCTTTCCTGACCTCAATGTATGCACAGCATTACATTGATTGAATGAAGGATCCTCAGCCAAATGAGCTTGTTGGGAATTCCTCGGATTGGTGACTGGCTGACTAGGCAGGGTACCCTTTTGTCTCTCATTCTGTGGGTTGGCTAGTTGGCTCATTTGTACCTCTAACCTCTGAATGGTTTGCATGAGAGTGTCTTGATTTTTCATATATCTCTCCATGTTCCTTTCAAAGTCAGTCATTCTCCTTTCCAATTGAGGATTCTGGAAGGAGGATTGAGGAGATTGGTTAGGAAAGTTCTGTTGATAATTTGGAAAGCTTGGTGGATGGTTGGGAGAATTATGATAGAAATTGGAGAAGTTGGGTTGATGATTGGAAGAATTGTTACCTTGATGGAAGTGGTTAGCATGATTGGATCGTGAATGGTCATTGTTGTTCTGGCTCCATGAGAAATTTGGGTGATTTCTCCAGCCGGGATTGTACGTTGGGGCGTAAGGGTTATTGTTCGGCCTTGAAAAGGCCGCATTCATCGGTTCGTGGTAGGATTGCTGAGCTTGAAACACTGGGCATTCCTCAAACACATGGTTCATGGCTTGACAATAAGTGCAGCCCGGGGGTGGAAATTGGTTCGGGCTGACTTGATTGACTAGACTTGGTTCTTTTGTCTCTAGAGCTTCCAGTCTTCTAGCTAAATTAGCTAACTTAGCCTCATTAGCGATGGACGATTCTATGGAATGGAGACCTCCTTTCGAAGAGATGGAGTTAGGATTCTTAGGGGTCTCACTCGCAGATTCCCATTGGATGGTTTTCTCAGCTAAATTTTCATACAAATCCCATCCCTCATCTTCATCTTTCTGCAAGAAACCCCCTTGGCACATACTTTCTAGGAGGGTTTTGGTGGAATAGTCTAAACCGTCATAGAGAATTTGGCATTGTCGCCATTTCTCTATTCCATGATGTGGACATTGGACAAGGAGGTCCTCAAAGCGTTCAAAGTACCTCCAGAACGGTTCACTAGGCTCTTGCTTAAATTGCATGATCGTCTTCCTAATGAGAGCGGTTTTATGGATAGGATAGAATTTCTTCAAGAAGACCTTGATGAAACCATCCCAAGATGTGTGATGGAACCGGCTGCTAAGCTGTAGAGCCACTTTTTTGCTAGGTCCTTAAGTGCAAACAGGATAAATCTCAACCTAATAGCATCGTCTACAAGGTGTGGGATTTTCATCATAAGACATACTTCCTCAAATTCTCTTATGAAGAAGTAGGCATCTTCGGACTCTAGACCATGAAATTTGGGGAGTGTGTTGATGAATTGAGGCTTGAGCTCAAAATTGTATTCACCAACCGATGGAAGTGAGATGCATGATGGAAGTGAGGTCCTAATGGGGTAGAACCTATCCTGCAGTGATGTGGATTGAGTCATTACCGGATCTGGTCTTGGTTCAAACTTAGGTGGTGATGTGTGTAGCTTAAAATTTATTGCTAAAACAAATGAAACAACCAATGAAGTTAAGAATGTACCGTGTAGCTTGTGGCTAACGGGTCGAGTCCACGAGGAGGGATGCGATAGAAGCGTTTCGGTGAAGTAAATAGAAACAAAGAAGTGTGTTAGTTTTTTAAGAAAAAGAGAATGGAAGGAAAAGAGATGAAAAAGAGAAATTTCAACTTTCAGAAAGGGATTTGGAGAAAGTGATTTGTAAAAAGCTTTAAGAGTTGTGATGTTGTTTTATAATATGAAATCAAATCTGGGCTTACTATCTTCCTACTCACTTGTTCATTCTTCTCTTAAAATATTAAGTCCCTCGGGTTCATTTGCAAGACTTAAAGTAGATTCTTTTTAGAGAGCTTTGAGTAAAGCACATAAGATGTAGAGGGGTTGAGTTCTTTATCTTCAAGAAAGAGTTGGAATCAGATATTAAAACATAAAGCGCGAAGAAGCAAGAATGAATTAAAAATGATTCACAAGAAGATCAAGAGAGAATAGTGAATTCAACTATCTATGCCCATCCTCATGTGCCTTCAAGAACACTTTCAAAAAGAAAGGCTTGTAAGGGAGGCATGCATATGAGTCATCGGGACTTTTTCTTTAAAAAACAGAGGAGAAGAAAACAAGAGAGAGTAGATAGCTAGCCCAGAAAACCTTTTAGTTATTCATGGAAAACGACAAAGCAAAAATAAACATGCGCAACATACCGAAACACGAGTGGAGAAAAGATGGCTTGATCTTGAATTGCTGTCACTTCAATCTTTGATTACAAGCTCTCAGTCCTCTCTCTCACAAGCTTTTTAAACTGAACTACAAAGTAAACAACAGAGTTACAACTTGTGTTCTAACTAACAATGAACCTAGATCCTAAGAAAATAAAAGCAAAGTTTAATCCTAGTCTTCGCTACCTTTTTCTCTGCTGAAAGAGGTATTTATAGCCAAAACCCACGAATCAGGATCCCGGGAACGTTGGGGGAGCAAACGCTCCCCCAACTGAATTCAGTTTGCCGCAGAATTGCGGCTTGGGCCGCAATTCTGCGGCACTGGTGTGGCCAGGTGGCCACACCAAGAAGGGGAGCTTCCTGGGGTGAAGGGCTTCTCGCATATCTGGTTGATTTTCTTGTTTCTTCTTCAACCACTGACTGAATCAGCATTTGATTTTCTTGGCTCCGATTCCTCGATTCAAGGAGGGATTTTCTCAACTCCTTGATAGCCCAGATTTCTTCACTTCAAGTTTATTCTGAATTAATTCAGAATAAAGTGGGCTTTTGGGCTTGTTCCTCATTTATTTCTTTGAGCATTTGGGCCTACATTTAGCAAAGAAAAAGTCAATTATTAATATCATTTATTAGCAAACAAGTATGGTAAAGTGACAACATAAATGCAATGTATGTGACAAATCATATAATGCCGTTCAGGCTTAACCCTCACCATTAATGGAAGTTCATGGAACCCCTAAAAAAAATCTCTTCTTTTTTTTTTGGAGGAGAACCGTCAACACAGAATATAAACCGTGTTTGATTCTCAGACGCGGTCTCAGACGCGGTCTTTGAGTTGATAACCAAGGCGCGGTTTTGATGACCCGTGCCAGTGAGCCCTGCATTTCGGATTCTTCACTTAGAATATTTCTAATTGTGAAGGGTTCGGACGCGGACTTGATCCTTGCGTTCTATGACATCAGGTGCTGATTTTTTATGAATCTGGCACCTGAGCCCAAGAGATTTTTCATAAGTCTTGGTTTTCAAAACGCGGGCTTGATCCTGCGGGCCTCACATATGGACGCGGATTTGCAGGTCTGGACGCGGATTTTGATAATTCCTGCGTCCAGTGTTTATTCTGCGTCTGGACGCGGATTCTCAAGTCTAGACGCGAATTTTGATAATTTCTGCGTCCAGTATCTTTTCTGCGTCTGGAATATAGACACTTAACATTTTTTTTTGATAAGATGTCTGATCAAGTGTCCTTTTCTTTTTCAGTGCCACACTCTTCTGCTCCACTCTCCAAGAAGCGCCACTTTGGGCACGTAGGTGGTGCTGACCGTGATTTAACCTTTGCGCTGCAAAGGACTGTACCTGTGACTACTGACAGGTCGCAGGAGCGCAAGAAAAGGCTCTCCAATGTTGACATGACAACTTTTCGGGAGCTTATGACTGACGCAGCATTCACAACGGATGCTCGCGTTCCGCTGGAGAAGCCTGCCTTCTTCTTTGGAGACCATATCGGCGATGGCGGCTATTCCATGTATGACGGAGATTATAAATGGCTCCGCCAGATAGGGGGTAGAAGATTCTTTCTTCCGGACATGGAGAGGATGTACCCGCTGTCTTATCTCCAGCACATGTCAGTCCCTCGGAAGATGAAATGGGACCTTTCCCGATATGTCCCTGAGATTACTCTCGGTGACTTAGGCTCCAAAAGGGTATACCGTCATGATAGTCATGATAGGGCGGTTCTCGGCCTGTTCCCCGGGTCGCTCAGGACTGAGCCCCCAGTTGGAGAAACACCAAAACTTGGCACCACTTTCCTCAACGCATTCATGAAAGTGGAGGGTGATTTTCCGGTTGAGTTCCGTTCGCCCGGGTGGGTTCATTCCACCGAGAAGTATTGGTGGGGCAGGATGGTGAGCTTCGTCCTTGCCGACCTTAGGGACTTGTTGGAGCAAACGGATTTGTACCAAGCAGTCCGGGCCGTACAGTATGGTATCCCGCCGAGTTCTCAGAACTTCTTCGGGATCCTGGAGCGTTACAATCCTTTGACGGGGACATTCTTCACTCCGGTCGGAGAGATGGGCCTTGCCCTGCACGAGTTGCATGAGGTCTCGGGGCTGCCAACAGGGGACTCTCCCTATGAGGAATATGTCCCAACCACTGAGGAGCTCAACCTTATGAAGAAAGGGTCTCCTCAAGTGTACGAGACTTATTGGGAGGTGTTATGTCACTTCCACATTTGCGGTCAGGTAACCTCTTGGAGGTCGGGAGGAGTCAAGCAGCTGTCTTGGGCCAGCTACTTGTTTAATGGTATCAATAAGAAAGACCATCCGGTAACCCTACTGGCTCCAGCTCCGACGAGGAGATTGACGACAGGGTTAAGGCTTCTGAAGGCTTCTACACCATAGTTTCGAACGAGGATGGTTTCGAACCTGACATGGTTTTCGAAAGCTTTCATCATCAAGCCCGGATTCCTATCTCCGATCGAGCACTATTGGCGGGCTTCTTGATGCTGTGGTTGAAGCGCTATGTGGTGCCCACGCTGCCACATGAAGTCATTGTTGCCGATGTAGTGTACCCGGCGGTGCTCCTGGCCTATGGCAGTCCCATAGCCCTTCTCCCGGCCATGGCGGCTGGCATTCAAAGCGGGTTGCGGGCGTTAACCCAGACTTTCTGCGAGGCAGGGAAGGCTGTCGACTCCCATGGCAAGCCGGTTGTTGCCTCAGAGGGGAAGCCGACGGTGAAGCGCCCTAACCCTCGGGTCGAACTGCCCTACACATACTTAATGGCTTGGTACGTGATGCACTGCCCCTCTCTGATGACGCCGGTGCCTTGGAGTGAGGGTTTTGTCCCTTTTGTACAGCGGTTGGAGGGTTCTGACTGGTGTAATACTTACATGTATTACGTTCGAAAGTGCATTCTGTCTACTTCGAACTACCAGCTTAACCACTGCTTCCCCGAGATTCCTGGTGTATCTTTCGGGGAACTATTTACCGACTCCGCAGGCCAAGACGATTTCACTAGGCTGTCAATGGGGATTTTCTGGTGGTTGGTTAACATCCGGCCTGGGTATGTGCTTTTCCGGCAAGGGACCTCATGCACGATCGAGCCATATATGCCGAATCGCTTCGCCCGACAGTTCGGTTATGATCAACTCTACGTCGGCAACCCCAATGCTCGACTCGCCTTTAGTGGGAACTTGTTCGAAGGCGCTCGGGCTTGGTACTATAGCGTGGCCGGAGGGACGGAAGCAACTTTCTGTCTACCTATCAAGGAGCCAAAGGGCCGCACAAGCTTCAGCTTTTGTACCTGGTACTTCCAGGTCAACCAGACACCATACTTTGTTCCGGAGTATTCATGCATTGAGAGTATCAATGCAAATTTCGAAGCAAGGTCGGGGTCCGGTAAACGCTCGCGAGGCGTCGAGCAGTATCTGAAGGCTCTGAGGGAAGTCGGGAGAGGGTCGAGGGAGGAGCCACGAGCAACAAAGTCTCGACAGGCGGTGAGTAAGCGAGCTCGAGGCTCTACTTCCACTGCTGACCCTGCCTCAAAGAGGGTCCGGAGAGACTTGGCGGCCGAAGTTTCTCTATCCGAAGACATCCCTGCTGGTGTTGAGGAACGAGGGAAGAAGAGGCAGATGAGGATGATGCCCCCTTAATCCCTGCTCGCAGGTTGCGCAGCAGGGGCCCCAGGATTGTGGAGGAAGCGGAGCCTGCTAACGAACCGACCGCTGCTGACGAGGCCGAGCAGTTCGAAGTCGACATCATGAGCGGGGGTGATGTTGAGATTCCGGGGGTCTCAGCTCAGCCCGGGTTTTCTTCAGCTCACGAAAGGAGAGATGAGGCACGGCAACCGGAGGTCGACATCATGAGTGATGTTGAGATTGCAGGAGTCTCAACTCAGCCCGGGTCTTCCCCTGCTCATGACAGGAGAGATGAGGCACAGCAACCTGGGTCTCCAAGTGTGTTCATCTCCAGTCCTCAGACAGTTGACCCCAGCCCTACCACTAGGGTAATTGGTGGCAAGGCTCCGGCTACCGAGGCCTCTCGCGTTGAATTGTCGTCTTCCATATCCGCAGAGGGAAGCGATTTTGAGGATGAGGTCGACTATGGTGACGAACCCGCTCCTCCTAATCCGAGTAAATTCTCACACATCTCGGAGGAGGAAATACATGGGTGCGAGCCGTTGACGGCATCGCCACTGGCGGCAGTTATTCCCGCTGAAGGTACTCTTTTCACCTTCTGACTTGATTTCTCTTTTCATTTTGAAGAGGAGGTTTTAACATTCTCCTTTTATGCTGCAGGGTTGGCCGAGGATATTGAGGCTGGAACCTCCTCGCATACCGAGGAGATGGTGCAAGAGTTGACCCAGCCGGAAGGAGTTGAGGCTCCAGCCGCCGAGATGCCTCCAGAGAAGGCAACTACTGAAATCGGGGAGACTCCCACTCTGCAGGACGAGGAGGCAACCACTGAAGCCAGGGAGACTTCTACTCTGCAGGATTCGCCCAAGAATTCGACATCTCTAGACCTCCAACTTGGTAAGGAAGTTTTGATGTCTTGAATGTTTCTCTTTTCACCATTGTAGCTAATGTTGAGATAATTTGCAGAGAGAACTGGGGGGGCTCAGGTGGAGAGTCTGACGGTCAGTGCCCCTCCGGAAGGCCACACAGCTCAAGCCTCGGCCGAGGTTTCTGAGGAGGTCGAGCTCACTACTCTGTCATCAGCTGTGGAGGTTCCTGCAGAGGTAGCACCCCCAGAAGCGCTAGTGGCTACTCTTGCTCCTGCCGTACCGGTGGTCAGCCCGATTCTTGCGCCAGAAGAGCTAGCTTACATCCCTCACCCCGTGATAGAAAGGGGGTCGGGGAGCACCTCGGGCGATGATACTATGGAGTTCCTGACAGGCAAAACGGTGCAGCATTTCTTTGACTCGATGCGATCATGCATCGATTTCATCCTGTCTGAGGGTAGCTCCTTTGAATTTGCCCGGATGTTTCTCGAAAACTTGGCCGAGAACATCAAGTTGGACGGAGGCCCTTCGCTAGCCCAGGCGTGTCTGCTGGTGGTGGAGCAGCTGGGACAAGACCTGAGAGAGCTTCGATCCCTGGAGGATGCCGGCTCATTCCACGAAGCCCAGGAAACTCTAAATAGGCTCCTTGCTGCTCAAGAGCAAGAGCGAAGAGAGGTGGAGGAGCAGATAACCGATAACACCCGTCTTCTTGAAGGTTTCCAGGCTGATCATCAAAGGCTAGCGGTTGAGTCCAAGGAATCTGTCATGATCATACAGGCTGCAAAGCAGGCTATCCTTGACTCTCGGGCTGCTATAGCCAGGGCTGAGGCCATGATCGTTTTTAACGAACAGAAGCTTGCTACCTTTGAAAATAGGCTAGCGGAGTTAGAGGCTGCCAAGGCGCAAGTTGAAGCAAACCTCTCTGTTCGTTCATCCAAGTTGGAATCCCTCCGAGTACAAGCGCAGGGATTTTTATCTGAGGCGGATCTGCGGGCCCAAGCTCTCATGGAGGCTGAGAAGGCGCGTCAACATAAGATACATCGCCTTAAAGAGCAAATCCGTTCCTTGGCGAACGAGGACTTGTAGCCTTCTTCTTTTTTTTTTTTGTAAAGAAAAAGGACACTCTATTCACCAAGAGTGTTTGTACTTGCTTTTACCATTTTTTTTTAATAGTAAAAGTCTTTGAAATTTTCTGTTCCATCTTTATTGCCTTGCTATAGATGAATTCAACTTCTTTTAATGAAACGCGGCGTTGACTCAAGTCTTCTTGATGAGACGCGGCATTGATTCATAGGAACCTAGATAGAACTAAGTTTTTCTGATGAAACGCGGCATCAAATCATAGAGAGAGACTCGGTCATCATTTCATAGGAACTTAGGCAGAACTAAGTCCTTTTGCTGAGACGCGGCGTCAATTCACAGAGAGAAACGCGAATCCGTCCTGCTAATGAAGACGCGGTTCAAGTGGACGTGAAGGACGCAGTAATTTGAGTGTGACTCACTGGTCGCAGTCCTTAAGGATGCAGCGCTGGGTCTTTTGACTGGGTGCAAAAACCCATCACTACCCATGCAGACGCAGCTCCTCTGATGAAGACGCGGTTTGAGCGGACGCGAGGGACGCAGCCTTGCGCATTTTCCGACTAATCCCACAATGGCCTAAGTCTTTTTGCTGAGTTAAGTGCTTTCCCTTAAAATGGGCCCCGTTTGCTGAAGGGACGCAACTTTGGGTCACGCGGACATTCCTCTGGAATGCAGGTGGACGTCATTCAGCCTGAAAAGGGGACGTGGATTACCGGACGCGGCTTTCTCATCTGCGTCTTGATGTAACTTCCCAGGCGTTAAATGCGGCCTGACTTAAAGATTTCATGAGATCTTTGAACGTCAAATCTTCATTGACGATTGGGAAACCGGGTCGTCCGTTGTTTCCCGAAGCGGTTTGTCCACGCGTCAGTTCTTCATTGGGCTTAGGCGTTAATGCTTTTTAATGCAAAACTGGCGCGGGCGGTTTGAGACCAGCGTCTGCGACGCTTCCCGAAGCAACGTTCCACGCGTCAGACTCCTATTGGACTTTGACGGTCGTGTGGTCATTAAGGCCGACGATTTTGATTAATGAACCATTAATGACAGTTATCAGGGGCTGCCTATAAATAGGGGTTCCTTCTCTCTCTTTAACAGTCCATACTGTGTTCTTTTTGAGAGCGAGTGCTCTGAGAGTTTCTGTCTTCTCCCTTCAAGGACTTCACCAGGGGTTTGCCTCCATGGATGAAGATGACCCAGAGCTTTCATGCTTCTGTTTGGTCTCTTCAGAAGATTACCACTGTCAAGTGATTTCAATAATAGAAAGCGTCTCTCTGAACTCCTTTTATGTCCGCGCTTCGATGCAGAGAGTTACACTCTTAATAGAGGCCTCTGCGGGTACGCCTTCTTGGTTTGGCATGACATTTTTAACTCAGCCAGGTTTGAATTTTGATATCTCTTAAAGAGATATTATAATCTTGATGAAGTCTTAGTTGGTGCATTCCTTTTCTGGAATTTGTGCCATCGACTTGAACTTCTCTGGACGCGAGCACAGAAGTCTTTGGCACTTGGCGCTGGCTTTGCTCATGAAGCTCGCGTTTTAAGGCCACTGACTTGGATGAATTCTAACTCGGGTTGAAGGTTTCAGACCCGAATCTTGCAACTCCTGTTCATTCAACAGGGAGATGGCAATTTTTGGCGTCTGATTCTCTGCGCGCCTTGTATCTTAGACGCGGATGTGGAATTAGGTCGCGTTTGAATTGTGTGTGTATCACAGTCTTGCTCGCGTCTGTTTCTGCCACCGCGGAAGTTTGGCTCACTGCGTGGGTCATTCCCGCGTCTGCAGTCTTCAGCAATAACCGCGTTTGTGACTTAGTTTTCTTCTGTCGAAGTGTACTAAGTTTTGAATTGTCTAATTCCCTTGTTTGCTTCTTGCAGGTAGGCTTGATCGTCCTTTTTCAGGTTCGCTGGGCCCCTGGAAGAATATTTCTGCCGGCGAACTTGTTCGATGTTCGTCCACAAGGGAAGAAATCATAGTCTCCGTCGTCCACAAGGGAAGAAATCACGATCCCTGACGGGGACTTAACCCTCGTCAAGATCTCATTGGACGCGATGCACCAGTCATGCTTGCGGGCTGGTCACGGTCACAGTGGGTATGGCGGCGAGGGGGTTACGGTGGATATAGTGGCAGATAGCATCCCCTTCCTCTCTCACCCCAGAAGTGACATCGAGGACACTCCATGTTTGTTGGATGGCCTTCTGGCGAAAGAGATGCTCATGAACGAAGGGTTGCATGGCTTTCTGCTGCCACCGGACCTCAAGAACACCATTGCCCTTAGCTTAGTCAGCTAGGGCTCTTTCGATGTTTACATCATGCATCGTGGTGCAACCAGCTTCTGATCGTTGCCACAATGTCTGATTCTATTTTGGCGCCCTTCCAAACATCTTGTACTTCGAATCAAACGCAACTTTAAGGAGTGAGTGCAACCTCTGAGAGAGAGAGGGACTTCTTTGTATACTCCTTAACTGTAACACTCATTCTCATTGTATAAGCGAGCGTTTTGTATCACTTTCATATGCCTGGATATAAATAAAAGTGACATTTTTCTTTCTGCCTCTTTCTATTGTCTTGAACCTTTTGTCTTCAGTTAGACGCATAGAAGCAGAAGATCTTTGACTTCGTCAAAATTATGATGATAATCTTAATAAGTCAAATTTTGTAGGGAAAGATCCTATTTCAGGAACTTTCACAATACTGTCAGAGGTGTAATATTAACTTGACAGAGATGGGATAATTTTGTGGACCTGTCAATCTATAAAGGATAATGACAAGTGAAACTCATACCCCCAGGGAAAATGGGCCTTTATCAAGGTTTAGGATTCACTTGATTAAGCTCAGCTGGGGATTTAAAGGAAAACACTGTTAATGGTGTAGTATTAACCTAACAATGTTTTTAGGTAGACTTGTTATTCTGTTGAAGAGAATGACAAGTGAGACTAGACTCGCAGGGAATCTAGAAAAATCTTTACCGTTAGAGGTGTGATATTAACTTAACGGGTTGAAAGTTGTCTTGCCAGAAGTGTGATGTTAACTCGACAAGAATGTGAATCAGAGGTGTGATATTAACTTGACTCAGAAGCATTTCAGCTTTTGTTTGGGAAAACTGAAAGTGTCACTGACATAGGTGTGATGTTTAACTTGACAGTGAGGGTAATGCTAGAGGTGTAATGTGGAACTTAGCATTGGTCATCTCAACTCCTATACGGAAGTTCGAGAGAAATTCATTGTCATAGGTGTATTGTTGAACTTTAACAATGACGTAGATGCTAGAGGTGTAGTGTTAAACTTAGCATCGTTCATTTCAGCTTCGATATGGAAGTCTGAGGAAAAGGTGACTGTCAGAGATGTGGTATTAAACTTGACAGCAACTTGATTACTGTTAGAAGTGTAATGTTGAACTTAACAGTAATTTATCATAGGTGTGATGTTAACTTGACAAGAATTAATTTGCGATACGAGCAATTTTGAGGACCTATCATCCTATTGATGAGAATTGACAAGTGGAGTTTGGAATGTCAGAGGTATAGTGTTAACTTGACAACAACTGTATTTTGTAGACCTACCATTCTGTGGATGAGAATTGGTAAGGGATTTTGGAGGGGAGAGTGGAGTTGAGCCCACTTAGGATTTTTAGCAAACCCTCAGCTATCAACGGATTTGAGGTGCCTTTACCAACTACCGTTTGAGTTGGGCTAGCCATGCTATTCCCCTCAACATGATGAGTTGTTGAAGACTTATGTTGGGCTTAGAAGCCAACATTTTCCTCTATCCTTAGCCGTCAGAGGCGTTGGATCAAATGGGAACGTGTCCCTTAGGATTTTTAGTAAATCCTCAGCTGTCAACGGGTTTGAGGTGCCTTTACCAACTGCCGTTTTAGTTGGGCTAGCCATGCTATTCCCCTCAGCATGATGAGTTGTCGAAGACTTATGTTGGGCTTAGAAGCCAACATTTTCCTCTATCCTTAGCCGTCGGAGGCGTTGGATATTAATGAAGAAGCTCTTCTTGTTTTGATCAGAGGTGTAATTTTGAACTTGATCGGAGGAGGAGTACTATTAAGGATAGTACTTCTTCAAGAATCTGCCATTGATCGGCATCATGAGTGTATCGCCATTTGAAGTTATGAGGCGATACGATCCATTTGAGTAGACTGACTCTACTACGAATGGTCCTTCCCATTTGGGTTAGAATTTTTCTTTTGTCTTGTGCGTCATCACCATGGGTCTTCTGACGGCTAAGACTAGGTCGCCTTTCTTGAAAGTTCGCACTTTAACTTTCTTGTTGAAGGCTCTGGTAATTCGAGCCTGGTAGAGCTCGATTTGCTGTTGGGCCTGCAGACGCTTATCGTCTAAGGCTTCCAATTCTTGGAGTCGCTGTCGATGCTTCTCCTCGGTTGTCATCTCCGCTGTCAAGGCGACGCATAGAGATGGAATTTGGATTTCTAGTGGAAGTACGGCTTCACATCTGAATACCAAAGAAAATGGCGTGGCTTTAGTTGGGGTTCGCACAGTTGTGCGGTAAGCCCATAAGCATTCACCCAGCTTGTCGTCCCAGTCTCGTTGGCTTTTCGAGACGAATTTCTTGAGAAGCTTGCCAATGGTCTTGTTGAAAGCTTCTGCGAGACCATTAGCGGCAGGATAGTATGCCGTTGAGGACACACTCTGGATTCTGAACTTAGCGCAGAATCTCTGGAATGCCTGGCTGATGAACTGGGGCCCATTGTCATGGACAATTCGCCGAGGTACACCGAAACGGTAAATAACGTGATGTTTCACGAACTTGATCACGTTAGGCGATTTTACCTCCTTCAGAGGAATAGCTTCTGCCCATTTAGAGAAATAATCGGTTATTGCCAAAATAAACTGATGTCTCTTTAATGATGGTGGGCTGATAGGACCAACCACATCCATCCCCCACATTTCAAATGGCCAGGTAGAAGCCGTGGAGTAAAGGTAGCCTGGTGCTTGATGGATGAAATCGCCGTGCACTTGGCAGGCGTGACATCTTTTGGCATAGGTGACGGCGTCGGCAATCATCTTGGGCCAGTAGTAACCCAATCTTTGGAGTCGATGTGCCAGTTTTGGGCCAGGTTGATGGGCTCCACACATACCATCGTGGGCTTCTTTCAATACCTCTTGGGCCTCCTTTGGTGAGAGGCACCGGAGCAAGACCCCGTCATGCGATCGACGATACATGTTCGTGTAATCGCATTGTAGTAAAATTTAGGGGCTTTCCTTCGAACGGCAGCCGCTTCCTTGGCGTCCTCAGGCAGGATGTCATACAAGACATAGTCGATATAGGGGAATCGCCAGTCTTTAAGCTCTGGCCCGGTTGACAATTCCAGCGCTTCTTTGCCTTGATACTCTCCCTTTGACTCCTGATAGTCTTCGAGGGCGGTTCTCGGGCAATACAAGTCGTGGCTGTAAACGAATACCTTCTCCATTGCTCCAGCTGGAAGAGCTAAGGAGGCCGCGAGAGACGCGAGTGCATCTGCATGCGCATTTTGCCTGCGCGTTACATGGTCGATGTAGAAGTTTGAGAACCTCTCGGCCATGTGGATAGTTGCGTTGTAGTAGGGTACTAGGTCCTCATGTCTGACTTTGTACTCCCCGCGAACTTGGGTAACAATGAGTTTGGAGTCACCGTATGCCTCGAGATTTTTAACGCCAATCTCATCGGCGAATTGCATCCCAATCAAGAGAGCGTTATACTCCGCTACATTGTTGGAACAAGGCTCAGTTAATGAGACAGCTCGGGGAATCACATAATTCTGTGGGGAGACGAGTACTACTCCTACCCCCGCTACTATATGTCCCTTTGGGCTTGTTCTCGATGCACCGTCGAAGAAAAGTTGCCACACTTGACCTTCGAACGATGTCTGAGTCGAGCAGACTTCGACGACTTCATCTGGGAGATCCTCGTAGAGTTTGGCTGCCCTCGGATCCGGGTGTTCAGCTAAGAAATCTTCCACCGCTTGTCCTTTAATGGCCTTTTGTGGTAAAAAGTGCATCTCATATTGGGATAGCAATATGGCCCATTTTGCCAGCCGGCCGTTCAACGATGAAGGTTTAGTCATGAGTAACCTCAAGGGGTTAACTTTTGATATGACTTTTATAGTTTGGCCTACCGAATAGTGTCGCATTTTCTGAACAGCGAACACCAACGCCAAACATTCCTTCTCGATCGGGTTGTACCGATGTTCGGCTCCGATCATTGTTCTACTCAAATAGTAGATTGCTTGTTCTCGTCCTTGATCATCATTCTGAGCTAGTAGAGCTCCCAAAGAATGATCCATTGCTCGAACGTACACCAGGAACGGCTTTCCGGATACCGGAGCTGCAAGGACTAGTGGTTGGGTGAGGTATTGTTTAATTTCCTCGAACGCTTGTTGGCAAGCGTCGTCCCAAATGAACGAGACACCCTTCTTCATTAATTTGGCGAAGGGGTGGCATCTTCCGGAGAGTTTTGATATAAACCTGCGGATGTACGCCAATCGTCCTTGCAATCCCCTGAGCTCCTTGAGATTTCTCGGGGTTGCATCTCCTGGATAGCGCGGATCTTTTCCGGGTCCAAATGGATTCCTGTGGAAGTTACAACAAATCCTAGGAATTTGCCACTAGCCAACCCCAGGAAGGACTTGGTGGGGTTCATCTTCAATTGATGAGCTCGCATGATGTCAAAAACCACCTTCAGGTCAGCTATGTGATCACCCTTAGCGCGACTTTTCACCACAATATCATCAACATAACATTCCACCGTTTTGCGCATTTGCCGCTGGAAAATGGCGTTCATGGCCCGTTGATATGTTGCCCCCGCATTCTTCAGTCCGAAGGGCATGACGGTGTAGCAATATACCCCTAGAGGTGTCCTGAAGGAGGTATGCTTTTCGTCATCAGGATACATTTTAATTTGATTGTATCCTGAGAATCCATCCATGAATGACATTCGTTCGAATCCACAAGTATTGTCAATCATGACATCTGTGATTGGTAGTGGGAATTCGTCTTTGGGGCAAGCCTCGTTTAGATCACGGAAGTCGATGCAGATCCGGATCTTCCCGTTCTTCTTGCCAACTGGGACAATGTTGGCTATCCAGTCGGGATGTTGTTCTTCCCTGATGAAGCCAGAATCAATAAGTTTTCTGACTTCTGATTGAATTGCCTCCATTATTTCTGGACGGAACCGTCGCTGCTGTTGTTTGACTGGTTTTGTGTCCGGATTGATGTTGAGGCGGTGCATAGCCACTTGAGGATCAAGTCCAGGCATGTCCTCGTAATTCCAGGCGAAGACGTCTATATACTCTTGTACAAGAGATATTAGATCCTTTTTCTCTGAAGGTGACAGGCCGTCACTTATGAAGATGGGCTTAGGATTGGCCTCATCTCCTATATTGACTTGAACAACCTTGTCTTCTGTGGGTGGCTCGCGCTGTTCAAAGCGGGTATCCCAAAGAGTATTTAAATGTTTGATCCAAGGATCTGTATCAGATTGGATCATTTCTCCATCTCCGTCTTCTAGGTGGCTTGTTGAAACCATGTTCACTGAAAGTTCTCTGAAGATGTTGCCGACACTGACATCTGACTCCCACGATGACGTGCCTGAAGAGTAATTATGACCTGATGGCCCTCCAGAATCAGAGGCTGATGGGATCAGAGTCGATACATAGCCCAACCCTCGACGCGTCCAATGATAATAATCGGGGCTTTCCCTTTCGGCACAAAGGATCGAAGTAGCGTTCTCCTTCCTTTGCCGAAGTTCAACCCGGGTCTGTTGGTTAGATCGTACCCCATGCTCTTCATCATTTTGAGCGCTTTTGGTTCATAATGACCGAACTGAGGGGATTCCTCCTCGCCTTCCGATTCTTCGCGGGGCGTTGGTTCAGATGAGATTCGCCCAAAAAGAATTGGTTTTTGGCCTTTCCGTCTGGCTGGAACCATAAATATAGATTCTTGCTCATTACCATTATTTTGGTATGTCCCGAAGGATGATTTTACTGGTACATGCAACGATGTCAAAGCATCCATTGCCGACCAGAGGTCATCATCTACATCAGTGCTAGTATCTAACGGTATTGAATCAGAAGCGAACACAGAAAAATACGCTAAATCTAATTCTTCATTAATGTACCATCCGCCTGCATCATCAGCGGAGGTATTATCAACATCGGGCTTATTAATGCCCGTTACAGGTGGATCCAGCTCCCACACGCACTCATCTTCTTCCAGCTCGGTGTCGGCTTCATTGCCAGAGTCTGGTTCTTCTGGTTGCGGGACTTCATCTATTTCTACAGATTCCTGATATAGGAGGGAATCTGTGAAATAATTCTCCACTGCCTTGAACAGATGCCTCTCGGCAATCAACATTCGCACGTTTCCACTCCCGTCAATATATTTCATGACTTGGTGGAGAGTAGAGGGAACGATGGAGTTGCGATGAATCTACGGTCGTCCCAGCAGCAAGTTGTAGGAGGTGTCAGCATCTATGACGTAGCATGTCACCTCTGGCCTCAGATCTCCAATCTGGCATTTGAGCTTGACCTTCCCCATCAGACGGGTACTGTTGGCATTGAACCCATAAATGGTCGTCTGGGTAGGGCTCAAACGGTGAGTAGGAATCCTGAGATGTTGCATGACCCGGCGAGGCATGATGCTGAACGCGGACCCTGTATCTACCTGAATGCGGTTCACCTCAGACGATCCAATATACCCTGTGAAGTACAGGGGTCGATCATGCTTCCCTTTAACCTGCATATCATCTGCTGTGAAGGTAATGCAGGAAGCATTTGGGGAGGTGTGGAGGCAATCCTCTACATCTTCCTCCTTCGGCACCTGGGTCATGAAGACCTCAGCATTTGCCAGAGCTTCTTGTAGAGCTTCTCTGGTCGACTTTGATAGTCTAAGAAGTTCATACAAGGTAATGCGTGCCTGGATGTTGGCTAGTTGAGCCAGGACATCAAAGCGGTAAGGTGTCGTGGATCCTTCCGCTACACCTTTCGAAAGAACTCGAGAAAACCGAGTTTCTTTCTGTTTCTCCACAAGTTGTTTCGTGGAGGGCTTGGTTGGCTCTACAGCTGGTTGTGGAGAGGCTACCGCCATCTCGCCATACTGCTTCAAGTACGGCTGTCCCGAACGGGTTCCCGCCATCGGTTGGTTGGGCTCTGCGGCTAAGACTATTGTTTCCTCCTCTGAGTCAGTTAACGAGGGGACATCAGTCTCGGCTTCTCGAGAGGAGGCACACACCACATTGCAGGATGAAGCCTTTGCCTTCCCTTTGGATTTCCTGTTGGTCACAGTAGTCCATTGTTGTTCATTGACAAGGTCAGGGTGGACCCACATGATTTCCCCTTGAGGTGTAGGGACGGGTACCAAGCCTTTCTCTTGCTGCTTGTGAGGGTCTGTGTTGACCACTCTCAGCTCTCCTCTTGGGATAGGGACTACTCCAGAGGGTGTCGGGGGTTGTCTTCCGAACTGGAGAACTGATGTCACATTGGCTGTCACCTTCTTCTGCTCTGGTCGGAGCTTTAACACCTCCGCGTCAATCAGAGCTTGAAGGATGTCCTTGAAGACGTAGCAGCTTTTGGTAGGGTGCCCCAGCATCCTGTGGTACAAGCAATAGGTGGGATTGTCGGTCTTGCCGACTTTCTCGGGGCGCCTAGCTTCAGGGAGCTTCAGTCGGTTGCTCTTGTTTAGTAATTTGAAGAGCGAGTCGACATGTTCATCCTTGAAGGAATACTGTTTGTTGGCCCGTGGTTGGCTCGAAGAGCCACTTCCCTTGACCGGTTGAGGTTTGACAGGGGACTTGGTCTCCGCTGCCAAGTTATCCTTCCTTTTGGCTTGGAGGGATGTGTCTGGCGCACGCCTTGTTGACCTCTCAGGCCTGGGCTTACCTTCTTCCGCTCTGACGCGGGTGACAATCTCCTCAGCCTGTTCACCTTGTTGGACTAATTGCTTCCAGGTGCGGCTTTCAGCAACTCCTATTTGAGCAAGGAGTTAAGTTTGGAGATTGTTGCGGCATGTTTCCACCAGGGTAGCCTGGGTCATGCCGCTTGGACACCGGAGTGTCACGTTCCGAAATCTTTCCACGAAAGACTTGACGGACTCTCCCTTTCGCTGCTTGGTGGCTAAAAGGGTAGGCATGTTGACCTCCGAGTCATCCTCGAAGAAGCGCGTTAAGAAAAGCTTCTCCAAATCGCCCCAGTTCTTGATAGAACCTTCTGGGAGCTTCATGAACCATTCAAAGGCCAGCCCTTTCAGGGTGCCGATGAACAGACGAGCCAGGATAGCATCGTTATCTACTACATTCCCGGTTTGGGATTTAAAGTAGTAGATGTGTTGGTTGGGTGACCCTTTCCCATCGAATGCTTGAAGGGTTGGAGCCTTGAACTTGGACGGGTATGGAACCAAGTCCCATTCAGCAGGATAGGGCCGGACCACTCCAGCTTCTTGGAGACCTTTACGGTTGGTAAGGGCCTCGAGGCGTTGCTCCAATTGACTCATTCTTTTAGCATGAGCCTTTCCCTGGTCTTGGTCGCCCTTTACTTGCGACGAGGATTTGGACGAACTAGAAGTAGATCGCGGCCTCTCCTCAGAAGGTTCGGAAGATGAGCTTTCTCCCTTTCTCCCTTTGCCCTTTGTCTTTTTAGGAGGAGATTTTCTCTTATCTTCGAGCAACTGTGCAAGCATCTGCTTGAGGGAGTCGATAGATTCCTGCTGAGAAAGAATCATATCCATTTGTGCCTTCTGGATTTGTTCTAAACGTCTAGCCGTTTCCTCAGGAGTGCCTATCATGTAGGCGGAGGCCTCCTTCTCAACGGAAGAGTTTGAAGCCCGTGATTCCGCTACGGCGGAGTGAGAATCATTCACTTTAATGCCATGGGGTAAGGCATTATAATCAATCGGGGGAATGGCCCCAGTCCGGGTGCGAGTGTGTTGATACACCCCTTCCGGTTCAGAGTCAGACTCATCCGAGCTGACTGCAGGTTATTTTCCCTTGCTCCTGCTCGTCATATTCGCAGTGAGCTCCGGGTACTCAATATCAGAGAAGGTTCTCCTTCTGTGGGAGCGCCTTCTTTTGGCTGACGGGGAAATCAGGGTCAGCTGTCTAACTAAAGACTGCTGGTGCACACCTGAACCACAACGGCACTCGGAGAGCATAGAGATGAGCTGTTGGCAGCAACATGATGAAGTGACCTGATTGGCACTTCTTTTCTTCGTCAAGTAATCCCTCAAATCCACGGGAGGGGGATCGAAGAGATTAGCCTCGCAACGTCGAAGACAGGAGGCATCCATGTGCTGTACAGCCTGGACGCGGGTTTCAGGGACGCGGTTCTCGCGTCGTGGCTGTAAGACGCGCGTCTGGCGTCTCTGTTGGGACGAGACGCGATTGCCGCGCTGCCACTCGGTGCGTCTGGGCAGAGACGTTTGAGAGAGGATAGGCTGCTGTGCCCCACGCCTATGGGCGCGTGCCTCTCGCGCTTGATGAGGCGTAGAGGCTTCACCTTGGCGTTTGGTGAGTTGGTCTTCAGAGGACCTAGCTTTAGGAGTCTCGCGTTTGGGCCGCCAAATGCGGACTTCACGTGCTGGACGTGGCGCGGGCAAGGCGCCAGATTGTACGTCGCGTCCAGCCTCAGTCGGACAACCAGAGGTTCCAACTTGTAGCTGACGCGCATGTCTCCTCTGTTGACGCTCAGCATTTCGGTTGCGTCGTGGAGGTGGAGAGCGACCAACGACGACCTGATGCTGAACACCAGAGATTTTAACCACGCGGGTCTCCTGAGAGACGCTGACGCGGGTGTTCCGTGCTGCGCGGTTGATCGCAGCGGTAGTTGTGCCTGAGATCACGCGAGCCTTCTGAGAGGCGTTGGCGCGTGTATCTTGCTTGGCACAGTTGGCAGCAGCAGCGACCGAGAGAGCTTCAGATCGGGCTTTGGGGCATTCCCCGTCGAGACCCTGCGGCAGACGCGGGTCCTGGGGCTCTTGGAGCTGGAAGAGAGAAACTCTTCTACTTTGCCTGGTCGAACTCGACAATGAGCGATTCGACCATCTTTCCCTCACGAAGGACGTCATCTTGCGCCACGATTTGCTCATCAGTGAAAAATGTAGTCCCCAGCGGAGTTGCCATCTCTTGTACGCGCCGGAAAAAAAAAGGGAAACAAAGAGCGTTCGCTGTAAAATTTCCTTGAATCAGATGAAAAATTACAACAAAACAAACTATTTTCCTTCCAGTTACAAGGGAGGGAGGATGTTGAATCTTGAATCCTCCCTTTGTTTAAGGCTGGGTTCTTCAAGTGGCGGTGGAGAGTGAATCTTGTTCTCTGTTGACCGGATGACCGTCGGGATCGTCAGGGATCTTCTCTTTGGCTGGTAGAAGGAGTAACACAGCTCTGTCTACCAAAACTCTCAAAGAGAAGGTAGGCAAAGAGCAACTTGTTCGCGGCAAGCTTGCTGAAGAGTTGAGCTATCTCCTGCTTCTCTCTCTGTCGTCGTTTCTCTCTTGTTGTTCTCCTTTTTTTTTTGTAACGACGGGGCTATTTATATAGGTCCCAGGGGTGAACGTGCCCCCTAAAAACGCTCCACAATGAGGGGCTGACCTCGCTATGTTGGCCCAAAGGCCTATCACCCTAGTTTTGATGATGATCAACTCATGAAGTTATGTTTACTAATGATCTTGTGTTTAATTAGTGACAGATTCATTATCAAGATCTTAGTAAGTGCATAGCTCAACAAAGGATAAAATGTCAAGATTTGGAGCTAGCACGGTGTCAAGCTTGGACCAAGTCAAGAAGATGAGAAGACTTCAAGGGAAGACTTTAAGATCAAAACTTGTGTCTAGGTATAAGATTTTTATGTTTTAGATAAAATGTAAATGATAGAATAGTTGGTGGATTGCTCAAGTTTATATTACACACACACACTCTTGATTTACTTGTCTTTTCATAAAAGAATTTTCAGATTTAGGAAAGACTTTCTTTTTGGAAAAACATAGTTTTGGCTTTTGGTATTCAAAGTTATATGTTTCAACCAAAACCATATTTAGAGCTTAATGCCAAAAACATAGATATTTCATTATGATTGTGTAGTGGATCATATCCATACACACTATGCCTTAAAAGTATATCTTGTTTTTGTATTTGATGAAGTTTTGGAAAAACAGTTTTTAATATGAGCATAATATTTCCAAGTTACAAAAATAGTCCAATCTTTTATAACATGCCTTGATTTTATGCAAGCATATTTGTATATCAAAGTATATTGGTAAAACTATTTTTGTAGATTTTTAAGTATTTTATGGGATTTTATATGAGCCAAAAGACTAACTTTTAAATCCCAGAAAACTGTTTCAGGCTTCGGATAAGTCGACTTACGACCTTTATAAGTCGACTAATCCTGAAGTCGGTCGACCGGCCCGGTCGACCGACGTGCACAAACGTGCACGCCTTTGTGTACTGGAGGACGGCCGACCGTGCCGGTCGACCGCTCCAGAGAGCAGTGCTCTCTGGAAAGTTCGGCCGACCGCACCGGTCGACCGACAGAGAGTTAGCTCTCAGCTCCAGTGGGTCGGTCGACCCGGGCGGTCGACCGTGGCTCCAACGGTCAGAAATCCGACCGTTGGCGGTCGACCGCGCCGGTCGACCGGCAGTTCTGACAGATCCCAACGGCTAGTTTTCTGACAGCCATAAATTGGGGGTCTTGTCATTGTTTGAAGCCAAGATTTGGGGAAACCTTTAGAGCCAGTTTTTCCCATACTTTCAGAACAGTTTTCTCCACAAAATAGAGAGCAAATATTTCCTATCTAAAGGGAAGTTTTTATAAAGAGTGTTAAAAGAGATTTCTTGAGTTTTTCACCAAAGATTCCTTCCTTGTTTTTCTCACACAAACACTTGAGCATCCATTGATTATTCAATCCTTAGGAGTGTTGTAGTGAGAGCTTTCATTGGTGATCAAAGTGTTTAGATCACCAAGATTTCATTCTTGTACTTTGAGGAGACGGGCAAGTGTGCTCGTGGTGGCTTAGAGTTCTTGTGTGAACTCGGTGGTTTGAGGTGCGGCCTCGGCGAGCTAGTGAGCTTGCGTGTGTACGGGACTAGGGAGTCTGAGGGCTTGTAGGTGTTGCGGCACCGAGGAGAGATCCATTGGGATCTTGCATAGTGGAAATCCTTCGTGTGTCGAAGGCGGGGATGTAGAGCAAGTGTGCTCGAACCTCGAAACATACCCTTGTGTTTGCGATTTCCATTTCTCTCTCTCTCCCTTGTTTATATCTTGCATTCAATTATTGTCTATCTTTATATGCTTGATATATTCATTTGTGCTTAATTGTTATATACTTGCGTGGGATTGTTGCTAACACTTGTATTCAACCAAGAGAGCCAACGCGGCACCTCAACCCATTCAAGGGGAATTTAGAGGAGTTTGTCCAGAGCCCTTCACGGGGAATTCGGCAACACTCTTTGGTTATACGTGGTGTTTAGTGTAAAAGATTTAATTAGGTCATAATTGCTTTTAGCTTCCGCATTATTCGCATTATTTGGCATTAAGTGAACATTAGATTAGCCATCACCTATTCACCCCCCCTCTAGGTGAACTTACAATTGGTATCAGAGCTAGTGCTCTTGATATTGGGTCTAACAACCTTGAGTTAAAGATCCTCATTTTAGGCTAATCACAATATTTTGTACACAAACCATGGACTTCATGTCACCACCCACCTTTGACATTCTTAACATCCAAATTTGGAAGGTTAAGATGTCATTGTACCTCAAGGCCTTAGGCATTCATGTATATCTTGCCACTACTAATAATGCATATTCTTTAGATGGTAAGAATTTTGAGGCTAATGCAAAAGCCATTCATGCTTTAAAGTCTACCCTAGATGATGTTTATTTATCTAGAGTTGCTAATATTGATTCGGCTTTTGTAGTATGGAACACCCTCACCTCCCTTGGCGAAAAGGATCTATACTATACGGGGAGCGATTCGGACGTTGGAAGCGACATCTCCAACGTATGCTATATGGTCCAAGCGGATAACCCCCTTGAGGTAAACTCCGAATCCGATGATGAGGACATGTCATATGATGAGCTCACTTCATTTTGCCAAACAATTCTTGAAAAATATGACATGCTTAAGAAAGAAAATAAAAATTTGAAAAAGAATATTGCTTGCATGCATAATGAACATGATTCTTTTAGAGATAACATTGCATGCTTAGAAAAGGATAATAAGAAAATTAAAAAGGATTTTAATTGCATGCTAAAAGAGAACGATTCTTTTAAAACTAAAATTGCATGTTTAGAAAAAGAAAAAGATGATTTGAAAAATGAAAATGTTTCCCTCATGTCAAAATTGAATGTTTTATGTGAAGGAAATATGTCTTTGAAAAATAAAATTGATTTGGTGGAAAAACAAAAGGAAGTTGTTTTTCAAGAAAACATTACTTTGAAAAGAAAATTTGTTGAAAAGGAAAAAGAATTTGTTTCTAAAAAGAAGAAGAAAAATGATTCTATATCTCACCATGCTTTACATGCCACAACTAATGAGATTAAGAATTTGAAAAATAAAATGGATGGTTTGAGTTCAACTTTGAACTCTTGTGCTTTTAATCATTCTAGGTTGGAGTCAATGTTTTCAAAGAAACAAACTCCACACATTCATGCACATCATAACCATGCATTTACTTATGTTGCACAACATGATCACACTCCTACACATAAGCATACTAAGGTGTACGTATGTACACATTGTGGCCGCAAAGGCCATTTAGCAAAATATTGTTATGATAGATTAGGTCATTTTAATTTTCCTAAAAATAAGAATTTTTGGGTGCCTTACAACAAGACTAACCCCAAAGGACCCAAGAAAATATGGGTACCAAAACCCCCACCTTTTGCTTTTGATATAGGTTAGGGCCCTCACAAGACGTGAGAGGATTGGTGCCTTGGTAGTGGATGCACTTGGACATGATGGACATACTTTTGGGATGCATCACTATCAAGGAGCTTTGGTGGGACAACCACCATGTTAGGAGCTTTGGAGTTGGTAACAATTTCTAAACTCCTACTTTTTGTGTTCATGCTTGTTCATTCATAATATTCATAGCATGTTCATGTTTTATGATTTATTGTGCTTCATGTGGTATGAACTAGTTTAAATGTAGAATTTGTCAAAACTTGCATGTATACATGTACAAATAGTGAATTACAATTGATTCATATATAATTGAACTTCATGCTCATTTGTATCCACTATATGCATATGTATAATCTAGTTTTGATGATCCTTGTTTATACATGTTTTACCTATTTTATGATTTTACTTCATGTATATGTATTTTTAATTCAAATCTAATAAATATACATGTATACCCGTGACTCTCTTGCCTTCATGCAAACATCACTAATAGACTCTTTTAGATTTGGGATATGTATGTGTATTGTTAGGATTGGATTAATCATACATATACCATGAAGATTAGTGTTTTAATAAAAAAATATATTTTTTTAATATGTGACTTATGATCTTTTTGAGCTTCATTGAATATTTTCATAAAAATGCTATTTACATGATTGTTTAACACTCACACTTCATTGACTTATGAAAAATGACTCTGTTTTGTTAAAATCATTTTTGAGCTTTATAGACCATGAGTGCTTAAATTTTTATGTATCTAGTTATGTTTATGAAAAACATAAGATTTGACATATTTGAAGGATCTTTAACTAGTTTTTTTTTTTTTGTGGTAGATTATACAATGAGATATACACTTGAACTTACCTTATGTCAATTGGTATCATTGGATCATTTCAATTGGTATCAATATGATTATTCTTTTTGTTTATACTCATGTTTTGATTATATATATGTATGCCTTCAAATTCAAATTATATCAAATTCTATTGGTATTCTCTTTTCATACATATATGTGTTATTTGTGCTTAGTTAAAATTGTCTTACATATTTAAAGCACAATGTATATGCTAAGATAAATTCAACTTTCAATTGGTAATTCTTAAAGCTTATGCAATATGTTTTCAAAATTGATATCAAAATAAAAATAATGTTGATTTGATATCTCAAAATGTGTTTCTTGAGAAAAGTTCAAAATTTTAAAGAAAAATTCAAAATTTTTGTTTTGTATTTCCTATATGCAAGGAGAGCTTAACATCTCTCTTACATATGGATTCATGTTGAGTATATTATAAATTGAGGAGCTTGACAACTCTTCTTTATATGATATACGTGTGTAGGGGGAGCTTCACATCTCCTCTTATGCATTACATAATATGTGTTATGTGAGTTAGGGCTTGTCATCCCTTATTCATGTAATGCATATGTGTAGGGAAGCTAACTTAGCGTCTTCCTCTTCATGAATGTATATCGCATATAAATCTTTATTGATTGATTTGTATTACCCCTTCTTGATCTTTTTGTTTTTAACAAAAAGGGGGAGAAAAATTTGTTTGATTTGCTTTTACTTTGAACCCTTTGTTGATGAGTGACAAAAAGGGGGAGAAGTATTTGAGTTTATATGCATGTTTTCATTGCTTAAGGGGGAGAAGTATTTGTCTTCCTTGTTAGTTATGCATATATGTTTTGTATTGCAAATAGGAGAAAAAGATTTTAATTTATGCTTGTTGCATGTTTTATCTCCATACTTGCTATCCATGAGTTAAGGGGGAGCTTCTTTGAAGCTTTACTTTAATCCATGCATATATAACTTTATGAGTTTTGTCATCATCAAAAAGGGGGAGATTGTTGGCCCAAAGGCCTATCACCCTAGTTTTAATGATGATCAACTCATGAAGTTATGTTTACTAATGATCTTGTGTTTAATTAGTGACAGATTCATTATCAAGATCTTAGTAGGTGCATAGCTCAACAAAGGATAAAATGTCAAGATTTGGAGCTAGCACGGTGTCAAGCTTGGACCAAGTCAAGAAGATGAGAAGACTTCAAGGGAAGACTTCAAGATCAAGACTTGTGTCTAGGTATAAGATTTTTATGTTTTAGATAAAACGTAAAGGATAGAATAGTTGGTGGATTGCTCAAGTTTATATCACACACACACTCTTGATTTACTTGTCTTTTTATAAAAGAATTTTCAGATTTAGAAAAGACTTTCTTTTTGGAAAAACATAGTTTTGGCTTTTGGTATTCAAAGTTATATGTTTCAACCAAAACCATATTTAGAGCTTAATGGCAAAAACATAGATATTTCATTATGATTGTGTAGTGGATCATATCCATACACACTATGCCTTAAAAGTATATCTTGTTTTTGTATTTGATGAAGTTTTGGAAAAACAGTTTTTAATATGAGCCAAATATTTCCAAGTTACAAAAATAGTCCAATCTTTTATAACATGCCTTGATTTTGTGCAAGCATGTTTGTATATCAAAGTATATTGGTAAAACTATTTTTGTAGATTTTTAAGTATTTTATGGGATTTTATATGAGCCAAAAAGACTAACTTTTAAATCCCAGAAAACTGTTTCAGGCTTCGGATAAGTCGACTTACGACCTTTATAAGTCGACTAATCCTGAAGTCGGTCGACCGGCCCGGTCGACCGACGTGCACAAACGTGCACGCCTTTGTGTACTGGAGGACGGCCGACCGTGCCGGTCGACCGCTCCAGAGAGCAGTGCTCTCTGGAAAGTTCGGCCGACCGCACCGGTCGACCGACAGAGAGTTAGCTCTCAGCTCCAGTGGGTCAGTCGACCCGGGCGGTCGACCGTGGCTCCAACGGTCAGAAATCCGACCGTTGGCGTCGACCGCGCCGGTCGACCGGCAGTTCTGACAGATCCCAACGGCTAGTTTTCTGACAGCCTATAAATTGGGGGTCTTGTCATTGTTTGAAGCCAAGATTTGGGGAAACCTTTAGGGCCAGTTTTTCCCATACTTTCAGAAGAGTTTTCTCCACAAAATAGAGAGCAAATCTTTCCTATCTAAAGGGAAGTTTTTATAAAGAGTGTTAAAAGAGATTTCTTGAGTTTTTCACCAAAGATTCCTTCCTTGTTTTTCTCACACAAACACTTGAGCATCCATTGATTATTCAATCCTTAGGAGTGTTGTAGTGAGAGCTTTCATTGGTGATCAAAGTGTTTAGATCACCAAGATTTCATTCTTGTACTTTGACGAGACGGGCAAGTGTGCTCGTGGTGGCTTAGAGTTCTTGTGTGAACTCGGTGGTTTGAGGTGCGGCCTCGGCGAGCTAGTGAGCTTGCGTGTGTACGGACTAGGGAGTCCGAGGGCTTGTAGGTGTTGCGGCACCGAGGAGAGATCCATTGGGATCTTGCATAGTGGAAATCCTTCGTGTGTCGAAGGCGGGGATGTAGAGCAAGTGTGCTCGAACCTCGAAACATACCCTTGTGTTTGCGATTGCCATTTCTCTCTCTCTCTCCTTGTTTATATCTTGCATTCAATTATTGTTTATCTTTATATGCTTGATATATTCATTTGTGCTTAATTGTTATATACTTGCGTGGATTGTTGCTAACACTTGTATTCAACCAAGAGAGCCAACGCGGCACCTCAACCCATTCAAGGGGAATCTAGAGGAGTTTGTCCAGAGCCCTTCACGGGGAATTCGGCAACACTCTTTGGTTATACGTGGTGTTTAGTGTAAAAGATTTAATTAGGTCATAATTGCTTTTAGCTTCCGCATTATTCGCATTATTTGGCATTAAGTGAATATTAGATTAGCCATCACCTATTCACCCCCCTCTAGGTGAACTTACACGCTATGTGGGCGGCGACTGGCCCCATAACCAGGGCGGTTATAACCGAGACGCGGGTGTCGAGCCCACGCGCCTTGAGGTTGAGACGCGGGCTTTGGGCCCTCGAGCCTTGATGCTGAGACGCGGGTGTTGAGCCCACGCGCCTTGATGTTGAGACGCGGGTGTCGAGCCCACGCGCCTTGATGTTGAGACGCGGGTGTCGAGCCCACGCGCCTTGATGTTGAGACGCGGGTGTCGAGCCCACGCGTCTAGAACTTGAGACTCTGCTTTTTAATGGCTTGTCTTTTAGTGATTTTTAGACAGCCTACAGTTACCACTAAGACTTTTAATTTTAGTAGGGCCAAACAAATCCATATGTATCAATTCTAGAGGTCTAAATGTCATGCTATCCTTTATTGATTTGAAAGAGAACTTGGTTTGTTTCTCAAGTTGGCACGCATCACAAATACGGTTCTTTTCAAACTTCAAGTAAGGAGGAATATCCTTCACCGATTCTTTAGAATTATTTCGGGATAGATGGTCAAAAGAAACATGACCTAATCTCATGTGCCTAATCAAAAATTTCATTAAAAGCATTCAAACAAGCGGCATTGCATTTTAAATTTAGTATGTCAATTATATAAACATTGTTTTATGAAAACCAAAAAGAACACTAATATTAGATTTCTTATCTAAAACATCATAAGTAGAGTTATCAAAAATAACCCTTAAATCTTTGTCACATAATTGACTAATGCTTAATAGATTATGTTTAAGTCCATCTACTAAAACAACATTTTCAATTAAAGGGGATGAGACAATCTTGATATTACCTATACCAATAATTATATCCTTTGAATCATCCTTAATTGTGATGGTGCCACCTTCTTGATTCCTTGATATGGTTGCAAAGTTATTGATATCCCAAGTCATGTGTCTTGAGCAACCACTATCAAGGTACTACTGCTTCCTCCGTCTTGGAGCCTTAGTGCATACCTATATCATGTAAAGTAATAGTTAATTTTGATACCCAAATTTTCTTGGGTCCTAAAATGTTAGTTTTCAAACCCAAATATGATTATTTGATGCATTCAAGTTATCATAACAAAACTTAGTCGAATGACCTTTGCGGCCACAATAGGTGCATGTATACACCTTGGCATATAAAAATGCATGATATATGTGAGCATAATGAGCATGTGCATTTATGTGTGCATGATGAGCATGCGTAGCATGGTGTACATGTTGTGCTTGTGATTGTGGTGGAGTATGAACACGATGGTGTGTGTATGAAACATGATATTTCCTTTGAGTATGACTCTTTGGAAACATAGCCTCTCTAATTTAACCTTATCAAATTCACATTTTTTTGAAACATTGTTCAAAGTAAAAAATTTTGTTTTTTAAAGTGAAAATCTCATTTACATCAATGATTGAAAATTTTCCTTTGCAAGAAACTTTATGTGCATCAAATTTTTTGTGTCTTTCTAGTGTGGAAGATAAAATTTCTTTTCCTTTTGAAATAACAACTAATTTATTTTGAAGAAGTTCATTTTTCTTTTTCATTTTCAAATGCTTTTTTTAAAAAATCATACTTGTTGGAAAGTTCTTTAAAAGCTTCACAATTCATTTATGGAAAATTCACATTCATTAAGAGATTCAAAAGTTACCTTGGGTGTGTTCTCATTTGTCATGAAACACACATAAGTCGTGTCCACCACTTTTTTGGAATCGCTCTTCGAATTCCATATTGCTTTCAAAGAAGCCTTTTTTTGTAAGGCTTCTTAGTGGTAGTGGGTTTGTGATCGTACACATATTTTGCATTCTTTTCATTACACTCCTACATTTATCGAGTAATAAATCTGCTAATTTCTTTGTCTTAAATGTCTATTTTGTAGAAGATAATAATGAAGAGAAAAAGGATTAAACCAAATAAATACCAGTTAAAATCAGATTAACTAGATCTATTTGGTTAGCTGAGGATGATCCCAGATCTAGTTAGAACAAATCAAGGATTGGGGCAAATGTTCAGCTGAAGATCAGAGCAAATCAGAAGGATAACACCAAATGGAAACCGATAAAATTTGGATTTCTATAAATCCATTTTTTTTAGCTAAAGATCAACTGAGGATAATATCAAATACAGAGGGATAAATGGATAGAGAGAGATCAACGGATGAGATGAAGCAAGTTTGACTCAGATTCTGTCTGGATACATTTTAGTATTTGAATCATAACTTTTTCTACCCAATCTCAAATCTAATGATTCAAGATGATCCAGAAAGAAAATTTAAAGGGCTACAACTCTTAAGTTGATCACTATTTCTAATTCTATCATTTGATAAGTGATATTCAGTAATCAACACGTTAACAAGCTACAGATCAGAACTGAATATCCACATCAAATCAAGTTTGGAGATAAGGAGAGGATTCAAATTCAGAAATATCAAGCTTTTCCTATCTTCATACCCCTCTAACCTCTGCATTTCTCCTACAAATACCTATAATCTCAAAGGCAAAAGAGAAGGACCAAGCATCGAGTAGAACTTAGGCTAATTTGTAGTTTGTAACTTAGGTTTTTATTTTCTTTCATGTAAATTTTATTTTCTTTATGTAACTGAGAGGAGATGATTCTTTCATAGAGGAATGAGAGCAAGCTTGTACTGCAAGTGACACCGGTGTAAGTGAATCAAAGTTACTTTTTCTTCTTTACTTTTATTTTTGTTTACTCTCCTCTAATGTGTTGAATCCAAGTGAATCTGTTAGCCTCGAGACTGCTTTGCCATTGCAAGTGCCCTTGATGGCCTATGGTGATGAACAACCATTCTCTTGCTAGTATAGCTTGCCCTTTTATTCTTAGTGTAGATCGGGAATGGAGAAGATCCTACACGCCATGCTTGATCGTCTTCAACGACAAGGTAAGTCGTAGCTACGAATCCAAGGTATATGAGCACAAAAGGGGTAAGTAACTTTTAGTTTCTTTCTTTTCTTTTTATTCTTTAGTTTAGAACATCACAATCGACCACTTCTTTATCATTCCTTTTCAATTTCTTTGTACATATCATTTCTAGTTTTTCCATCTTCTTAATCTACCATCTTCTTCCTAATTCACTTTAACCTAATATTTCTCTTTTTCTTTACAAGAACTAAAAGAAGAATTTTAACCATGCTTTGTATTTTAAAAGAAAACTTACTAAAAAAAGATTCCATCGCTAGTCCCTCCTTGTGGATCACGACCCACATAGCCACTTGCTATCACGGTAGTATTGAGTACTTGCGCTCTTTATTCTAAATCTGAAATTCTGTATTCTTGTGTGCAGGTTCAACTTCAACCAAATTTTGGCGTCGTTGCCTGGGAGGGACGGTAAGTAATTCTCATTAAAGTTTACATTTTTGGTTAACCTTCTTCTTGGTTTTTGGTGTACAGATTTAACAAGGAATTTTTGCTGCAGTGGACATATAAGTGGCCTTGGACTCTACTCAAGAAAGCGGAGCCAAGAAGCCCTTAGATTTGCTACATTCCTGTGGCAATCTGAGTGAACTACTAACCTGTATTTTCTACAGGTTAGCTGAATTGCAAAGTTTAATATCTATAGCTATTAATTTTCTTGTTTGTCTCACTGTACTTCCTTTCTAACCTCAACAGTAAAATAATGTTTGTTAATGCTAAAAACGGTTTAGACTTTGCATTTAGGCATGTGTCTAATTCGTTTACATTTTACATTACTGTTGAAGAGTGCTGGAGCAAAGGTACGTGTGCATAGCATCTAGTATAAGAATACTTTTGGATTGTTTACATTTCTTAAGTGTTGCTTTTCTTGTACACTGCACTAAATCAATCTTAAGGGCTTGTCCTATAAACAAGATAAGGTGGGGAAATCATTACCCTCCCTTAGCCCACAAACATTCTCCTCACTCACTAACCCAAGCCTAACTAAAAATGAGTAGACGTTGGCCTAGGGACATCTTGAACTCAATTAGGAGATTATCCTAAGGGAAAATGTGTTAGAATTTGACTCCTATCAAATCAGTGTCTATGGAAAGGGATTGAGGGGCGAAACCCCAAAGATTGGTGGTTTAGATTAATTAGGCTCGTCGCTTTTGCACAGATACCTCCCACCAATCTTGCCCTGACCTGGCTGATTAGCTTGTGGTCAAAGTTTGCATTATACCTCCCGTGGACAGTCTAACCAGTTAGGAGTCGTCTAGGTCAAAGGTCTACCCTAACTTAGTTTAGATTTTTTTTCTTTATTTGCTTATTTGTTTGTATTTTATTGTGTGATATGGCTTATAACAATAATTTTTTTCAATTTTAATGGTAATCCATATTACACCTCTTTTTTGGATATTACCAATCCGGCATATCATAACTTTAACCAACCTAGTGTGCCGGATTGGTCTTATCTGAATCAATATAACCCATGCCCCCAATCTTATAACCATAGTTTCCAGAATAATTTTAACTCTTCACAGAGTCAATGGGGATCACCTCCCCCGAGTCCAATTTTCAACCAACTTGTCCTCCTTATCCACCTTGTCCACAATATTTCAAGATTCATACTCAGTTCCACCAGTCCAAAATAGAAAACCATCAATTTTGGAAATGAGTATGTGTGAGTCCAAACAAAAATCACAAAATCTGATGGACTCACGATTTCACCACCAATTTCAAAACAACACTTCATCTTTTCAAGACCAATCGCAACAAAACGATGAACTAATCAACTATGAAAAGATGCTTGAAGCCATGACTCAGGCTCAAAACGCTCGTAATCATGACATAGATATGATGGTCCAAACTCTATGTTCTCACCGTTTGACCAGTTCTGATGTCGCTAACTATTCTGTTAGAGCCGAAGAGTCATGTTGTTTTGGAAAACAAGGTTCCATTTCAGCACAATCATTTGAACTTGCCCAAACTCTAAATTTTGAAAGTGACATTAATAGTTTGGCAAGTTAAACCTTTCTGAAATTGAACTTGAGAATGAATATGATCAAGAACCTCAACTTAGTGATTCAATTCTACTTCCTGATTCAATTATGACTCCGGTATCTTCACCTGATTTCAATCTTTTTTTCGAGTCAACATTGGATCCTGTGCCAATTTATAATGAAATTTAATCGCCCATCTTTGATGATCATCATATTGAACTTGACCAATTTCATACTTTTGAAAGTCCCATTGACAAATTGTCAAGTTCTCATTTTTATGAAATTGAACTCAATGAGAAATGTGACCTAGATTCTCAATTTTGTGATCCAGTTCAAATTCCCGAATCAATATTGACTCCTGTTTTGTTACCCGACTTGAGTAATATTTTAGAGTCAGTTTTGATTCCTACACCTGTCATTCTTGAACTTGAATCACCAATATTAAGTCACATTCCATTGTGGGAAAATGAATGTGGACTTGAGTTTCAACTTCTTGATTTGGACCCACTTCCTGATCTAATCTCGACTCCTGAACCTCTACTTGACTTAAATCACTTTCCTGAGTCGGTATTAGTTCCCGTATATCCTAAGTCCAAGTCAATCATTCTATCTTTTCAAACTCCATTTTGGGACAAGGCGGTTGACAAAATTGACTCTGAAATTAATTATGAAATTTGAAAATTAGATGCGGTTAAATTTTTAATAAAAATAATTCATGTATACATCATTTTAGTGGGTTATATTAGAAAGATTTCTGGTGGGTTCCTCCGAACACCATGCAAAGTCTCTTGGGCCGCATTTCGTAGACCAATCAGACCACCACCGGAACCATCACCTTAAGGTTGTTTTTTCATTCCCTGTCTTCTTTTTCAGGCATCTATGCATTAATTCATACATTGAGGACAATGCATGAGATAGGTGTGGGGGAGGGTTCTAACATAACTTAGGTTTTTTCTTTTTATTAAAAAAATTTTTTTTTAACATTTTCTTTACTTTTAAAAACTTTTTGAAAATAGAAACAATATTTTGACATATTTTTTGTAATAAATTAAGTCAATTTTAAGGAATAGGAAAATTAAAATTAGGAATTCTTATACTTGGTCAAAATAAGATCATTTGTTTGATTTCTAGGGTTAGGAAGAAAATTTGAGAAAGTAATTTAGTCTTGATCTTTACCTTGATGAAATATGCACACTTTATACACTTACAAATTTAGGGTTCAAAAACAAAGATTCTTATGCCTTATGAAAAAGAAAAAAAAAAGAAAAAAAAGAGAAAAATATATCTATGAAAGATGAACAAATCTAATTATTGATTAGCTAGGTACTTTGGCGAAAGATGATTAGATAAGTTTGAGAAAAAAATATATATATAAAAAATCCTCTGATTAAGCTGGGTATTTGTGCCTAATAAAGTATAAGTATTCACGCCTAAAAGTAGTTCATATAATAAAATCCTTAGTTTTGTGGCCTTGTTTGCTCGAGTCCTTAAGTCCTTTGGGTGTTTTCTCACCCGGTGCCCTAAGACCGTTTGGTTTGGGAGTCATCGATTAAAGGCTCGTTACATGGGCAGATTAGAAAGCCTAATAGAACTAAGGAATAATACCACCAAATATATATATATATATATATATATATATATATATATATAAATAAATAAGGCATAAGAGTTAGAGTTAAAGAACCCTTAGTCAAAATTTTCACGGTCACAAGGTGCATATGACTTAAGGTAAAGTAATAGACTAGATGACAAGTATAATTTGACTCCTTACTTTGATTGATAATAAAGTTTTGAATAGAGACTAAGTTTAGGAATGAAAAATTCAGTTTTCCTATAACTTATAGATTACTTAAAACTTACAATAATACTTCAAATATTTTTTTTTCAAAATGTGTTTTCAAAATACTAACATTTTTCTCTTTCTTTATGGATTTTATGGGTGTAATCAACTGAAAACACTCACGAGACAAAACTCGTCCTCTAGGGGTAACCTAGAGGTTTAACGGCTTGTTGCACAAGCTCAGTACAATCGCATGACCTACGAAAGTGGTCTAATAATCTTTGATTTAGTTTTGTTGTTTTGCTCGAGGATGAGCAAAAGATAGGTGTGGGGTGTGATCGTACACATATTTTGCATTCTTTTCATTACACTCCTACATTTATCGTGTAATAAATCTGCTAATTTCTTTGTCTTAAATGTCTATTTTGTAGAAGATAATAATGAAGAAAAAGAGGATTAAACCAAATAAATACCAGTTAAAATCAGATTTAACTGGATCTATTTGGTTAGCTGAGGATGATCCCAGATCTAGTTAGAACAAATCAAGGATTGGGGTAAATGTTCAGCTGAAGATCAGAGCAAATCAGAAGGATAACACCAAATGAAAACTGATAAAATTTAGATTTCTATAAATCCATTTTGGTTAGCTAAAGATCAACCGAGGATAATATCAAATACAGAGGGATAAATGGATAGAGAGAGATCAACGGATGAGATAAGCAAGTTTGACTCAGATTCTGTCTGGATATATTTTAGTATTTGAATCATAACTTTCGCTACTGAATCTCAAATCTAATGATTCAAGATGATTCAGAAAGACGATTTAAAGGGCTCCAACTCTTAAGTTCATCACTATTTCTAATTCTGTCATTTGATAAGTGATATTCAGTAATCAACACGTCAACAAGCTACAGATCAGAACTGAATATCCACATCAAATCAAGTTTAGAGATAAGGGGAAGATTCAAATTCAAAATATCCAGTTTTTCCTATCTTCATACTCCTCTAACCTCTGCATTTCTCCTATAAATACTCGCAATCTCAAAGGCAAAAGAGAAGGACCAAGCAGAGAGTAGAACTTAGGCTAATTTGTACTTTGTAACTTAGGTTTTTATTTTCTTTCATGTAATTTTTATTTTCTTTATGTAACTGAGAGGAGATGATACTTTCATGGAGGAATGAGAGCAAGCTTATACTGCAGGTGACACCAGTGTAAGTGATCTCTTCTTCCATTATTATTTGAATTGAATCAAAGTTACTTTTTCTTCTTTACTTTTGTTTTCGTTTACTTTTCTCTAATGTGTTGCAATCCAAGTGAATCTATTAGCCTCGAGACTGCTTCGCCATTGCAAGTATCCTTGATGGCCTATGGTGATGAACAACCATTCTCTTGCTAGTATAGCTTGCCCTTTTATTCTTAGTGTAGATCGGGAATGGGGAAGATCCTACACGCCATGCTTGATTGCCTTCAAAGACACGGTAAGTCGTAGCTATGAATCCAAGGTATATGAGCACAAAAGGGGTAAGTAACTTTTAGTTTCTTTCTTTTCTTTTTATTCTTTAGTTTAGAACATCACAATCGATCACTTCTTTATCATTCCTTTTCCATTTCTTTGTACATATCATTTCTAGTTTTTCCATCTTCTTAATTTACCATCTTCTTTCTAATTCACTTTAGCCTAATATTTCTCTTTTTCTTTACAAGAACTAAAAGAAGAATTTTAACCATCATTTGTATCTTAAAAGAAAACTTACTAAAAAAAGCTTCTATCGCTAGTCCCTCCTTGTAGATCACAACCCGCATAGCCACTTGCTATCGCGGTAGTATTGAGTACTTGCGCTCTTTATTCTAAATCTGAAATTCTGTATTCTTGTGTGCAGGTTCAACCTCAATCAGTTTGCTATTTGTATCCGGGCATTCGGCAATGAGATGTCCGGGCTTCCGACAATTGTGGCATATTATCTTCTTCTCCTCCTTCTCTTACCATCTTCTTCAGTTGATAAATTTGATTTTGTTGTACATTCTTCTAACTGTTGGCCCAATGGCCTTCCACTCTAGTTTTGATGATGATCACACTCATGTAGTTATGTTTACTAATATTCTTGTGTTTCTAAGTTTCAGATCATTAACAGGATATTAGTTGGTGATTAGCTTCAACAAGGAGTTTAGAAGCTATTCATGATGATTCCGGTGCCAAAGCTTAAGATCATACCTTTGCACTTGGAGATTCACGGAGTTTGGACCAAGTCTACTTGAAGATGGAAGATCGACAAGAAGACTTAGGTATCTAGTTTAGATAGAGTTTTAGATCTATTTGTAAAGCTTAGTTTAGTTGATATGCTCAAGTGCACAAAAGACACACGTTTCATAATTTGGTTTTTTGGTTTTCATGAATAATAGATCAAAACAAGTTACCTTATACCTATGTATATCTAGAACATATGCACCAAAGTATTTGAGTTTTATATGCATGCTTATGTTTTATATGCATATATTATCTCAAGAATCTCAAGAATATTAAGTTTGGTATAAGGTAAACTTGTTTTGATCTATTATTCATGAAAACCAAAAAACCAAATCATGAAACGTGTGTGTTTTGTGCACTTGAGCATATCAACTAAACTAAGCTTTACAAATAGATCTAAAACTCTATCTAAACTAGATACCTAAGTCTTCTTGTCGATCTTCCATCTTCAAGTAGACTTGGTCCAAACTCCGTGAATCTCCAAGTGCAAAGGTATGATCTTTAAGCTTTGGCACCGGAATCATCATGAATAGCTTCTAAACTCCTTGTTGAAGCTAATCACCAACTAATATCCTGTTAATGATCTGAAACTTAGAAACACAAGAATATTAGTAAACATAACTACATGAGTGTTGATCATCATCAAAACTAGAGTGGAAGGCCATTGGGCCAACAATCTCCCCCTTTTTGATGATGACAAAACTCATGGAGTTATATATGCATGGATTAAAGATAAGCTTCAAGGAAGCTCCCCCTTAACTCATGCATAACAAATGAATAAATAAATATGCAATGAAAGCTTATGATTCTAAACAAGAGACATACATATTTTTCATATATTTATGTTTATTTGCTTATGCATGAACTCAATATATGCAAAAACATAAAGAAGCATATATAAACTCTAGATACCAATTACAACAATTACAAAGCAAGCTTTGGATATCAATTAAACTTAATATTCTTAATATTAAAACATAATATATGCATATAAAACATAAGCATGCATATAAAACTCAAATACTTCTCCCCCTTTTTGTCAATCATCAACAAAGGGGTAAACAATCAAAACCATAGATAAAATGAGGGTAAAAATCTTTCTTCCCCTTTATGTCAAACAAAACAATAAAAGACAATGTTCTCCCCCTTTTGTCTAAAACAAAAACAAAGTCAATAAGGGGTGACTACAAACATGATATCAATTAAAAAATATGTCAATGAAGCATCTTGATACCAATAAACAAGGATCAATATATGTTATATGCTATATACATTCATGAAGAGGAAGACGCTAAGTTAGCTTCCCTACACATATGCATTACATGAAGAAGGGATGACAAGCCCCAATTCACATAACACATATTATGTAATGCATAAGAGGAGATGTGAAGCTCCCCCTACACACGTATATCATATAAAGAAGAGTTGTCAAGCTCCTCAATTTATAATATACTCAACATGAATCTATATGTAAGAGAGATGTTAAGCTCTCCTTGCATATAGGAAATACAAATCAAAACTTTTATATATTTTCTTTAAACAAAATTTTGAGATATCAATTGAAAATCATCATCATGAAAACAATCGATACCAATTGAAATTAAACATAAATCTTGAATATCTAAACATGAATCTTGAAACCAATTGTAAAATATTTCATTTTTTTTTTAAATAATATATAAACAATTTGAAAGTCTTTAAAATTCATCTTTAAAGTCATAAAGTGTGGGAGTAGGAATCAAATACCAATTGAAAAACAAGATCAAATTTTCTCCCCCTTTATGAAAAACAAACTAAAGACATGCATAGTCTTGATAACAATTTAAAAGTAATCAATTTAAACAAAATTGAAACTCAAGCACTAGCAAAAACACAAACATATATATGTATGAAAAATAGATACCAATAGAAATTGATATACTTGGAATTTAAAGCATACATACATACAAAACATATATGAGTATACAAGAAGATCAAAATGATACCAATTGAAAGAGTTCAATGATACCAATTGACATAACAATAAGTTCAAGTGTATACATCATATTATCTACCACCCAATCATAATTCAAGTTTTAAAGATTTTCAATTTAAGGAATACATGAACATGATCTCCCATCCTACCGCCCTTTGGATGGTAGGGGTTTTCAAAGATAGATTTGAAAATGTAGTTTTGTTTGAAAATCACTACCAAAATGAAGAACACCGCAACTAGTTAAATGGAAAACTTGTTAACTAGCACGAAATCCTTCAAGCAAGGAATAAAACAAAAATGAAATTCACATGATAATCATCACTCTAACCAATAAAGCATAACTCATGAGAAACAAAACATGAGCAATAGATATGAGTGTACAAATAATATGTGAAGATCATAATCATGAAAAATATTTCATTAAGCTCAATTATTCCTTAAAACATAATTCCATCCAAAACATGAAAAATCATATAAAACTACTTATTTAATCTTCAAGGCATATGTATGTCTAATACAAGCTAAAATATACATACATATCCAAAACTCAACGAGTCCACAAAATATATGCATTAACGCACGTGGCTCAAAAGGATGTATATGTATAAGATTAGTTTGAACTAGATAGACATATACATGAAGTTAAACATAAATACATGAAACATGAAAAACTAAATTTTCATCACAACAAATTTCATTTCAAGGTATATGTATGAATTGTCAAACATGAAATATACATACATATCCCTAAACACAATTGAGTCCAAATATAGATTTGCATGAAAGGCAAATGACTCAAGGGGTATACATGTATATCTTAAAGTTTGGCAATAAACATATACATGAAGTGAAACACACAATCATAAAACAAATCCAAAAATGGAATACAAGTTTGAAATGTATGAATCATCAAAACTAGACTATACTAGCACATCTAATGGGAACAAACAAGCATTCAATCCCAAACATATATAGATTTATTTGTAGCCCATCATATGTACAAATATATAACTAGTCTTAATGAAAACTAACATCTAAACATATATTCAAAGCATGAAGCTTTAAAACACAACATAAGAATCATCATGATAAAACTAAAACATGATTATTATGTAAATTCACATGTATTAGATTCATGATGTACATTATAGCTTAAACAAAAGTGAGAACACTAAATATGAATTAAATAAGCAAGTGTGTCTCAAATACTATACATGTATGTCAAGGATCTAATAAACATGGAATGAACATACTAATCCATAGACAATGAAACATGCTATAAGCAATGAAACGGAAAGCATGTAAACAATAAATGGGAGTAAAGGATTGTTACCAAAACCGAAGAAGCAACTTCCTTGTCTCCAAAACATGGTGGTCCTCTCCACCGAACCTTCCCTTGAAAGTGATGCATCCAATAGATTTCCTTTAAGTCCGGAACGCATCCACTCCAAGGTGTCATCACTCTCACGTCATGTGAGAGCCCACACCTACATCAAAAACAATAGAAGGGGTGGTCTTTGGTACCCACATCTTGTTGGGTCCATGGGGGTTAGTCCCTTCTCTAACCCAAACAAATTTCTTTGCTAAATTAGTAGTATGTAATCTATCAAAACAAAATTTAGCAAGGTGGCCCTTACGTCCACAATGTGTACATGAGTACACATGAGCATACATGGTGTGATGGTGTCCGTGAGGAGCATGTGTATGCCGTGGAGGGTGTGCATGCATAGAAGATGGAACTTGTTTCTTTCGAATCAAGGATTCCAAGCGTGTATGGTTCTTAGCACATTGGCTCATAGTGGAGCCCAAACAATCTACTCTCTTCTTTAGCATACAAATATCATCATTAATCCTAGAAGAAGAGGTACATGCATTAGGTAGACTAGATGAAGAAGCTACACTAGCATGGCAAACATGTGCATCAATCTTATTTTGTAAAAATTCATTTTTCTTTAAACATGCATCCAAATCTTTAGAAATTGAAACAATCTTAATTTTCAAAGAATCATTTTCTTTTAAAACACAATCAACTTTTGAAGACAAGTTTTCATTTTTCTTCAAAATAGCATGGCAATCATTTTTAGATTTTAAAATTCATTTTCTTTAAGTGCAAGATCAAGTTGAGATTTTAATGAATCCCTCTCATTAGCAATCTCCCCTTTTTCTTGCAAAACAACATCAAGTCTAGCAATCAAATTTTTATTTTCATCATTAATGCCTAGACTCTTCTTTTTCAACAAATTATATTTTTCTATCAATTTTTCACAAACAATGGAAAGTTCTTCATTCAAAGCATGGGGATCAACATAATCATTTGAAGAACTAGCACAATCATTACTATCTAGTTGAGATTCCGAATGTACCTCAAGGGAGTCATTCCCTTGGACCATGTAGCATATAGAGTTGGATTCTCCACTAGATTCCTCTTCTTGGATTTGGAATTGAAGCTTGGAGGTGGTGGTTGTTGTCAACTTGTTCCACACTGCAAAAGCGGAATCAAGATTAGAAACACATAAGAGATAATCTTTAGGAAGAGTGCTTCTAATGGCCTCTAGGGCTTGTGCATTGGCCCCTATATGATTGCAATCACCAAGATAACATCTCTTGGTGGCCGCAAGGAAAACATGCAAACCTAGGGTCTTTAGGTACATGGACATCCTATACTTCCAAACATCAATGTTGAAAGGGTCAAAGCTAGGAGGGGTCATGAAGTCCATGGTATAAACTAGATGTGTGCAAACAAGCAAATGCAAATGAGATTAGCAAGCAAATGGATCTTACTCCTAGGATGTTAAGCCTAACTCTTTATCCCTCTTCGGTAGAGGTGGATTGTGGTTGTATAGCCTCGGTGGCTTTGTAAGGTTGAGAGAGGAGTTTGGTACTCCTATAGTGGATTGGGAAATCCTACACGGTGGTGTAGGCGGGGATGTAGATTTGGGTACTCGAACCTCGAAACAAATCTTTGTGTTAGCGTTTGATCCATTGTCTCTCTAACCCTTACTCT
Source organism: Agave tequilana (assembly GCA_038442645.1). NCBI lineage: Eukaryota > Viridiplantae > Streptophyta > Magnoliopsida > Asparagales > Asparagaceae > Agave > Agave tequilana. Next base: position 228,270 of record JAVJIF010030628.1, read on the forward strand.
CTTTACTTTGTGCAAGCATCATTCATTCATTGCATACATATCTTATACATTGCTTGTGTTGCCTTGCATCTTTTATATTGCAATTCATTCTTATATGCTTGGCTTGATTGTGTGTATTTCACATTGCTTGGATTGCTTGTGTGTGTGTGCCTAACTTATACTCATCCAACAAGAGCTTCACATAGCACCTCAACCCATTTAAAGGGGAATCAAGGGGAGTTAGTCCAGAGCCTCGCAAGGGGAATTCGGCTACACTTGTTGTATTGTATTAGTTTGTGCATAATTTGCATTAGCTTCCGCATTTAGCGCACTTAGTTTGCATTTAGTTTCTTAGATTAGCACTTACACCTATTCACCCCCCCTCTAGGTGTTTTTCACTAACGAAAGGATAAAACTTCAACATCTTCTTGATTATCATCTTCATCGTCGGAAATAATACGAGTGGATTTGAAAGCAAGAGTCTTTTTCTTTTGAGGTACTTTCTCCTCTCTAGCCTTTCTTTCCATCTTATGTGTTTTTAGGATCCAATGAGACCAATGAGCTACATTTTCTCTTATCATTAAGCTCCATCAATGTTGTAGACTTGACCTCCCAAGTTGGTGAAAGTGTACGAATCATCTTTCTCACCTTTTGGTCATTGTTAATCTCGTCACCTAAAGAAGCAAGACCATTGATAATCTTAATAAACTTGGTAATCATATCATCAGTGGATTCATTTTCATTCATAAATAAATTCTCATATTAGGAACTCAAGAGATCAATTTTAGCTCTCTTGACTTGTGAAGCCCCCTCATGTATGACAACAAAGTGTGACCAAATCTTGAATGCTGATTTACAATGAATTATTCGAGCAATATCATAATCATTCAAGGCTTGAAGTAAGGCATAGTGTGCCTTAGCATTTGCATCAAACTCCTTGGTGGCACTTTTAGACCAAGTGGCCTCATCACCATCGGGTACATTAAATGGTTTACTCACCGCCTTTTCAACCCAGCTTCCTAGGGATTGCAAAAAAAAACAGCCATCTTAACCTTCTATATGGAATAATTAAGGCCAACAAACTTTGGTAGAGTCTTAGTATCTTCGACCATGTAAACTAGTGTCAAATCAACCAAATGGTGCAAGTGAGTGAGTGAAAACCAAAGGATCTCTCTAAGGTGGTTAAACTAAAAACTAGAGTTCAAGGCTCTGATATAACTTTAAAGTATACCTAGAGGGGGTGAACAGGTGTAATGCTAATCTAATCGGCAGTAACACGTGATGCAACAATTAATAAAAGAATGATGCAAACAGTCAATTCAAATCAAGTTGTGAAGCCGAATTCCCTATGAAAGCCTCTAGAACTTCTCCTCTATATCCTCTGGATAATGAGTTGAGATGCTTAATTGCCTTCTTGATTGAGAGAGTGAAAAACCGATAAGTAGAGATAATGCTAGAAATGAATAGAAAGTGCTAATGAAAGTGAAAACACAAGTGTAAGCAATGCAAGTAGAGTAGAGCAAGAGAGAAAACAATTACAAACATAAATGATTTATTTCGAGGTTCGAGCACTAAGCTCTACGTCCCCACCATTACCGCGCGAAGGATTTTACTGTTCACTAAGGTCTTTCCACAAAGGAGCTACAATGGTCTACATAAGATCGGAGTACACAACTCCAACTCTTAATCCTCTACACAAGAGGTAGCACAAAGTCAATGAGGTTTACAAGCTCTTTATCATCATAAAGATCACAAATAATCCCTTTTTCAATTTCGTATAGTATTTAATGTGAGATAGAGCTCAAAAAGTTTGTGAAAGAAAAAAATAGTTGAAATGAATCAATTTAAGAGCTGAAAACTTACAGAAATTTATTTTGAAACGAAAGCACTTGAAGCAAGAAAAATTGAATTCTTTTCTTTTGAATAAACTTTATTTTTCAAATATTTCTCAAAAATAATTCCTTAGTAATCCTCTACAAATGAACCATATATATAGGTAAATGATAGACACTCTTAGAGCCTATCAGGTCATTGGAAAAGAGATTAGACCCAAAAAGGGTAAAAATACCCGTTAGGGAATAAGTTGAAAATATCAAATTTTAAAAACTAACCGTTACTGTAGCTCTAACAGAACTTCGATCGACCGGCCGGTCGACCGATAGTTTGAAAATTTAAACTATCCGCTGGACTTTGGTCAATCGCCTGGTCGACCGGCCTCATACCGAGACCAAAAACTTGTCAGCCGCCTGGTCAAGCACCAGGGTTGTGGATCGTCCGACAAACATGCGCAATATGCACAAACTGATAGTCAAACATGGCTACGAGATCTAGTCGACCGCCCGGTTGACCGATCTGGCCTAAAAACCAATTTTGATATACTTTTTGAAGTCAAACTCATTTTTAAAATTTTTGTGCTGGTTTGAAAAATATTTGGCAATACATAGGCTATGAGATATATGATATAAACTGGATTTATAAATTTAGAAAAATATGGGACATGTTTCAAATATCAAACCTTTGTATAAGAAAAACTAGATACCAAAGCTCATATTTGAATACCTGTATTTTGTGTGTGTGACTTCTTGAGCATCAATTCTATACACTATACTTGTTATCTTACAATTGCACTCTATGTCTTCAAGCAATCTTCAAGAGGGTTTCTCCAAAATGTGAATTTTGATCGTCAAAACTCGAACCCTTCCTTTGAGTGATCTTGAGACTTGAATACCTTCCTTTTGACAAAGATTACATCAATAATGTTCTTAGAACCTGAAATACTTAGAAACACACAAACTTAATTTGTACCGAATAACGTCATGTGGTTTGTAATCTTCAAATCAAAATCGGACAGTGTACCCTTGGGTCAACAGGCCAATCATGCCTGAAAAAACTGTAGTCACTACAACACTAAAAATATCTAATGGAGGAGCACACATTGGACATGTTGTTCTGTTGCTCACTTCAAAGCTCTTCCTGGCTCGCTAAGATCTTCTCTATGAATGAAGTGATGCTTGGAGAAAGATCACTCAGCTGGATCATGATACCTGCATATGGATCGATAGTTGAAGAGGAGGAATCGGATGCAAAAGGCTGGGCAGAAGATGAGGTAAGAGCTAAGGTAGGATGGGGAGTAGCCTGAGCACGATGACCAACATGCATCCTCTTCAAAAGGGTATGACCGATATCAATAGAAGGGGCTACAGTTTTCTCGTTAGAAAGATTAATTTTAAAATGCTTGAATAGATGAGTAAGAATCATACCGTATGGGAGATTCCTATTAGGAATCATCATGTGATCGAAAAGCATGACATTGATGATGAGACGAGAGATATTCACTTTAATGCCTCGCAAAAGGCAATAAATGAGAAGGGGTGCATAACCACAAGCATGACTATGTTCCCCTGATTTGGGCGGAGATTATGAAAAATGATCATGGAAAAAACTTGAGCGGGACGTGTGTAACGCTTCACCTCCTCATTCCTCACAAGGCCCGGGTTATCATCATCGTGGAGAAAATGAGAGGCGGTGATTGCATTCTCACCGTCAGAGTACTCAAATCATGAAGGTCCATATGAAAGATTTCTACACCTATACAGGATAGACTGAAAATCCTAGCAAATATTTCAAGAGAGAGATTGATATCAACATTCCTAACACGAGATTTAAAATGATTATCATGGAATGAGAGATTAGAGTAGAAGTATTGAGCCAATTCAGGGTAAACTTGTTCCTTAATAGTTACAAAGTAATCTAAGGAGCCAGTGTTGAGAAGGGAAGCATGGTTCAAGTAGACAAGATCGGCTAAAACAACAAATCTACCAAAGATAACTTGCTTGTTATAGATGATAGAGTGTTTATACAAAGAATTATCAGATACAAGTTCATCCTTAGATCTAGATGAAGATTCAATTTGTTTAGATTTTCAATCCTTTAACCTTTGGTAAACAGATGAAAGGGCTAGACAATATGAATGATTTAACAAGGAATAAATGCACAGATTAGAAGTGATTCATAGAAAAAAAAATTAGTAGTCAAAGAATAAATAGATAAAAAATTGAGAAAGAGTTTACATTGAGAAATCTTGATAAAAAATTGAGAAAGAGTTTACATTGAGAAATCTTGATATTCCTTCTCCTAGAGGTTCTGGATGAGTGGTAGATAGGAGATCTTGAAGAATTATGGTGGAAATTTTAGGAATTTTGATAGATTTGTGAGAGAGAGAGAGAGGAAGGTTAGGTAGAGAAGAGGGAAATGGTAGAGGAAAAAGAAAATGGGAACTAGGGTTACAAACAACAGTTTGATATATATGCAGATCTGAACCTCGGTAGACCGCCCGGTCGACCGCCCAACAGAGAGCACTAATAAGAATGTCGGTCGACCGACCCAAGGGGCAAGCCAAATGACGGGAAATCTTGGTCGACTGCCCGGTCGACCAGCAGAAGGGGCAAGCCATATTATAGGCTTGCTCGGTCGACCGAAGCAGTTCAAACTGCTCCCTCAATACAAAAAAATAGTTACACAACATTTTTTTAAAAATAATTTTAGATATCATTTGAAAATTTTTATAGATAGTAATGGACATCTAGAAGCAATCTATTGTTTAAGAAATTTTATAATGAAAATAATTTTTAACAAGTTTATCAAAATATTCACAAAAATTTTATAAAAATCATATATGGATTCAATTCAAAAATTAAGTCCAAGAAATAAGAAATGGAGCCGTATACTCTTAACGGGCTCTGAACTCCTCCTCATACTTCCTCTAAATAATGAGTTGAGGTGCTCTTTACTTTTCTTATTTGAATTGCTTAATAGTGAATTAAATGCTGAACTAAAATTTTTATTTATCTTCAAATATCATGATCATACAAGGGCATGATATTCAATAAGATGAAATAATAATTAAATAAATCATGAATCAAACAAGTTGTCAAACAATTTTTCTTATACATGAAGATAATCTAATAAAGAATGGCAGTGCAAACAATAGAAACTAAATTACCATGAGTAAAAGAAAAATCAATAGATATCATGTATAGTGCCAAAAAAGTTGTTAACCATAATCTAGTAATTGTTATACTATTCAATCTAAACAACATAGAACTAAAGGCAATCCATGCCAGAATGTCAAATCTTGAAAATTTAAGATGTTATTGGAGTTGTTACCGATATAAGCATATGTTCTCCAAATAGGTGGTTTCTCCCACCTTCTTCACTTGATAGTGATGTATTCACATGGTAGATCCCTTGTGCTCCAATGTATCCACCACCAAGGCACCATTTTTTTACGTCTTGGAGGATGACACACCCACATCAAATAAGTTTGGTGTGTTCTTTGGTACCCAATTTTTTTTGGGTCCAAGAGGGTTAGTATTTTCTCAAATCCAAACATTTTTAACTTTCATATTTAATTTAGAGTAGCAAAACTTAGCTAAATGACCTTTGTGGCCACAATGTGTACAACTGTACACTTTTTCATACATATAATCATGTGTGTGATGTGTATGTGAAGCATGTTATGAGTATGCTTGTGAAGATATGAGTTTCCTTTGGGTTTTTCTCTTCGAAAACATAGAACTAATCTTATCCATGTCAAAAGCACATTTCTTCAAAGTGAAATCCAAAGCTTTAATACGGTTTTGCATGTTTAAAAATTCATATTCTCAAAAGAAATATTAGGGCTTTTCCCCTTGCAAATAAGTTTGTGACCATCAAAATTCTTAAGTCTTTTAGAAACAAATTGTTAAATAATTTTTTTCTTTAATAACAATATCCAACTTACTTTTCAAAAATTCATTTTTCTTTTTCAATTTCTTATTTTGAAGTTTTGAAATCTCATAACGTTCTTGTAACTCCACAAATAATCTTGCAAGCTCATACATAGTTAAGTCATCTTCATCAAGAGATGTTTCAAAATTTACCTTAGATACTTCATCACCATTTGCTATGAAGCAAATGTTTTCGGTGTCAACTTCTTCTTCGAATTCGGTCTCTGAATCATTCTAAGTGGCTACCATAACCTTCTTCTTCTTGTGCACTTTCTTAGAGGTAATAGCTTGCAGTGATGGGTAATCCACGATAAGATGGCTCGTCTTCTTCCAATGGTAGCAAGGACCCATCTCCTCACTTTTTCTTTCAAATTTTTCTTGTTGCCTTCACCTTTGGAAATTGCTCTTTCTTCCCTTTTTGTAGAACATCTTGCCCACCTTCCTAATGAGCATAACAAAGTCTTCTTCTTCATTTTCATCTATGGAGTCTTCATCTTCCGGTGTGGATGGGGATGATCTAAAGGCGATAAATTTCTTCATCGAAGGCTACTTTTCTCCTTGTACCTTCATCTCCATTTCATAGGTCATGAGATTTCCTTTGAACTCGGAGAAGTCTATTTCCTTCCTATCATTGAGCTCATTCATGGTTGTGACATTCAGTTCCTAAGATTTTGGGAGAGCTCTAATAACCTTCCTTATCTTTTGATCATTGTAAATGGAGTCACCTAAAGAAAATAAAACATTGGTGATCTCGATAAAATGAGTGAGCATTTCATCATTATGTCCATTATCAAGCATGTAGAAATTTTCATATTGTGAACCTAAAAGATCAATCTTGGATCTCTTCACTTGGGATGTACCCTCATGAGTAACAATCAAATCATTCAACACTTCATGAGAGAGATCATCATCATTTAATGCTTGTGTTAATGCATATTGTGCTTTGGCATTTGCTTCATAGTCCTTAGCGGTTGCTTTGGATCATGTATTCTCATCACCGTAAGGTTCAACAAATTCCTTGGTAATGGCTTTGGCTACCCTAACTCCTAAGTACTTAAGGAATAGAGTCATTTTGACCTTCTATATAGGGAAGTTCAATCCATCAAATTTGGGTGGGGACTTGATGCTAGAAAACTCGTGAGATGCCATGAATACAAAAAAGTGTGCAAGTGAGCAACAAATATAGCCAAGTAAGGATCTCCCTAAAATGATTAAAGCAAAAACTAGGGTTTAGGCTCTGATACCAACTGTAAATCACCTAGATGGGTTGAATAGGTGATGGCTATAGGTTGATGGCATATAATGCGGAATAAAAACTATTTCTAGCAAACTGACAAGTAGCAATATCAACACAAGTAATAATGGCATAAGAGTATAAATAGTAGTATGAAATAGAGCAAAGATAGAATGCGATAGTAAAGAGGGAGTTAGAGTGAGAAAGAGTGAGAGAAAGCAATCGCATCCACGGATCATTTGTTTCGCCACTTGCTCTACGTCCCCGCCTTCATCGTAATGAAGGATCCTACTAGAGCTCGATCCTGCAAGATCTCTTCTCTACATGTTCTCACAAGAACGAACTGGACCTGCATCTCTCACTCAGTCAAACAACACATTACAATTTGACAAACCCCCGAGCTTGTCTTGACGGCTCAACCTCTACAACACTTCTCAACATTATAGAAAAATATGACCTTTCCTAGATCAACAAAAGGGGCTCACAAACATAATTCTATAACCAAGAATAAAATATGTAGCTCTCAGGTTATGATGAGAAAAGCTTTGGGATTTGTGGAGTTAGGAATCAAGCAGAGAGATTTTGTAATGAACTTTGTATTTGAAAATTTCTCTTTTTGAAATCTTTTTCTCTTGAGAAATTTGAGTCTAAAATGAGAATATATCTTGAAAACTATCTTAGTTAATCATCTATAGGGTTTCTATTTATAGGTATTCAAAATACTAGAGAGAAAACCCATATAGACATTTTTGATTAAGCTCTAAACAGTTAATTAAAAATATAGCCGTTTGAGACAGAAAATACCAAAACAGTCAGGTTGGTCGACCGCCAACGGTCATTTTTTTGACCATTGGGCAGCGTTGGTCGACCGACCGATCGACCGATCCAAGACGAGAGTAAATAGGTTATAGTCGGTCGACCGACCAGTTGACCGAGGTGCACAATACTTTCTTGTACACTTCGGTCGATCTCCCGGTTGATCGCCTGGTCAACTGACCAAATACAAAAGCATGGTAAACTATTTGAAATTCTGTTTTCTTTTTGCAAAATATTTTTCAATAAAAAGTATCAAAGTATAGTTCATGTAATATTGTGAAGTCAAAAGTTGTGAGATCAAAGATCAACACAAAGTTTTTATAGGTAGAACTAATATTTTGTCGAGAAGCAAACTCTCTTTTAAATACAAAAATTTTTTCTCAAAATACATCATGAAAACAAATATTATTTTGCATTCTTTTGAAACCAATTTAAAAACTCTTGAAGCAAAAATTCAAATAATATTTTTTTGTGTGTGTGCGCGCCAATCTCTAGAGCTAACTATATCACCAATTCTTGGTTTTAACAAACTAAGAAATCTTACATTAAAAAGAAAATAAGATTGCTTTTCTTTGACAAAAGTAATCCTTTGGAGCTTGTCTCTTGTAATGAATTTCATGATTTTATCTTGTTAGCTTAGCTCTAGGATCATCAATTCTTGAGGGCTTCATAAACTTGTGAGTTTATATGGAGAAGCCAAACTCGACATGAAATCAATCTTGTTACCAGAAACTTATATAGATAGAAAAGTTAGAATAAATAATTATATGGGATTATCATCATCAAAACTAGGTCAAATGACCTTTGGATCAATAGCTCTAACTCAATAGGTAGGTGGCAAGCCTTTAAAAAGACTAACCTATAAGGAGACATCCCTAGAATCATTTTGAAAGCGGTCCTATAGGCCTATAAAGTATTTACCAGTTTGGTGGACCAATTTTCTGATTTTGACTTACAGTCTTCTCTAAAATAAGTTTAATTTGTGTATTGAAGACCTCTACCTGCCTACTGGTTTCAGAATGATAAGATGTGGACAATTTATGTGTTATAACATACTTTTGCATAAGAACTTCAAAACTTCTATTGCAGAAGTGAGTGCCATTATCGTTGTTGATAGCATGAGGGGTTCCGAAGCGCGAGCAAATGTTCTCTTTCAAGAACTTGGCAACAGCCTTATTGTCATTTGTCTTATTAGGACTGGCTTTTACCTATTTAGACACATAGTTCAAAGCAACCAGGATATATTAGTTCCCAAGTAAGATAGTAAAAAGACTCATAAAGTCAATGCCATTAACATCAAAAAGCTCAATTTCTAAAATTGAGTTGAGGGACATCATATTTTATTTCGATAGCCTTCCTACCATTTGACATCTAGGGTATGTCTTGCAAAATTCAAAGGCATCTTTGAACAAGGTGGGCCAATAAAACCCACTTTGTAACACTTTTTTGGCAGTTTTATAGGACCAAAGTGTCCACCGCATGCAAGTTCGTGATATAAGGAGAGAACACTCTTGACCTCCTTATTGGGAATACATCTCCTAATGATATGGTCAGAATAGTACTTGAAAAGCTGTGGTTCTTCCCAAAAGAAATACTGGACTTGAAATAAGAACCGACAAATATCTTATTTTGACCAACGAGATGGAGTTTGGTTTGTGACTAAGCAGTTCACTATGTCGGTAAACCAAGATTTCCTAAAGGCAACTAAGAGTTATTCATCGGGAAATTCATCATTAACAGGCAATTCCTTGCAAGGAGAGTTTTGAATACAAGAGAGATGGTCGGGGATAACATTTTCTACACCCTTTTTGTCTCAAATTTCGAGATTGAATTCTTGATAAAGAGGATCCAACGAATGAGTCGGGTCTTGGAATCCTTCTAAAGAATGAGATGCCTAAGTGTAGAATGATCAGTGAATTATTGGTCCAACGGTCAATAGCCCTAGTTTTGATGATGATAATCACATGAAGTTATTTGATCTAACATTTTTATCTATACAAGATTCAGGTAAAAAGATAAATTAAAGATTGTGTATGGCTTCTTCATGAAGACTCACAACTTTTTGAAGCCCTCAAGATGGTGATCCTAGGGATAGACTACCTAGATCAAGTTGAAGAACTCATTCTAAGGATACAAGCACACGGAGTCTACTTTGGCTAAGAGAAGACTTTTTTTGATTATTAAAACCAAGAAGTGGAGTATTGGTTAGCTCATGAGATTGACTCACACACACACACACACACAAAATATCTCTTTGATTTCATGGATTTTGAATATGGATTTTAAAGATAGCAAAATAAGTTTTATTTTAAACAAGTTTCTATTTTTGATAATTTTTGAGTTTTTAAAAGAGAGTATTTTTCTACAAAATATAAGCTCTACTTGTTTAGTTTTTGTTGATCTATGATCACACATTTGAACTTCAACATTTTTCAAAGAACTTTATTTTGTACATATTTACTGAAAAATATGTACCAAAGTCAAAAGAGATTTTCAAAACAGATTTCTGATCCTGCTGTTTTGCTAAGGGTCGGTCGACCGGATAGTCGATCGGGCGGTCGACCGGGGGATCGATTGAAGTGCACAAGAAAGTATTGTGCACCTCAGTTGACCGACCGGTCGACCGACTATGAACCCTTTGCTCTCTGTTTGCATCGGTTGACCGGCCGATCGACCGACTTTGCCCAACAGTCATATTTTTCACTGTTGGCGCTCGAGCAGGCAGTCAACTGACCTGACAGTTCTAACAACTTTTTGCTTTAACAGCTACATTATTAGAGACCTGTTTAAGGCCTAATAAAAAATGGCTTTATGGGTTTTTCTCTCTGTTTTTGAGTACCTATATATAGTAACCCTATTGACTATTAGTTAACAACAAGAAGAACTAACAAGAGCCAAGAGATAATACATTCAATCATTTTAGATTCAATTTTCAAACAGAAATTTCAAAAGAGAAGTGTTTTCAATTCAAATCCTATTCCAAATCTCTCTTGTTTTGATTCCCAGATTCCACTGATTACAAGTTTTTCTAACTAAAAATCTCTGAGCTAAAAATCTATTCTTGGTTATAGGATTGCTATTTGTGAGCCTTTTTGGTGATCTTAGAAAGGTCATCTTCTTCATTGTTATTGAGAAAAGTTATAGAGATTGAGGCCTCATATGAGCTTGCAGGTTCATCGTTTGTAAGGTGTAGAAAACACCAAGTGAGAGGACTTGCGGGTCCGGTTCGTCGTTTCTAACATGTAGAGTGGTGATCTTGTCGGATAAAACAATAGTGAAAATCTTTCACGCGGTGAAAGAAGAGACATAGAGCGTGGCTGGAACCTCGAAATAATTCTCTAGTGTCTGTGATTGCTTACTCTCTTTTCCTTATCTCTTTAACTCACTTCCTCTATTGGCATGCTATAATTTCTCTTCATTCTATTGCAATCTTCTATTGTGCAATTGCTAATTGTGTTGGATATTGTTATTTGCTTGGATTGTAGACTTAGTTTTTATTCCGCATTATTTGCCATCAACGTATAGCCATCACCTATTCACCCCATCTAGGTGATTTATAATTGGTATCAGAGCCTAAATCCTAATTTTTAGTTTAACCACCATTCGGATATCCTCTAGTTGGCTATATTTATTGCATTTGTGATCGGGGTAAAAATCAGCACTTGAAAATGTGTATTTTATGAATTTAGTGAAATTATGTATATGTGCTAATGTTCTCTCGATACCATCGTTATAGCATTGGCTCAACGGGTTGGAACGAAAGGGACGACAGGCGATAGAAGCATTAATAGTCTATTCACATTGTATGTTAACAAGTTCTTTTTATAAAAGAATGAGAAAAAGAAAAAGAAAATAAATTCAGAAGTGATAGGTGAAGAAGGCGATGAAATCAGCGATGTTAAAACAAAAGAGAAGTGGTTGAAAGTGGGTTTGAAAACAAAAGGAAGATGAAATAAAGATGAACTAAGAAGTTGGTGAAAACATTGATAAGAAAATGATAAAAAGATTTTGAAAATTGTTTCTAAAACAAAGTAAAAAGAAAGAAGAAAATGATGAAAGAAAACTCATGGCTACTAACTACTAATTGCTCTACTAACCATGCTAACCTCTTAGTGATAATTGCCTCACATGGATCCTTAGTTATCGCTAGTCCCTGGCTTCAGGAGACGATATAAAACATGACTCATAAGATTGTTCTTCTACATTCAAACACATCCACACATCGATTTAGAAAGAAAAATCTAAAAACAACTCTACGTTAGTAAACCCTAACTCAATCCAATTTGCTTGGAGTGTGATTAGTTTACAAAACTGCACTTTTATATCGCATTTTCCTACTGATTATGATAAAAATAACGCTTCTTACCCATGTTTTTGTCTATTTTGTAGATAATCAAAAGTTTAAGGGTGTAGGGTTAATAAGAGCTTAATTATACCCATTTTAGGTAATTAATCCAGATTTCTTGGAGGCCAAAGTAGAGAGCTTCTAGAAGATGCATGGATCTCGTATTTGAAGACATATTTGGAGAAATACACGTTCAAATATTATAAAACCAGATACATACAGAAGATGCTAGAAGCTAGACAAACCATGTGACCAAAATTCAGAGCAATTGACCCTAATTTTGCCGCAAAAATGCCGTGGAAACGCGTCTTTTTTGTGGGCCCACACATTGATTTTTGATGCATGGCTTCGTCTCACCATCTAGATCCTTCGTATAACTATAAATACTGCATTTATGCACCTGAGACGAGAGTGCGGAGAGCAGTAGCTATTTTCTCTCTTTTAGTGTAGTGTAGGTGTTCTTCTTCTCTCTCTCTTTCTTTTGTATTTTCATTTTGTTTTAGATCTTGTAGTAGGCCTGAGATGATTCAGAGAGCGATAGATAGATATTGATGTAATAGATGGTGCCAATCTATATAAAGGTGTCTCCTTTCTTCTCCATTATAATCTTCTCCATCTTCTACATGATGCTTAACTAGTTTTTCTTTTTATGGCAATCTAACCACTGACCACTAACTACCTAACCACTTATTTGATAATCCATATGAATCTAATAGCATTCACAAGTCCTTGCTCTTGCAAGAGCTATTGATGGCTCATGATGATGAATTCTAACATTCTAACATTCTAACATCTAACCCACTAACAAGTTAACTTGCAATATCTTTTTATTTCATGCTCACCTCTACTTGGTTTTGATGATCTAATAGTAGCTTGCAACTTATTGTGGGAATGGATGTGTTTGAATGTAGAAGAATAATCTTTTGAGCCATATTTTGTATCATCTCTTGAAGCCGAGGACTAGTGATGGCCAAGGATCCATGTGAGGCAACTATCATTAAGATGTTAGCATGGTTAGTAGAGCAATTAGTAGTTAGTACTATGAGTTTTCTTTCATCATTTTCTTCTTTCGTTTTACTTTGCTTTAAAAATAATTTTCAAAAACTTTTTATCATTTTCTTATCGATATTTTCACCAACTTCTTAGTTCATCTTTGTTTCATCTTTTTTTTTTCAAAGCCACTTTCAACCACTTCTCTTTTGTTTTTACATCGCAGATTTCATTGCCTTCTCTATCATCAGTTCTGGATTTCTTTTCTTTTTCTTTTTCTCATTCTTTAACAAAGAAGAAACTTGTTAATAAACAACGTGAAAGGACTGTTAATGCTTCTATCGCTTCCCATTCCTGTGGATTCGACCCGTTAAGCCAATGTTATAATGGAATTATCGAGGGAACATTAGCACACATGCATAATTTCACGGAATTCATAAAAAACACATTTTCATGTGGTGGTTTTTACCCCAATCAAAAAAATGGCGCTGTTGCCGGGGACGGGAATGGTTTAGATTTCATGTTTTTATTAACATTTTCTACTCTGTTTTGGTGTGCAGGATAATTGTTACAGTAACTTAATATTGCAGAACATATATTAGTATCACATCTCCCTGCTCTAGAAAGCAAGGACCCATCTTCAATTGAAAAGCCGCGCAAACGAGACTTTAGCCGCAGTTCCGCTGCAACTTTGTGGCAAAATTGTATCTTGTTGTGCTGGGATGTGTACATTGTAATAGCCAGTGGATTTGTACTGCTATTTTACTGCTTTGATTTCCAACACACTGTAATAATTAAAGAACTAAAATATAGTGTTTGGACGCTTTAAAATGGTTTAAACATTTTGCATTTAGGCACGTATCAATTCAATTCTGTTGTTGTGATCTGGACTGAGATGTACATATGGCATTACATATAGTATAGGATAAACACGTAGGTGATTTACTCGCTTTGTGTAATTTTCTTGTCTATATTGCACATTTGTACAAATTGAAATTAAGGACAAAATCCAATACAAGATAAGGTGAGGAGTTCATCACCCCCTCCTTAGCCTAAAAATCACCTCCCCACTCACACAACCTAAGCCCTAATCTAAATATTGATAGACGTTGGCCCCTAGAGACATCTCAGACTCATTAAGAGATTAACCTAGGGTGAAACTTGTTGAATCATACTCTTGTAAAATCAGTGTTTAAGGTTAGAGATTAAGAGGTTATGCCTCGAAGATATCGTAGTTTAGCGTAATTAAGGCCTATTGCTTACGAACGGATACCTCCCACTGTATTTTGCCCAGACCTGGCCGATTAGCTTGTGGTCAGATTCATACAATAACCTCCCCCAGGTAATCGCCCAGTTAGGAGTCATCTAGGTCTAGGTCAACCATAATATAGGCTCGGTTTTGATTTTCTCTTTCTTTTTTGTTTGTTGTTTGTTTTTTTTTTTGTGTTTGTTTGTAATATGGATCTCAACAATAATTTTTTCAATCCAAATATGAATCCATACTTCACATCAATTTCATTGTTGAATAGCTCCAACCCAGCTTTGAAAAACATGACTCAACCAAATAATGTGGATTGGATATATTCGACTCAATATAACCCATACCGCTTATCTAATGATCAACATTTCAAAAATAATTTTAACTTGTCATAGAGTTAATGGGGATTCACCCCCCGAGTCAAATTTTCAACCACCTTGTCCACAATTTTCTCATATTCTACAATATTTATTCCTTGATTTTACTTCTTATACTCCTTTTCCAGAATCACTCATAAAAAAAATTCGAGTTAGAAAAAAGTATAGAAGTTGTACAAGCCATGCTTGAGTCCCAACAAAGAAGCTCAATTCACCAATTCCATAATATTTTCAAGATTCATACTCAGTTTCACCTGTTCAATATGAACAATCATCTGCCCTCGAAATGAGTATGGAATGCTTGTGTAAGTCTGAGCGACAATATCAAAACATGTTGGACTCACACTCTTCACAAATTTTTCAAAATCAAGATTCCTACACTCCCTTTTTAGAACATCCACTTGAAGAAAAATTATATCTAGAAAAGAGTACAAAAACCTTGTAGGAGTCTGCGCTACAATTTCAAAAATCTTCTACTCAGTCTATCGATAGGTTGGAAATACAGTGAAGTCAATTGGTCAACATTTATAGAAATGAGGAAACTCTCTCTTATCAACTATTGACCAATTCAGATATCTCTAATTCTATTGATTTTACATAGGACTCTTATTATTTTGGAAACCAAGATTCAATTTCAGCACACCCATTCGAACTTGAGCAAGTTATCAATTTCTTGAAACTGAACTTGAGCATGAATGTGATCCTGAACCTCACCTTGGTAATTTAATTCCACTTCCTGATTCAATAATGACTCCAGTGTCTTTACCTGATTTCATTAATTTTACCAAGTCAGATTGGATCCTATGCAAGTCCATCGTGAAATTGAATCATCCATCTTTTATGGTCATCATATTGAACTTGACCAATACCATACTTTTGAAAATCTTATTGACAAATTGGCAAGTTCTCATTTTAATGAAATTGAACTCAAACAAGAATATGACTTTGATCCTCAAATTGTTGATCCAGTTCAAATTCCTGAATTAATATTGATTCTACTTTTATTACTCAAATTGAGCAACATTCTAGAGTCATTTTTATTCCCATACCTGTCATTCTTGAACTTGAATCACCATTCTTAAAAAGTCACATTCCGTTGTGGGGAAATAAATGTGGACTTGAATTTCCACTTCTTGATTTGGACCCACTGTCTGAAGAAATTTTGATTCCAAAACCTTTACTAGACTTTAGTCAATTTCCTGAGTCGATTATAGTTTCTATATTTTTTGACTCCAAATCTATCATTCCATATTTTCATATTCCATTCTGGGACAAAGGTGTTGATAATGACTCTGAAATTATTTTGAAAATTTAAAAATTAGATGAGATAAAATTCTTATTAAAAATCATTCATGTGCACATCATAATAGTAGGTTGTATTATAAAGGTCTTTGGCAGGTTCTTGAGAACTCAACGCAAGTTAGATTGGGCAAAATTTCCTTGACCAATCAGACCACCACTGGACCACCATCTTGAGGTGATTTTTTCCTTCCCTCTCTATTTGTTTCATGCATACATATATTCTAAATGCATTGAGGACAATGCACGAGATAAGTATGGGGGAGGATTTACTAACATAGAGTTTTTTAGATTTTATTTCTTTTTCACTTCTTTTAGGATATTTTAGAATTTTTCCTTTTGAATAGGAATTTTTCCTTTCTTTAAAAACTTTTTGAAATAAGAGATAAAATTTTGATCTATTTTTAAGAAAATTAGGATGATCTTAGAAATTGAGGAAGCCTTAATTAGGGCATCTTAAACCTAGTCGAAATAATGGATCTTATTTAAAATTATAGGATAAGCAAGAGAGATTGAAGAGATAATTTTATCTTGAATTTTTTATCTTAGATTGTATGCACTTCACACTTACACATTGTGGGATGAAAACAAAAACCTAAAATGCCATAAAATAAAAATAAATAAAAAATAAAAAATATATATATGATATATATGAATAAAAAATCACTTATTAAGCTGGATAACTATGCCTCAAGGAGTATGATTATTCACGCCAAACGGTAGTCAAAAGAAACAAATAATTCCTCTTAATTTTGTGGCCTTGTTTACTCGAGTCCTTAACCCGAGGGATATTTTCTCATCTGGTGCCCTAAGACCATTTGGTCTGGGAGTCATCGGTTAAAGGATCACTACCCGGGTAGATTAGAAAGCCTAAGAAAATTAGGGGACGAAAAAAAAATATATACATAAATGGCTTAATGGTTAGAGTTGAAATCCCATAAATCTTCATTATCACAAAGTGCATATTATCTAAGTATGAAGGATCAAATATTCAATCCAATTTTGAATTCTTACCTTAATTGAAGACAAGATTTTGCATATAGACTAAGTTTAAGGAAGAATAATTTTTGGTCGACTTATGACCTTAGATCGCTTAAATTTTGGCAAAAATAATTTGAAAACTTGTCTCTCATTCAAAATGTAATTTCAAAATACTAACTTTTATTTTCTTTCTTTATGGATTTTGTGGATGTAATTCGCTGAAAACCCTCAGGAGACAACACTCTTTCTCTAGGGGTAACATAGAGGTTTAACGGCTTGTTGCACACGCTCAGTGCAATCATATCACCAGGGAAAGTGGTGTAATAAAATTCTTAATTTAGTTTGTTTATTTCTTGTTTTGCTCGAGACAAGCAAAAGATAAGTGTGGGGGTGTGATTAGTCTACAAACTGAAATCACCTAGAGGGGGGGTGAATAGGTGATATGGCTAATCTAGAAACTAAATGCGGAAGCTAAAACTAATTTGCAACACACTTAATACAACCAACGAGTGTAGCCGAATTCCCCGTGAAGGGCTCTGGGCTAACTCCTCTTGATTCCCCTAGATAAGGGTTGAGGTGCTATATGAAGCTCTCGTGGTTAAATACAAGTGAGGCACACACAAACAAACCAAGCATATAATATGAATAGGCAATATGAATATATGCAAGGCAAAAATGCAAGCAAATAAGATATGGTAATATGAATGATGCAATGCACAAAAGTAAAGAGAGAGAGTTAGAGAGACAATGGATCAAACGTAAACACAAGAATATGTTCCGAGGTTCGAGCCCCTAGCTCTACGTCCCCACCTTCACCGAGAAGAATTTCTAATCCACTAGGAGTACCGAACTCCTCTCTCAACCTTATAACCTCCAATGAGGCAATACAACCACAATCCACCTCTACCGAAGAGGGATAGGCCCATAGCCAACAAACACAAATCACCTCTACCAAAGAGGGATACAAACACAATCTCAACCTCTACCAAAGAGGGAGCACCCCACAAGAACAAGGGTTTACAACAAGGTGGTTACAAAGACCACAAACTATCTCTTTTCCACAAAACAAAGATCCTAATAGAATAGGATAGAATGATAGGCTCAAGTGTGGAAAATAAAGTGTTTTGATCAAAGAAATACTCTTGGGAAAACACCAAAATAGATATGGAATTTTTAGATCAAAAACTAATTCCCAAAAAAGAACAAAACACTTAAAAACAAATAAGATGAATCTTTTTGAGCTCTAAAACACTTTGAAAACTTGTTTTTAAAACCAGAGAATAGGAAAAATTTTCTTGTCAAAAGTCTTGTCAAAATCCCAAAGAAGTGGGGCTTAAATAGCCCTCTCCAATAAACTAGCCGTTGGCTGATTTTTCAGCCAGCACGGCTGGCGGTCGACCGGCCGGTCGACCGCCAACGGTCATAAATATGACCGTTGGAGCAGCCCGGTCAACCGCCAGGTCGACCGCAGATTCACAGAGAGCAAAGCTCTCTGTCCGGTCGACCGCCTGGTCGACCGGCCCAGTTGCCTGGCCAAACGTGCACAAGGCTGTGCACGTCGGTCGACCGGCCCGGTCGACCGCCAGCGCCTGGCAGCCAAGTTTTCTGGGTCAGAAAAACAGTTTAAAAATATTCTTTAAAATACTTAAAAATCTTCTAAAAGTCCCCAAAAATAGTTTTAACATTTTGCATTGATATATAAACATGTGATAAAAATTTCAACTCAAATATCAAGCAATTTGAACTATTTTTGTGTCTTATCATTTTTACCACAAACCAAAAACTGTATTTTATCAAACTTGGATTTTTCTCAATAGGAAATCTGATTTTTCTTAAAACTCATGAATAGACATATCAAAATAAGTTTGTTTAAGATATGAAGCATGTATGTATATTGAACACATCTAATATACATAAAAACCATTTAAACTTGTTTTGATCTAAACTATTCATGAAAACCAAAATCCATAAAACGTGTGTGTTGTGCACTTGAGCATATCAACTATCTAATCTTTACACATGGATCTAAAACACACTAAACTAGGATACCTAAGTCTTCTTGAGGAACACCGTCTTCAAGGCGACTCGATCCAAACCGTGATCCACGAGCTAGACTCCAACGAGTGCTATGTAGGATCTTGATGCTCGGGCTCTGGAATCACCATGTGAAGGCTTCAAAACTCCTTGTTGAAGCTATCACCAACTAATATCTTGATTAATGATCTGAAACTAAACATCACAAGATAATTAGTAAATATAACTATATGAGTTAATCATCATCAAAACTAGAGTGGAAGGCCTCTGGCCAACACAAACTACACTTTATATCGCATTTCCCTACTGACTATGATAAAAATAACGCTTCTCACTCGTATTTTGGTCTATTTTACAGATAATCAAAAGTTCAAGGGCATAGAGGTAATAAGAGCTTAATTATACCCATTTTAGGTAATTAATTTGGATTTCTTGGATGTCAAGTTAGAGAGCTTCTAGAGATGCATTGGATCCCGGATTTGAAGACGTATCTAAAGAAATATACATTCAAATATTGCAAAACCAGATTCATACAGAAGGCAATAGAAGTCAGACGAACCATGTAACCAAAATTCAGGGCAATCGGCCCCAATTTTGCTGCGAAAATGCCGTGGAAACGCAGCATTTTTGTGGGCCCACACGTTGATTTTCGACGCGTGGCTTCATCTCGCCTTCCATATCCTTTCTATGCATAGAAATACTGCATTTATGGACCTGAGACGGGAGTGCTGAGAACAGTAGCTATTTTCTCTCTTTTAGTGTAATGTAATATAGGTGTTCTTCTTCGCTTTTCTTTTCTTTATATTTTTATTTTGTTTTAGATCTTGTAGTAGGGCTGAGATGATTCAGAGAGAGATAGAGAGATATTGATGTAATAGATGGTGACAATCTATGTAAAGGTGTCTCCTTTCTTCTCCATTATAATGTTCTCAATCTTCTACATGATGCTTGATCAATCGGAACCAGCACTCTTAAAACGCGTGTTTGTGAAATCAATGAAAAGCTAATATATGTGCTAATGTTCCCTCGATACTTCCGTTATAGCATTGGCTCAACGGGTCGAATCCACAGGGACGGGAGGCGATAGAAGCATTAACAGTTTCTATTCACGTCGTTTGTTAATAGTTCTTCTTTGTTAAAAGAATTAGAAAAAGAAAATAAAAGAAAAGAAAAGGAAATCCAAAATGTGGAGAGGTGGAGAAGGCGATGAAAACGGCGAAGAAAACAAAAGAGAAGTGGTTTGGAAAACAAATAGAAAAGAAGATGAAGCTTATGGTAGAGAAGATGAAACAAAGGTTAAACAAAGAAGATGGTGAAAACACGATGAAAAGATAAAGAAGTATTTTGAAATAGACTTTTAAAACAAGATAAAATAAAACTCATGGCTATTAACTACAAATTGCTCCACTAACCATGCTAACCTCTTAGTGATAGTTGCCCCACATAGATCCTTGGCCATCACTAATCCTTGGCTTCAAGAGACGATACAGAGCATGGCCCATAAGATTGATCTTCTACATTCAAATAACACATCCATACCACTAACAGGTTGCAAGCTAATTGTTAAATCATCAAAACGGTTAGAGGTGAGCATGAAATAAAGAAGACATTGCAAGTTAGCAAGTTAGTGGGTTAGGTGTTAGAAATGTTAGAATGTTAGAATCCATCATCATAAGTCATCAAGGACTCTTGCAAGAGCAAAGCCTTGTGAGACTATTAGATTCATGTGGATTATCAAGTAAGTGGTTAGATGGTTAGTTGTTAGTAGTTAGATTGCCATGAGAAGAAAAGTTAGCAAAACATCATGTAGAAGATGGAGATGATTACATTGGAGAAGAAAGGAGGCACCTTTACATAGATTGTCACCATCTATTACATCTATCCCTCTCTATCTCTCTCTGAATCTCTCAGCCCTAATACAAGATCTAACAAAATAAAAATACAAAATACAAGAAGAAGAAGAACACCTACATTACACCACCCTAAAACACAAAAACTTCTCCTAAAATCAAAAACTGCTTGCGTTTTGGCCAAATACAGGACTATTTATAGGCATAGGATGATTCCAGAAGACGAGACGGGGTCACGCGTCGAAAATCGACGCGTGGCCCCACCAATGGGCCGCGGATCCGCGGCTTTTGCGGCGGATCCGCGGCCAAACCAGGGAGTTAACTCCCTGGTTTTGGTGCGGGGATCCATCTGGCTTCCAGGGTCTTCTTAGTATATCCTTTTTCTGGTAATTTCGCCCGAATATTCATCTAACGTGCGCAAGAGTTTAGGTTCGACGTATCTTCTAGATGATCCCTTGCTTGGCCTCCAAGTAATGCGGATTTAATTACCCTAAAAGGGGTTTAATTAAGCTCTTATTACTCCTTTGCCCTTAAACTCTTGATTTACCTGCAATAGAGACCAAAACATGGTTTAGACCGACAATTTATTCATAAATCGGTGGGAAAATGCGATAAAATAATGCATAATTGTAGACTAATCACACCGCCACACTTATCTTTTGCTCGTCCCGAGCAAAACAAGAAAAGAAAAACTATACTACAAATGTTATTACACCACTTTCGCAGGTGACGCGATTGCACTGAGCATGTGCAACAAGCCATTAAACCTCTAGGTTACCCTAGAGGAGGAGTTTAGTCTCCTGAGAGTTTTCAGCGGATTGCACCCATAAAATTCATAAAGAAAGAAGACAAATGTTAGTATTTTGAAAACACATTTTGAAAGAGAGACAAGTTTTCAAAATATTTTTGCAAAAATATAAGCGATCTAAGGTCATAAGTCCACCAAAAATCATTCTTCCTTAAACTTAGTCTCTATTCAAGATCTTGTCTTCAATTAAGGTAAGAATTCAAAATTGGATTGAATATTTTATCCTTAATAAAACCTAGATAATATGCACTTTGTGATAGTGAAGATTTTCAGGATTTCAACTCCAACCATCAAGCCATTTATTCATATATATATATTTTATTTATTTATTTATTCTTTTCTTTTTTTTCCTTCCCTTAGTTTTCTTAGGCTTTCTAGTTCACCCATATAGTGAGCCTATAACCGATGACTCCCAGACCAGACGGTTTTAGGGCACCAGATGAGAAAACATCCCTCGGGTTTAAGGACTCGAGTAAACAAGGCCACAAAACTAAGGGGGATTATTTGTTTCTTTTGACCACCGTTAGGCGTGAACAAATATGCTTCTTGAGGCATAATTATCCAGCTTAATAAGTGATGTTTTATTCATATATATATATGTATATATATATATATATATATATATATTTTATTTATTTATTTTTGCTTTATGGCATTTCAAGTCTTTGTTTCCATCCCAAAAATTGTATAAGTGTGAAGTGCATACTATCTAAGGCAAAAAATTCAAGATAAAATTATCTCCCCAATCTTTTATACTTTAACCTATAATTTTAAACAAGATCCATTATTTCGACTAGGTTTTGAAGGTTCACCTAGTGGGGGGTGAATAGGTGATGGCTAATCTAATGGTCACTTAATGCCAAATAATGCGGAAGTACAAACTATTATGACCTAAACAAATTATTTAAACTAAACACCACGTATAACACAAGAGTGTTGCCGAATTCCCCATGAATGGCTCTGGACAAACTCCTCTAGATTCCCCTTGATAAGGGTTGAGGTGCCGCGTTGGCTCTCTTGGTTAAATACAAGTGTTAGCAAACAACCCAAGCATATATATCAATTAAGCACACTATGAATATCAAGCATGTAAGGATAAGCACAATAAAAGCATGCAAGATATAAACAAGAAACAAAGTGTGAGAGAGTGAGCAATCGCAAACACAAGGGATTTGTTTCGAGGTTCGAACACACTTGCTCTACATCCCCGCCTTCGACACACGAAGGATTTCCACTATAATTGATCCCACCGGATCACTCGGTGCCGCAACACCTACAACGAGTTCCCACTAGAACTCCTTGGACTCTCTTTAGTCTGTACACACCGCAAGCCCACCGGCTCGCCGAGGCCGCACCTCAAACAAAGAGTTCACACACGAACTCGAAACAACCGCGAACGCACTCGTCCGCCTCTTCAAGAAACAAAGAACAAGTCTTTGGTGATCACAACACTTTGATCACCTAAAAACAATCTCACTACAACACTCCTATAGAATGAATAATCAATGGATAGCTCAAGTGTTTATGTGAGAAAACAAGGAAAGAGATGGTGGAGGAAAACTCAAGAAATCTCTTTTTAACACTCTTGATAAACTCCCCTTTTGATTGAAAGTATTGGCTCTAAATTTTGTGGAGAAAAGCCTCTGAAAAGAGTGAGAAAAACTGGCTCTAAAAGTCTCCAAAAATCTTAGTGAAAAACGATGCCCAAACCCCCAAATTTATAGGGCTAGAAAAACTAGCCGTTGGGGTTCTGTTAGGCCTGTCGGTCGACCGTCCGGTCGGCCGGCCAATGGTCATATTTCAGACCGTTTGTGCCATCGGTCGACAGGTCGGTCGACCGATCCAGGATACAGAGAGCAAGTCTCTCTGTCCGGTCGACCGCTCAGTCGGTCGGGGCCTTTCCAGAGAGCAGAGCTCTCTGGACGGTCGACCGGGTCGATCGACTGGCCCTCCTGCAGAACTGGCGTGCACGTCTGTGCACGTCGGTCGACCGGGTCGGTCGACCGGCTATTGCCAGAGCAGAAAACTTTAAGGGATTTAAAACTTGGTCTTTTTTTGTTAAAATAAAATCCCATAAAATCATGAAAAATCTACAAAAATAGTTTTACCAATATACTTTGATAAACAAACATACTTGCACAAAATCAAGGCATGTTATAAAAGATTTGGACTATTTTTGTAAGTTGGAAATATTGGCTCAAATGAAAACAGTATTTTCCAAAATGGTTTTTCTAAAACTTTGTTTTTCCAAAACATCTCCAAATACAAAATAAGATATTTAAACTACTTTAAAGCATAGTGTGTATGGATATGATCCACTATACAAACATGGTGAAATATCTATGTTTTTGACATTAAGCACTAAACATGATTTTGGATAAAAGATATGTATATAAGAAATTCCAAAACCAAAAGGTATTTTTCCAAAGTAAAAAAATCTTTTCTAAAACAAACTAAACAAGAGTGTGTGTGTGTATATGTACTTGAGCAATCCACCAACTACTCTATCCTTTACATTTTATCTAAAAATAAAATCTTCTAAAAACAAACCTAGACTCAAGTCTTCATCTTTTAGAAGTCTTCACTTGTTTTCCAAAACTAGACTCAAGTCTTCATCTTCTTGAAGTCTTCACTTGAAGCCTTCTTGACTTGGTCCAAACATCGTGCTAGCTCCAAAACTTGACTTCAAATCCTTTGTTGAAGCTATGCACCTACTAAGATCTTGATCATAAATCTGTCACTAATTAAACACAAGATCATTAGTACTATAACTACATGAGTTGATCATCATCAAAACTAGAGTGATGGGCCTTCGGGCCAACAGGTTTAAGATGTCATAATTGAGGTTTCCTTAGTTTCTAAGATCATCTTAATTTTCTTAAAAATAGATCAAAACTTTGTCTCTTATTTCAAAAAGTTTTTTTAAAGAAAGAGAAAATTCCTATACAAAAGAAAAGATTTCTAAAAGTATCCTATAAAGAAGTGTAAAAGAAAGAAAATCTTAAAACTCTACGTTAGTAAACCCTCCCCCACACTTATCTCATGCATTGTCCTCAATGCATCGTGATGTATGTATGCATGAAACAAATAGAGAGGGAAGGAAAAATCACCTCAAGGTGGTGGTTCCGGTGGTGGTCTGATTGGTCCACGAAATGTGGCCCAATCCAACTTGCGTGGAGTCCGGAGGAACCCACGAGAGACCTCTAAAATACAACCCACTGAAAGATGTATATATTTATGATTTTTATTAAAAATTTAACCCCATCCAATTTCCAAATTTTCAAAATAATTTCAGAGTCAAATTTATCAAAACCCTTATCCCAGAATGGAATGATTGATTTGGACTCAGAAAGTACAGGAACTAATACCTGTTGGCCCAAAGGCCTTCCACCCTAGTTTTGATGATGATTAACTCATGTAGTTATGTTTACTAATAATCTTGTGTTGTTTAAGTTTCATGGATAGTAGACCAAGATATTAGTTGGTGATTAGCTTCAACAAGGTGTTTGGAAGCTTTCACAAGTGTTTCCAGGGCTAAAGCTTCAAGATCACACATTGCCTAGCCCATGGATGGAGTTTTGGAGCAAGTCAACTTGAAGATGAAGATCATCAAGAAGACTTAGGTATCCATAGTTTAGATAGTGGGTTTAGATCCATTTGTAAAGCTTAGTATAGTTGATATGCTCAAGTGCACAATACACACATGTTTCATGATTTGGATTTTGGTTTTCATGGATAGTAGATCAAAACAAGTTTACTTTATTCCTATGTATATTAGATATGTTCTAGATATACATTCATGCTTTAAACTTGCTAGACAAACTTATTTTGTTATCCCTATTCATGTGTTGAAAAATCAAGTTTGATAAAAATACAAGTTTTGTTTTTGATAAAATTGGCAAGACACAAAAATGAATTGATATGATTGATATATGTCTTGAAATTTTTATCACTTGTTTATGTTTCAATATAAAATGATAAAACAAGTTTTTGTGGATTTTTAGAAGTGTTAAAAGATTTTTAGAAAATATTTTAACATGTTTTTCTGACTCAGATTGTTGTTCCAGGCTTCAACCAAGTCGACTTGATCCTCTGACTAGTCGACTTGAGGTGAAGTCGGTCGACCGGGACGGTCGACCGACGTGCACAGATTGTGCACGTTTGGAGTCACTGGGACGGTCGACCGGGCCGGTCGACCGGGCTGAGAGCAGAGCTTTCTGTTTGTTTGGGTCAACCGGGCCGGTCGACCGCAGTTGCCCAACGGTCATAATTCTGACCGTGGGCGGTCGACCGGGCCGGTCGACCGTTGCCTGTCAGAGCTGCCAGGTCAGCTCTAACGGCTAGTTTTCTGATGGGCCAATAAAAACCCATCTCTTTGGGTTTTTGGCCAAGGTTTTTACAAGAGGAAAAATCATGTTTCCCTAGTGTTTTAAACAAGTTTTTAAAAGAGTTTAAGTGCCAAAAAGATTTAATCTTTATTGTTTTTGGGTTTTTGGAAATCAAAGAGAACTAGGTTTTGGGATTTTGATTTGATTTTTTATTTCTATCATATACAAGAGATTTCCCAAGTAGTTTTTCTTTGTTGCTTGTTTCCAAAAACACCTTGTTTCCACACTTGAGCTATCACCTATCCTAATCTATTTAGGATCTTGTTTTTGTGGAAAAGAAAAGAGAAAAGAAAGAGAGATTGAGTTTGTGGTTTTTGGAACCACTTGTTGTAAACACCCTTATTCTTGTTGTATCCCTCTTAGGTAGAGGTGATCGGGTGATTGGTTTGCTCCCTCTAGTGAGAGGTGGAGTTTGGTTGTAAACCCTCTTCGGTAGAGGTGTTGGTTATTGTATTGGCTATGGGCCTACCCCTCGGTTGTGAGGTGGTTGTTTGAGAGAGGAGTTTGGTACTCCTAGTGTTGTAACAAATCCTCTTCGGTAGAGGTTCCCTCGGTGGGAGATAGTGGATTGGAAATCCTACACGGTGGTGTAGGCGGGGATGTAGAGCAAGGTGCTCGAACCTCGAAACATATCTTGGTGTTTGCGTTTTGATCCATTGTCTCTCTAACCCTCTCTCTTATAATTGTGCAAAGCATCATTCATATCATCATACCATACTTGCTTGTGTTGAGCATAATTCATATTGCTATATCATATCTATTTGCTTGTGTTGCCTTGCATATATTCATATTGCCTATTCATCTTATATGCTTGGTTGTTTGTGTGTGCCTCACTTGTACCTAATCAACAAGAGCTTCATATAGTACCTCAACCCATTCAAGGGGAATCAAGAGGAGTTAGTCCAGAGCCCTTCACGGGAAATTCGGCTGCACTTGTTGATTGTATTAAGTGTGATTGCAATATTTGCATTAGCTTCCGCATTTAGCGCACTTAGTATTGCATTTAGTTCTAGATTAGCATTTACACCTATTCACCCCCCCTCTAGGTGTTTTTCAATTGGTATCAGAGCTAGTGCTCCTGATATTAGGCTTAACATCGTAGGAGTGAGATCCATTTGCTTGCTAATCTATTGTTTGCATTTGCTTGTTTGCACACATATAGTTTACCATGGCTTTCATGACCCCACCTATGTTTGACCCTTCCAACATTCATGTTTGGAAGATTAGGATGACTGTTTATTTACAAACCCTAGGTCATAAAGTTTACCTTGCCATTACCAAGGAATCCTTCCTTAGTGATAGCAATCATATAGGGGCCAATGCACAAGCCCTTGAGGCCATTAGAAGCACATTATCTAAAGATTATCTTTTACGTGTTTCTAACATTGATTCCGCTTTTGTAGTGTGGAACAAATTGACAACAACCACCACCTCCGAGCTTCAAGTACAAATCCTAGAAGAGGAATCTAGTGGAGAATCCGATTCACAATGCTTCATGGTCCAAGGGAATGACTCCCTTGAGGTACATTCGGAACCCCACTTAGATAATGATGATTGTGCTAGTTCTTCAAATGATTATGTTGATCCCCATGCTTTGAATGAAGAACTATCTACTGTTTGTGAAAAATTAATAGATAAATATAATTTGTTGAAAAAGAAAAGTCTAGGCATTAACAATGAAAATAAAAATTTGATTGCTAGACTTGATGTTGTTTTGCAAGAGAAAGAGGAGATTGCTAATGAGAGGGATTCATTAAAATCTCAACTTGATCTTGCACTAAAAGAAAATAAATTTTTAAAATCTAAAAATGATTGTGAAACACTTTTGAAGAAAAATGAAAACTTGTCTTCAAAAGTTGATTTTGTTTTAAAGGAGAATGTTGTTTTGAAAAATAAAATTATTTCTATTTCAAATGAGTTGAATGCTTGTTTAGATAAGAATATGGTTTTAAAAAATAAAATTGATGCACATGTTTGCCATGCTAGTATAGCTTCTTCATCTAGTCTACCTAATGCATGTACCTCTTCTTCTAAGATTAATAATGATATATCCATGCTTAAGAAGAAGGTAGATTGTTTGGGCTCCACTATGAGCCAATGTGCCATGAACCACTCACGGTTGGAAATCTTGGTTCGAAAGAAACAAGTTCCATCCTTTATGCATGCACATCCATCACGGCATACACATGCTCCTCACGGACACTCTCATCACAAGTATGCTCATGTGTACACTTGTACACATTGTGGACGTAAGGGCCACCTTGATAAATTTTGTTATGATAGAATACATACTCCTAATTTAGTAAAGAATTTTGTTTGGGTTAGAGAAGGTACTAACCCTCATGGACCCAACAAGATGTGGGTACCAAAGACCACCCCTCCTATTGTTTATGATGTAGGTGTGGGCTCTCACATGACGTGAGAGTGATAGCACCTTGGAATGGATGCGTTCCGAACTTAAAGGAAATCAATTGGATGCATCACTTTCAAGGGAAGATTAGGTGGAGAGGACCACCATGATTTGGAGACAAGGAAAGTTGCTTCTTCGGTTTTGGTAACAATCCTTTACTCCCATTTATTATGTTTACATGCTTTCCACTTCATTGTTTATAGCATGTTTTTTGATGTTTTATAGCATGTTTTTGATGTCTATGGATTAGTATGTTCATTCCATGTTTATTAGATCCTTGACATACATGTATAGTATTTGAGACACGCATGCTTATTTGAACCATACTTAGTGTTCTCACTTTTGTTTAAGCTATAATGTACATCATGAATGTAATACATGTGAATTTACATAATAATCATGTTTTAGTCTTATCATGATGAATTTTATTTTTTTTTAATGCTTAATGATTTGATTACTTGTTTAAGTGTTAGTTTTCATTAAGACTAGTTATATACTTGTGCATATAATGGGCCACAAATAAATCTATATACGTTTGGGCTTGATTGCTTATCTGAACCCATTAGATGTGCTAGTATAATCTAGTTTTGATGATTCACACATTTTAACTTGTATTCTCAATTTTGGATTTGTTTTATGAGTTTTCACTTCATGTATATGTGTATTATTGTCAAACCTTAAGATATACATGTATACCCCTTGAGTCATTTGCCTTTCATGCAAATCCATATATGGACTCAATTGTGTTTAGGGATATGTATGTATATTTATTGTGTTGACAATTCATACATATACCTTGAAATGAAATTTGTTGATAAAAATTTAAGTTATTCATGTTTCATGTTTTTGTGATTATATTTAACTTCATGTATATGTCTATCTTATCCAAACTATTAGATATACATGTTTATCCTTTTTGAGCCACGTGCCTTAATGCATATATTTTGTGGACTCGTTGAGTTTTGGATATGTATGTATACTTTAGTTTGTATTAGACATACATATGCCTTGAAGATTGAATAGTTTAGATGATTTTTCATGTTTTCATGTTTAAGGTATAATTGAGCTTAATTGGAAATTTCATAATGCCATGTCACACATTTCCTGTACACTCATCATCTTTAAAAATATTTCTCATGAGTATGTTTTTCATGAGCATGTATGGACTTTATTGAATATTGAGTGTTTTCAAGTACTATGTGATTTACATGTGTTTTATGAAAATTATTTTTAGTTTATTCCTTGCTTGAAGGATTTCGTACTAGTTAACAAAATTTTCACTTTAACTAGTTACGGTATTCCTCATATGGTAATTGAAAAAAAAAATTCTACCAAGAATTTTTCAAACTAAGCTTGTTTTCAAATCTATTTTTGAAAACCCCTACCATCTATGGGAGGACGGATAGGAGATCATCTTCATGAATGCTTTAAAATGAAAATCATTTAAAACTTGTCCATGATTGGGAGGTATAGTAATATGATGTATAAACTTGAACTTATTGTTATGTCAATTGGTATCATTGAACTCTTTCAATTGGTATCATTTTGATCTTCTTGTATACTCATATATGTTTTGTATGTATGTATGCTTTCAATTCCAAGAATATCAATTTCAATTGGTATCTATTTTTCATACATATATATGTTTGTGTTTATGCTAGTGCTTGAGTTTCAATTTTGTTTAAATTGATTACTTTTAAATTGGTATCAAGACTATGCATTATTTTAGTTTGTATTTCATAAAGGGGGAGAAAATTTGATTTTGTCTTTCAATTGGTATTTGTACTTCCATACTTTATGATTGAAAATTCGAATTAGGTATCATATGTTTAATATGAACATTTCTTACAATTGGTATCAATGTTTCTATGTAAAATCTTTTCAATTGGTAAAACATTTACATTTGGTATCAAAATTTGTGTTTAGACATTCAAAATTTGTTATGTTTAATTTCAATTGATATCAAGATGTTTTGTGTTTTAAATTGGTATCTAAAAATTTAGTTTAAAGTAAAATACAAAAGTTTTGATTTAAATTTCTTATATGCAAGGAGAGCTTAACATCTCTTCTACATATAGATTCATGTTGAGTGTATTGTATATTGAAGAGCTTAACATCTCTTCTTTATGTGGTACACGTGTGTAGGGGGAGCTTCACATCTCCTCTTATTCATTACATAATGTGTGTTATGTGAATTAGGGCTTAACATCCCTCTTTCATGTAATGCATATGTGTAGGGAAGCTAACTTAGTGTCTTCCTCTTCATGAATGTATATAGCATATAACATTTATTGATCTTTGTTTATTTTCATTTGGTATCAAGATGCTTCATTGACATATTTTTAATTGATATCATGTTTGTAGTCACCCCTTCATTGACTTTGTTTTTGTTTTAGACAAAAAGGGGGAAACGATTGTTTTTATTGTTTTGATTGACAAAAAGGGGGAGGAAGATTTTTACCCCTCATTATATTGTTTTGATTGTTTACCCCTTTGTTGATGATTGACAAAAAGAGGGAGAATTATTTGTGAGTTTTATATATATGCATAGTTATGTTTTTGCATATATTAAGTTTTATTGGTAGTTTTATTTGGTATCTAGAGCATCTAGTATTGTTATTAATGTGTTATTAATTTAATTGGTATCTAGAGCTTCTAGAATATGTTTTATGCATGTTGATGCATGCATGTTTATGTACATTCATTGCATATCTTTTATCTATTTGCTTATGCAT
Organism: Agave tequilana; assembly: GCA_038442645.1. Taxonomy (NCBI): domain Eukaryota; kingdom Viridiplantae; phylum Streptophyta; class Magnoliopsida; order Asparagales; family Asparagaceae; genus Agave; species Agave tequilana. The sequence goes on from JAVJIF010030628.1 coordinate 259,542, forward strand.
GAGTTAAGGGGGAGCTTCTTTGAAGCTTAACTTTAATCCATGCATATATAACTCCAAGAGTTTTGTCATCATCAAAAAGGGGGAGATTGTTGGCCCAAAGGCCTTCCACCCTAGTTTTGATGATGATTAACTCATGTAGTTATGTTTACTAATAATCTTGTGTTGTTTAAGTTTCATGGATAGTAGACCAAGATATTAGTTGGTGATTAGCTTCAACAAGGTGTTTGGAAGCTTTCACAAGTGTTTCCAGGGCTAAAGCTTCAAGATCACACATTGCCTAGCCCATGGATGGAGTTTTGGAGCAAGTCAACTTGAAGATGAAGATCATCAAGAAGACTTAGGTATCCATAGTTTAGATAGTGTGTTTAGATCCATTTGTAAAGCTTAGTATAGTTGATATGCTCAAGTGCACAATACACACATGTTTCGTGATTTGGATTTTGGTTTTCATGGATAGTAGATCAAAACAAGTTTCCTTTATTCCTATGTATATTAGATATGTTCTAGATATACATTCATGCTTTAAACTTGCTAGACAAACTTATTTTGTTATCCCTATTCATGTGTTGAAAAATCAAGTTTGATAAAAATACAAGTTTTGTTTTTGATAAAATTGGCAAGACACAAAAATGAATTGATATGATTGATATATGTCTTGATATTTTTTATCACTTGTTTATGTTTCAATATAAAATGATAAAACAAGTTTTTGTGGATTTTTAGAAGTGTTAAAAGATTTTTATAAAATATTTTAACATGTTTTTCTGACTCAGATTGTTGTTCTAGGCTTCAACCAAGTCGACTTGATCCTCTGACTAGTCGACTTGAGGTGAAGTCGGTCGACCGGGACGGTCGACCGACGTGCACAGATTGTGCACGTTTGGAGTCACTGGGCCGGTCGACCGGGCTGAGAGCAGAGCTCTTTGTTTGTTTGGGTCGACTGGGCCGGTCGACCGCAGTTGCCCAACGGTCATAATTCTGACCGTTGGCGGTCGACCGGGCCGGTCGACCGTTGCCTGTCAGAGCTGCCAGCTCAGCTCTAACGGCTAGTTTTCTGATGGGCCTATAAAAACCCCATCTCTTTGGGTTTTTGGCCAAGGTTTTTACAAGAGAAAAAAAATCTTGTTTCCCTAGTGTTTTAAACAAGTTTTTAAAAGAGTTTAAGTGCCAAAAAGATTTAATCTTTATTGTTTTTGGGTTTTTGGAAAATCAAAGAGAACTAGGTTTTGGGATTTTGATTTGATTTTTTATTTCTATCATATACAAGAGATTTCCCATGTAGTTTTTCTTTGTTGCTTGTTTCCAAAAACACTTTGTTTCCACAGTTGAGCTATCACCTATCCTAATCTATTTAGGATCTTGTTTTTGTGGAAAAGAAAAGAGAAAAGAAAGAGAGATTGAGTTTGTGGTTTTTGGAACCACTTGTTGTAAATACCCTTATTCTTGTTGTATCCCTCTTAGGTAGAGGTGATCGGGTGATTGGTTTGCTCCCTCTAGTGAGAGGTGGAGTTTGGTTGTAAACCCTCTTCGGTAGAGGTGTTGGTTGTTGTATTGGCTACGGGCCTACCCCTCGGTTGTGAGGTGGTTGTTTGAGAGAGGAGTTTGGTACTCCTAGTGTTGTAACAAATCCTCTTCGGTAGAGGTTCGCTCGGTGGGAGATAGTGGATTGGAAATCCTACACGGTGGTGTAGGCGGGGATGTAGAGCAAGGTGCTCGAACCTCGAAACATATCTTGGTGTTTGCGTTTTGATCCATTGTCTCTCTAACCCTCTCTCTTATAATTGTGCAAAGCATCATTCATATCATCATACCATACTTGCTTGTGTTGAGCATAATTCATATTGCTATATCATATCTATTTGCTTGTGTTGCCTTGCATATATTCATATTGCCTATTCATCTTATATGCTTGGTTGTTTGTGTGTGCCTCACTTGTACCTAATCAACAAGAGCTTCACATAGCACCTCAACGCATTCAAGGGGAATCAAGAGGAGTTAGTCCAGAGCCCTTCACGGGGAATTCGGCTACACTTGTTGATTGTATTAAGTGTGATTGCAATATTTGCATTAGCTTCCGCATTTAGCGCACTTAGTATTGCATTTAGTTCTAGATTAGCATTTACACCTATTCACCCCCCCCTCTAGGTGTTTTTCAATACCGACTCAGGAAAAAGACTTAAGTCAAGTAAATGTTCGGGAGTCGAGATTGGTTCAGGAAGTGGGTCCAAATCAAGAAGTTGAAACTCAAGTCCACATTCATTTCCCCATGATGGAATGTGACTATCTAAAATTAGTGATTCAAGTTCAAGAATGACAGGTATGGGAATCAAAACTGACTCTAAAATGTTGCTCAAATTGGGTAACAAAACAGGAGTCAATATTGATTCAGGAATTTGAACTGGATCACAAATTTGAGGATCAAAGTCACATTCCTCATTGAGTTCAATTCCAGAAAAATGAGAACTTGCCAATTTATCAATGGGAGTTTCAAAAGTATGAATTGGTCAAGTTCAATATGATCATCATAAAAGATTGGTGATTCAAGTTCACAATGGACTGGTACAGGATCCAATACTGACTCGGAAAAAGGCCTGAATTCAGGTAAAAACACCTCAGTCAATATTGAATCAGGAAGTGAAATTGAATTATCAAGTGGAAGTTCAGGATCATATTCATGCTCAAGTTCAATTTCAGGAAAAGGATAACTTGCCAAAATGTCAATGGGATCTTTAACATTTGAAGTTTGGACAAGTTCAGATGGGTGTGCTGAAATTGAATCTTGATTTCCAAAACAACATGATTCTTTGGCTCTAACAGAATGTTTAGTGACATCAGAAATGGTCAAACGATGAGAATGAAGACTTTTGACCATCATATCTATGTCATGATTACGAGCCATTTGAGCTTGAGTCATGATTTCAAGCATCTTTTCATAATTAATTGGTTCATCGTTTTGTTGTGACTGGGCCTGAAAAGATGATGATTTGTTTTGGAAATTGTGGTGAAATCGTGAGTCCATCAGATTTGATTGTTGTTCGGACTCACGCAAGAATTCCTTACTCGTTCCCTAGGCAGATGGTTGTTCATTATAAGGAGGTGGAACTGAGTAAGACTCTTGAAAATATTGTGGAATTAGAGAGGCAATCCTTTTCTGAAGTAGTCGCTCGACCTCTTATAAATTGGCTTCTATACTCTTTCTTAACTCAGATTTTTCTTCAATGGGAGGTCCAGAAAAAGGAGTATAGGAAGCGAAATCGGGGAAGGAATATTGCGTAAATTGTGGACAAAGTGGACATGGGGGACAAGGAGGTTGAAAATTAAACTCGGGGGAGGTGAATCCCCATTGACTCTGTGACGAGTTGAAATTATTTTGGAAATTATAGTCGTAAGAATGTGGGTATGGGTTGTATTGATTTGGATAAGTCCAACCCGGTGTATTTGGTTGGTGCATATTGTAAAAAGCCGTAACCCCGTGATCCCTGGTGTACGTATCACAGTATCGGTGCTCGATACGACGTACAAAATTGACTTGACCTCCTTAGTAGTCCGATTGAGCTGATTTCAGTTTCAAATATCATTTTCCAATATTTTCAATTTTTCAGAATTTTCTGGACTTTTTCTGGATTATTTTGGAAAATCCCCATAGTCAGTGTCGACCGATACCGATAATCGGCTTTACGATTTTTATTTCCCAAACGGAATTGTATTTTGAGAATCCGCTTTCATCTTGTGTCTTAAAATCATATTATCGACGTTAGGGTATTTTTGGGGATTTTTCTAAATTTATCAAAAATCTGGCCAAATCGGTGTCGCCCAGTACCGGCGAAACCTTTCAGGATTTTTAACTTACAAATCAGACTGAATTTCTTCAAACCGTTTTCACATTATGTCTCAGGATAATATTCTCTATTTTCTGTAATTTTTGGGAACCTTTGGAGTTAGCCAAGGTTTTACCGAATAAAATAATATTAATTAACTAATATAAAACAAATTCTTTTCTCTTTTCTTTTTCTCTCCTCTTCTCCATTTCTCTGGAGCTTTCTCCCCCACCGCCTATGTCCACCGCCTCTCTCTCTCTCTCATCTACTTAAAACCCCTCTCTCTCTTTATGTCTCACTTCTCTTTCTCTCTCTCTAATTAGGGTCACTAATCAAATCCCTCTCTCTCTATCTCCCAATTCTCTCCCTCTCTCGATCTCACAGTCTCTCTCTCTTCCCCTCGCGCCCGCTGACGTGCGGCCGGAGGCCGGCGCCCTTGCCGGTCACCGGCGCCACCAAGCTAAGCGCCGCCGCCGCCTCCTCCGCTTCCTCTTTTCCTTTTCTTTTTTCTTTTCTTTCTTCTTTTTTCTTCTTCTTCTTCTTCCTCTATTCTACTTCTTTTTTTCTTTCTTTTCTCCTCACTCACTCTCTCTCTCTCGCTCTCTTTCTCTCTGTGCGCGGGCCTAGCGCCGCCGCCGGTCACCGCCGGCCGCCGTGGCCGCGTGGTTGCGCGGCAGGCACAGGGCAGCATTGCTGCCCTGTTCTCTCCTTCTCTCATCCTCTCTCTCTCTCTCACTCTCTCTCTCTTGCGGCCCGAACCGCCGCGCCGCCGGCGGCCGGGATCGCCGCCGGCGGGCCCCCCTGCCGCCGGCCAGCAGGGCCGGCCGGCTTCCGCGCGCGGCAGTAGTAACAGCTGCTGCTGGTATTGCTGCTGTCTTTATTGGGTTCGGATGAACCCGAACCCATTAGCCTTTTGGGTAGGCTTTGAAACCCATTAACAACCCGATAACCCAATGACCCATTTACTTAAGTTTTGGGTTTGGGTATTGGATCCAAACCCGACCCGTTAAGAGCCCAAACCCGCTCCAAAACCCAATAAAGGTAAAGTTACAGAAAACCCCCTACTAAATTTTAGTATTTGCATTTGAAATATTTTATTACATATTTAATCCATTTCTATTACTTTTAGTGCTCGGGCGATATCTGGAGCATCCGGACTCCGATTTGGACGATTCTGGATCCGTTGCAATCGTGGGAAAGAGTGCTACCTTCCCACGGCTAGTTTGCGAGTGTTTTTCTTTTATAAATTATATTTATTTAGAGATCTTAAATTGGTTGATTGTTTTCAGTGATAACTCTTGATTATGGATAAAACATTGGAACTAGTAATTACAAACTTTGGAAACTCATTGTAATAGGAATAAACTATAATATTATAAGTTGCTTCCTGATTTAATGTAGCTATCACTATTAGTACACGTATTGTATCACAGTTAGATAACTATCGTTACATATATACTGATCCACAGATACTCTATGACTCTACACTGTCACTAGACATGCATGCTAGACACCGTTATTTCATGCACTGGTATCATCATTACACGGATAATGTAGTTCACTGGACATGGTATTACAATATACACTGCCCACCGTTATTACATGTACTAGTGATACACAGATATGTTACACGGATTATTGCTACACATATATATTCCACTGGTACACGGATATACCAATTCACGGAGTACCGCATTTCGTATTATTGTTATCATCGTTAGATGGATGCTCGATACACAGTTATCTCATGTTCGCACATCACTGTTACATATACTCACCGCACGAGTGTACATGCATGTATTGTTTCTATCTTCTTGTCATATGGATTACCGTCAATGGTACATGTCTTATTGTTCCATGTTATTCCCGTATTCCTGTTATATAATTATTTCCCGTTACTGATATTGTTATTCCCGTTACTGGATACATGAGCTGTTGATATGCGATGTGTGGAATCCCACATCTATTGTTTTCGTTTTCCGTTATCTTGTTCTATGTTATCAACAGAGCTCAGGTCCTGTTATCATGTTACATGTATCATGTACTGTATTTGTTCTTGTTGCACTGTGGACGTGAAATATCAGATCATAAATATAACCTGGGGATGGGGGAGACTTGATAGTTGATTAGATCTTATCGGGTGGATGTACTGGATCCATATTGTTACTCCCACTGCAGGGGATGGTAGTGCTACCTACCGATTGTATAGCTCCATGAGCTCCCGTTACTTGATTCGTGCTCCCCTCTTAGCGGAGGGCCCTGGTCTCAGCAGCCAGGAGTTTGTTTAAGGCCGTGATCCCGGGTATACACGGGATACACCTACCCGATAAGAACTCTTCGACCATTTGGTTTCTAAGTAACATAATAAAACAGTATACACAATAGTGACGTCGGGAACACTTGTTATTTGGTCACTCTCTCGTTTGGATAATGGTACCCGTATGCCATGTCCGGATGGGTTCGACTGGAGTGCGGGCTCCAGTATGAACTGCCAGTGGTATGGGACACTGGAAGAGATTGATTAAAATATCAGGTGGTACTTATTGCTACTATTGTATAATAACTTGACTTGCCTGATACCTGTATACTATTGTTTAGTTGTACTTGTTACTGTTCCTGATAATTTATCTGCTATCATGTTACATGTATACACTTTCTGTGGTAGCATCCTACTCATGTACATGTATACTCTGCATTGCATATATTCTGTTTTCTGTATACCTTGCAGACATCATTACTGTATATTCACGACACCGTATTATGGTTAGATTGCATATGCCCATCTGCATGTTCACTTCTATCACAAAACCACTATATAACATTATATATTGTATAAAACGAGAGACTCCTGTAGACATGACCCGATGATAACCGGCCAGGTGGTGATAGTATTAAAAGATAACATTTTATGTTTCTACTGATTATTAAATTCCTATTATGGTATCACTGATACATAAACAGGTATTATATATTATTATCATGTTTGTATTACTATAGTATATATTACTACTTCCTTCATTTTACCACTCACTAGGTCGCTTTCTGACGACCCTGGGTTTGCGTGTCCAGGTTGGAGATCCGAGTTATCGTATTGTCAGATAGTCCATTGGATTCACATAGGAGACTCGTCATCGAGACCATTCCTAGGTATCTTTGTGATTTGTTTCTGTTATCTTATTTCTCCCTGTTCTCATATCTGTTATGATCACTAACCTCTTTCTGCAGATATTCTTGTACTTATTTCATGCTGGAACTCGTATATATATGGAGGTGATTTCCTGTACTGAGGCTTAGCGTACGTACGTGAGGGTTTTTCCGCCCTGCGTATGTACGTCGCCATAACGTCTCCGTATCCTTGGGATCGGGGGGTTACAGAGTGGTATCAGAGCTTAGGTTCACACCTAGTGTGGGTAACCACGTGGGTCAATACTTGGGCTCTTACCAACAGTACAGTCAGCTTCAGATTCAAACTCATCTGTATCTGAATTTGGGGATTCCAGCGACGAGTACAAGAATACCATGTTATGAACAATTCGTTCTCTGTTCTATTCCTTTCTTATAGTTGTTAACCAGAATATCTGATTTCCTTCTCGCTTTCTTTCCATCTCATTGCTTCCAATCTGTTTAGCGTTAGTCCACTACACTAATTGTTCACCCCGAGTTCATTGTCGATATCAGAGTACGCAGCGGAAGCGCCGTGTTTTCGTAACATTTAGGCTTTGGGGCTGTAAATCTTGCCCTCCCACCTGAATTGAAATTTCGAGGACGAAATTTTTTTGCAAGGTGGGGAGAAATGTAACCCCCTGATCCCTGGTGTACGTATCACAGTATCGGTACTCGATACGACGTACAAAATTGACTTGACCTCCTTGGTAGTCCGATTGAGCTGATTTCAGTTTCAAATATCATTTTCCAATATTTTTGATTTTTCAGAATTTTCTGGACTTTTTCTGGATTATTTTGGAAAATCTCCAGAGTCGGTGTCGACCGATACCGATAATCAGCTTTACGATTTTATTTCCAAACGGAGTTTTATTTTGAGAATCCGCTTTAACCTTGTGTCTTAAAATCATATTATCGACGTTAGGGTATTTTTGGAGATTTTTCTAAATTTATCAAAAATCTGGCCAAATCGGTGTCACCTAGTACCGGCGAAACCTTTCAGGATTTTTAACTTACAAACCAGACTGAATTTCTTCAAACTGTTTTCACATTATGTCTCAGGATAATATTCTCTATTTTCTGTAATTTTTGGGAACCATTTTGAGTTAGCCAAGGTTTTACTGAATAAAATAATATTAATTAACTAATATAAAACAAATTCTTTTCTCTTTTCTTTTTCTATCCTCTTCTCCATTTCTCTGGAGCTTTCTCCCCCACCGCCTATGTCCACCGCCTCTCTCTCTCTCTCTCATCTACTTAAAACCCCTCTCTCTCTTTATGTCTCACTTCTCTTTCTCTCTCTCTAATTAGGGTCACTAATCAAATCCCTCTCTCTCTATCTCCCAATTCTCTCCCTCTCTCGATCTCACAGTCTCTCTCTCTTCCCCTCGCGCCCGCTGACGTGCGGCCGGAGGCCGGCGCCCTTGCCGGTGACCGGCGCCCCCAAGACAAGTGCCGCCGCCGCCGCCGCCTCCTCCGCTTCCTCTTTTCCTTTTCTTTTTTCTTTTCTTTCTTCTTTTTTCTTCTTCTTCTTCTTCCTCTGTTCTGCTTCTTCTTTTCTTTCTTTTCTCCTCACTCACTCTCTCTCTCGCTCTCTTTCTCTCTGTGCGCGGGCCTAGCGCCGCCGCCGGTCACCGCCGGCCGCCGTGGCCGCGTGGTTGCGCGGCCAGGCACAGGGCAGCGCTGCTGCCCTGTTCTCTCCCTCTCTCATCCCCTCTCTCTCTCACTCTCTCTCTCTCTCTCTCTCTCTCTCTCTCTCTTGCGGCCTGAACTGCCGCGTCGCCGGTGGCCGGGACCGCCGCCGGCGGGCCCCCTTGCCGCCGGCCAGCAGGGCTGGCCGGCTTGCCCGCGCGACAGCAGCAACAGCTGCTGCTGCTGTTGCTGCTGTCTTTATTGGGTTCGGATGAACCCGAACCCATTAGCCTTTTGGGTAGGCTTTGAAACCCATTAACAACCCGATAACCCAATGACCCATTTACTTAAGTTTTGGGTTTGGGTATTGGATCCAAACCCGACCCGTTAAGAGCCCAAACCCGCTCCAAAACCCAATAAAGGTAAAGTTACAGAAAACCCCCTGCTAAATTTTAGTATTTGCATTTGAAATATTTTATTACATATTTAATCCATTTCTATTACTTTTAGTGCTCGGGCGATATCTGGAGCATCCGGACTCCGATTTGGACGATTCTGGATCTGTTGCGATCGTGGGAAAGAGAGCTACCTTCCCACGGCTAGTTTGTGAGTGTTTTTCTTTTATAAATTATATTTATTTAGAGATCTTAAATTGGTTGATTGTTTTCAGTGATAACTCTTGACTGTGGATAAAACATTGGAACCAGTAATTACAAACTTTGGAAACTCATTGTAATAGGAATAAACTATAATATTATAAGTTGCTTCCTGATTTAATATAACTATCACTATTAGTACACGTATTGTATCACAGTTAGATAACTATCGTTACATGTATACTGATCCACAGAAACTCTATGACTCTACACTGTCACTAGACATGCATGCTAGACACCGTTATTTCATGCACTGGTATCATCATTACACGGATACTGTAGTTCACTGGACATGGTATTACAATATACACTGCCCACCGTTATTACATGTACTAGTGATACACAGATATGTTACACGGATTATTGCTACACATATATATTCCACTGGTACACGGATATACCAATTCACGGAATACCGCATTTCATATTATTGTTATCATCGTTACATGGATGCTCGATACAGATTTATCTCATGTTCGCACATCACTGTTACATATACTCACCGCACGAGTTTACATGCATGTATTGTTTATATCTTCTTGTCATATGGATCACCGTCCATGGTACATGTCTTATTGTTCCATGTTATTCCCGTATTCCTATTATATAATTATTTCCCGTTACTGATATTGTTATTCCCGTTACTGGATACATGAGCTGTTGATATGCGATGTGTGGAATCCCACATCTATTGTTCCCATTTCCCGTTATCTTGTTCTATGTTATCAACAGAGCTCAGGTCCTGTTATCATGTTACATGTATCATGTACTGTATTTGTTCTTGTTACACTGTGGACTTGAAATATCAGATCATAAATATAACCTGGGGATGGGGGAGACTTGATAGTTGATTAGATCTTATCGGGTGGATGTACTGGATCCATATTGTTACTCCCACTGCAGGGGATGGTAGTGCTACCTACCGATTGTATAGCTCCATGAGCTCCCGTTACTTGATTCGTGCTCCCCTCTTAGCGGAGGGCCCTGGTCTCAGCAGCCAGGGGTTTGTTTAAGGCCGTGATCCCGGGTATGCACGGGATACACCTACCCGATAAGAACTCTTCGACCATTTGGTTTCCAAGTAACATAATAAAACAGTATACACAATAGTGACGTCGGGAATACTTGTTATTTGGTCACTCTCTCGTTTGGATAATGGTACCCGTATGCCATGTCCGGATGGGTTCGACTGGAGTGCGGGCTCCAGTATGAACTGCCAGTGGTATGGGACACTGGAAGAGATTGATTAAAATACTAGGTGGTACTGATTGCTACTATTGTATAATAACTTGACTTGCCTGATACCTGTATACTATTGTTTAGTTGTACTTGTTCATGTTCCTGATAATTTATCTGCTATCATGTTACATGTATACACTTTCTGTGGTAGCATCCTATTCATGTACATGTATACTCTGCATTGCATATATTCTGTTCTCTGTATACCTTGCAGACATCATTACTGTATATGCACGACACCGTATTATGGTTAGATTGCATATGCCCATCTGCATGTTCACTTCTATCACGTCACCACTATACAGCATTATATATTGTATAAAACGAGAGACTTCTGTAGACATGACCCGATGATAACCGGCCAGGTGGTGATAGTATTAAAAGATAACATTTTATGTTTCTACTGATTATTAAATTCCTATTATGGTATCACTGATACATAAACAGGTATTATATATTATTATCATGCTTGTATTACTATAGTATAGATTACTACTTCCTTCATTTTACCACTCACTAGGTCGCTTTCTGACGACCCTGGGTTTGCGTGCCCAGATTGGAGATCTGAGTTATCGTATTGTCAGATAGTCCATTGGATTCACATAGGAGACTCGTCATCGAGACCATTCCTAGGTATCTTTGTGATTTGTTTCTGTTATCTTATTTCTCCCTGTTTTCATATCTGTTATGATCACTAACCTCTTTCTGCAGGTATTCTTGTACTTATTTCATGCTGGAACTCGTATATATATGGAGGTGATTTCCTGTACTGAGGCTTAGCGTACGTACATGAGGGTTTTTCCGCCCTGCGCGTATGTACGTCGCCATAACGTCTCCGTATCCTTGGGATCGGGGCGTTACAAAAGTCGGGTTGGAATTATCCGAATCAATTGGGGTCAGTGTGAAATATGGATTCATATTCGGATTGAAAGAATTGTTATTGTTGAATTCCATTTCACAAACAATCACAAACAAAAAAAGAAAAATCAAACAACAAACAAAAAGAAAGAAAATCAAAACCAAGCCTATATTAAGGTTGACCTAGTCCTAGACGACTCCTAACTGGTTGATTACCCGGGGGAGGTTGTTGCTTGAATCTGACCACAAGCTGATCGGCCAGGTAGGGGCAAAATACGGTGGGAGGTATCCGTGCATAAGTAATGGGCCTTAATTACGCCAAACCACGGTATCTTCGAGGCGTAACCTCTTAATCCCCAACCTTAGACACCGATTTCACAAGAGTAAGATTCAAAACAAGTTCCACCCTCGATCAATCTCTTAATGAGTCCGAGATGTCCCTAGGGGCCAACGTCTATCAAATTTTATTAGGGCTTGGGTTGTGTGAGTGGGGAGGTGGTTTTGGGCTAAGGAAGTGTGATGAAATCCCCACCTTATCTTGTATTGGGTTATGCCCTTAAGTTCAATTTATGCAAGTGTGCAATATAGATAAGAGTATAACACAAAGCGATAAATCACCCACGTGTTTGTCCCATACTATATGCAATGCCATATGTACACCTCAGCCCAGATCACAACAACAGAACAAAATACAGTATATTGGAATTGAATTGACACGTGCCTAAATGCAAATGCCTAAGCCGTTTTAAAAGCGTCCAAATACCGTATTTTAGTTCTTTAGTTTATTGTGGTGTGTAGGCAATCAAAGCAGGAAAGTAATAGTACAGATCAACTAGCTATTACAATTCACACATCCCAGCACAACAAGATACACAATGTTTACAACATGGCCGCGTTTTCGCGGCAAAATCGCGTTTGTGCGGCGGTTCTTTAAAAGCTGGTGCCCTGCTTTCAAGAGCAGGGAGATGCAAAGCTAGTTTTTATTCTGCAATGTTAAGATCCTGTAAAGAATGTCCTGCACACCAAAACAGAGAAGAAAATGTTAACAAAAACGTGAAAACAAAACCATTCCCGTTCCCCGGCAACGGCGACAAAAATTGATCGATCGGAACAAGCACTCTTAAAACGCGTGTTTTGTGAAATCAATGAAAAGCTAATATATGTGCTAATGTTCCCTCGATACTTCCGTTATAGCATTGGCTCAACGGGTCGAATCCACAGGGACGGGAGGCGATAGAAGCATTAACAGTTTCTATTCACGTCGTTTATTAACAGTTCTTCTTTGTTAAAAGAATTAGAAAAAGAAAATAAAAGAAAAGAAAAGGAAATCCAGAATGTGGAGAGGTGGAGAAGGCGATGAAAACGGCAAAGAAAACAAAAGAGAAGTGGTTTGGAAAACAAATAGAAAAGAAGATGAAGCTTATGGTAGAGAAGATGAAACAAAGGTTAAACAAAGAAGATGGTGAAAACACGATGAAAAGATAAAAGAAGTATTTTGAAATAGACTTTTAAAACAAGATAAAATAAAACTCATGGCTACTAACTACCAATTGCTCCACTAAACATGCTAACCTCTTTGTGATAGTTGCCTCACATGGATCCTTGGCCATCACTAATCCTTAGCTTCAAGAGACGATACAGAGCATGGCCCATAAGATTGATCTTCTACATTCAAACAACACATCCATACCACTAACAGGTTGCAAGCTACTTGTTAAATCATCAAAACCGGTTAGAGGTGAGCATGAAATAAAGAAGACATTGTAAGTTAGCAAGTTAGTGGGTTAGGTGTTAGAAATGTTAGAATGTTAGAATCCATCATCATGAGCCATCAATGGCTCTTGCAAGAGCAAGGCCTTGTGAGGCTATTGATTCATGTGGATTATCAAGTAAGTGGTTAGATGGTTAGTGGTTAGTAGTTAGATTGCCATGAGAAGAAAAGTTAGCAAAACATCATGTAGAAGATGGAGAAGATTACATTGGAGAAGAAAGGAGGCACCTTTACATAGATTGTCACCATCTATTACATCAATCACTCTTTATCTCTCTCTGAATCTCTCAGCCCTAATACAAGATCTAACAAAATAAAAATACAAAATACTAGAAGAAGAAGAACACCTACACTACACTACCCTAAAACACAAAAACTTCTCCTAAAATCAAAAACTGCTTGCGTTTTGGCTAAATACAGGACTATTTATAGGCATAGGATGATTCCAGAAGACGAGATGGGGCCACGCGTCGAAAATCGACGCGTGGCCCCACCAATGGGCCGCGGATCCGCGGTTTTTGCGGTGGATCCGCGGCCAAACCAGGGAGTTAACTCCCTGGTTTTGGTGCGGGGATCCGTCTGGCTTCCAGGGTCTTCTTAGTATATCTTTTTTCTGGTAATTTCGCCCGAATATTCATCTGACGTGCGCAAGAGTCTAGGTTCGACGTATCTTCTAGATGATCCCTTGCTTGGCCTCCAAGTAATGCGGATTTAATTACCCTAAAAGGGGTTTAATTAAGCTCTTATTACTCCTTTGCCCTTAAACTCTTGATTTACCTGCAATAGAGACCAAAACACGATTTACACCGACAATTTATTCATAAATCGGTGGGGAAATGCGATAAAATAATGCATAATTGTAGACTAATCAATGCTTAACTAGTTTTTCTCCTCATGGCAATCTAACTGCTAGCCACTAACTAGCTAACAACTTACTTGGTAATCCACATGAATCTAATAGCATTTTCAAGGCCTTGCTCTTGTAAGAGTCATTGATGACTCATGATGATAGATTCTGACATTCTAATATTCTAACATCTAACCCACTAACAAGCTAACCTACAATTCTTGTTTATTTAATGCTCACCTCTATTTGGTTTTGATGATCTAATAGTAGCTTGCAACCTGCTATGCGGAATGAATATATTTGAATATAGAAGAACAATCTTATGAGCCATGCTTTATATCGTCTCTTGAAGTCAAGGACTAGTGATGGCCAAGAATCCATGTGAGGTAACTATCACTAAGAGGTTAGCATGGTTAGTGGAGCAATTAGTAGTTAGTAGCCATGAGTTTTCTTTTGTCAATTTTTTCTTTCTTTTTAGTTGTTGTTGTTGTTGTTATTATTTACTTTGTTTTAAAAATAATTTCCAAAATCTTTTTATCATTTTCTTATCGATGTTTTCACGAACTTCTTAGATCATCTTTGTTTCATCTTCTTTTATTTTAAACCCACTTTCAGCCACTTTTCTTTTAATTTTACATCACCGATTTCATCACCTTCTTCACCTATCACATCTGGATTTCTTTTTTTTCTTTTTCTTATTCTTCAACAAAGAAGAACTTGTTAACATACAACATGAACGAACTGTTAATGCTTCTATCGCCTCCCGTCTATGTGGATTCGACCTATTGAGCCAATGCTATAATGGAAGCATTGAGGAAACATTAGCATACATACATAAATTCACTAAATTCATAAAATATATATTTTCAAGTGCTGGTTTTTGCCCCGATCAAAATAATGGCACGTTGCTAGGGACGAGAATAGTTTAGATTTCACATTTTTTTTATATTTTCTTCTCTATTTTAGTGTGCAGGATAATTGTTATAGGAACTTAATATTACAGAACATAAATTAGCGTCACATCTCCCTGCTCTAGAAAGCACGGACCCAGTTTCTACAGAAAAGCCGCGCAAACTCCAAGCAACAGTTTTCACATTTAAACACATTCATTCCATACAACAAGTTGCAAGCTACTATTAGATCATCAAAACCAAGTAGAAGTGAGCATGAAATAAAGAAGACATTGCAATTTAGCTTGTTAGTGGGTTAGATGGTAGAATGTTAGAGTGCTTGAATCTATCATCATGAGCCATCAATGGCTCTTACAAGAGCAAGGCCTTATAGATACTATTAGATTCATGTGGTTTATTAAGTAAATAGTTAGCTAGTTAGTAGTTAGTTGTTAGATTGCCATAAGAAGAAAAATTAGTTAAGAATCTGTAGAAGACGGAGAAGATTACAATGGAGAAGAAAGGAGACACCTTTACATAAATTATCACCATCTATTACATCAATATCTCTCTATCTCTCTCTGAATCATCTCAGCCCTACTACAAGATCCAAAACAAAATAAATATAAAGAAAAGAAAAGAGAAGAAGAACACCTACACTACACTACACTAAAAGAGAGAAAATAACTACTGCTCTCAGCATTCCCATCTCAGGTCCATAAATGTAGTATTTATAGGCATAGGAAGGATTCGGAAGGCGAGATGAAGCCATGCGTCGAAAATTGATACTTGGGCCCACAAAAATGCCGTGTTTCCATGGCATTTTCCTGGCAAAATTAGGGTTGATTACCCTGAATTTTTGTAACATGGTTCGTCTGGCTTCTAGCACCTTCTGTATGAATCTGGTTTGCAATATTTAAATGTGTATTTCTCTAGATACGTCTTCAAATACGGGATCCAATGCATCTTCTAGAAACTCTCTAGGTTGGCCTCCAAGTAATCTGGATTAATTACCTAAAATGGGTATAATTAAGCTCTTATTACCCCTATGCCCTTGAACTTTGGATTATCTGCAAAATAGACCAAAATACGGGTGAGAAGCGTTATTTTTATCGTAATCAATAGGGAAATGCTATATAAAAGTGCAGTTTTGTAGACTAATCAATTTGCTACTTAGTTTATTTTATTACTTGATTTCATGGCATCACACGACTTCTCTAGCATTATGTCCCCACCCAAGTTTGATGGGTTGAATTTTCCTATATGGAAAGTGAAGATAACCCTTTTCCTTAATTCTCTAGGATTTAGGGTTGCAAAGGCCATTACTAAAGAATTTTTAGAACTTTACGGTGATGAGGGTTCATTCTCAGAGGCAACCGCCAAGGATTATGTGGCCAATGCACATGCACAATATGCACTAAAACAAGCATTGAACGATGATTGCTTATGACGTGTTATTATTATAAGTCAGCTTAAAAGGTATGGAATTGTTGACACATTATAAAAGGCAAAATCCCGTGCAGCTTTTCAACTGGTCAGAACGATGTCCAACTTGTCGACATCTACAAAAGATAAGCTACGGACAACCTAATGACCAACTCAACACATCCCGAGGGAAAAAGCAGAAGCTCAAGTCCCGCTGATCCAGTGAAGAAGACAGCAGACCAAAGACTGCTTTTTGAGATTGAGTCAGCTCAATACTCGGCCTCACCGAGCCCAAGGTGCTAGCCTCACTCCAGAGGCTAAATTATCTAGCTTTACCTTGAAACCCTTCAAAGCTCAGTGATGAGCCAAGGACTAGCTTGCTTGAAGCTCAACATAGTCGCACAGGGCTATTTTCGCCTAAGCCGTGACAGCTCTGATTAAGAGCTTTTAGCCGTGTAGAGCAAAACCTAGCCCCACGCAAGGCTACAACCAGCCTCACATAAGGCATTCTACGCCTCTACGAGAAGGTTAGCCAGGTCAAAGCTTTGACTTAATATTTAGTGGGCTAACCCCACTATGTTAGTGGGGTTAATGCCACTTTATGTGGGCGGTTACACTCGCCTACTTTGCCCTACATTCAGTGGAATGGCTAGATCAATAGGCCATTTTTAGGCTCGCGCGAGCCTGTCTAGCCTCGTATGCGGCTCACATTTAGCCTAGTGCAAGCGTTATAGCCTCGCGCGAAGCTCAAAACAGCCTTTGGCGCGAGGCTAGCTAACTGTTATCAGTTGCGGCTAAATTTTAGGGGCGGTTACACCCCTCCAGAGCCTATAAATAGCTCATCTAAGAATAAGCTCGGGGGGGCAATCAGAGGAGGAAGAGGAGAGGAGATACAGAGAGGCAATCAAAAGGAGAGCAGAACAAGAGAGGCAGGAAGACATCATGAGAGCAAACAAGGCTAACTTTTCCTTATTTTTCAGAAGCTCCAGAGAATACTTCTCTAAGTCCAAGGTGTTGATACTTTAAGACCTTCCTTTTTTCAAGGAATCTTCGGAACCAGGCGAGAAGGAATTCCCAAGCAGTAGCATTCAAAGATCGATCGCTCGCATTGTCAATGAGACAAACTGATCGCGCGCTAATCAGACTCCCCCGACACACTTCCTAGGAATCTCAGAGGAGATCTACTTGTAATTTTTCTTTTAATTACTTGTAATTTCGCTCTGTCATGTCCAGCTTGTCGCCTCTGAACAGTAGAAATCCTGAACTTGGTGGTTTCTCAATCAGTTATGTCCATGTTACCCTAACCTGATAGATAATCAAATCTAATCTTCCAATCTAGTAGGGACTACTCCTTTGCCGTTATGTCCAGTTCGCCACCTCTGAACGGTGGGGCTTTGAGTTGAGTAACTCCCAATCGGTCATGTCCAGTCAATCACCTCTGAACCGACGGATGCTTAGATCTCCCCTTTTATGGTACTCAAACTGTCAAGTCCAGTTTAACACCTCTAAATAGACGAGTTCATAATTTTATTCTCCTTTCCCCCATCAGGGCCGGGAGTTCTTGCTATCATGTTAATACAACTACCTTTGAACAGCGAATTGTGAGCCTGGTGTCTTTAGTTGGTCATATCCATATTACCTCTGAACGAACGGGTGCCCAGATCCAATTTACCTTTGCAGTTCCTAGTGGGCTAGCTGCTAAGTTAATATGACTACGTCTGGCAGCAGATTCAGAGTTTAGTGTGTCTTAGTCTATCATGTCTAGTTTAGCACCTCTGAATATACGGGTCTCTAAAACTGGGTTCACCTTTATTTTGTCATCATGTCCAGTTCGTCACCTCTGAATGACAAAATTTCAAGCTTAGTGGCTTTTCAATCGGTCATGTCCAGTCAATCACCTCTAAACTGACAGATAATCAAGTCTCACTTTTTGTTTACTGTTATGTCTAGTTCGCCACCTTTGAACAGTAAACATTCCTTATTGCTAATTTATCGGTTATGTCCAGTTCGTCACCTCTGAATCGAGGATTTCACAATTTCATCCTCTTTTGTCATTATATCCAGTTAATCACCTCTGAACGACAAAATTTCATGTCTAACAATCTTTAATCAGTTATGTCTAGTTTATACCTCTGAACTGATGGATCACCAGGTTTAATCTTTTCGGATTTAGAATCCCCAGTGGACTCTTACATTTGACTAACTTTATCATGTTCTCAACCTCTGAATAATTTCAATCACATCTGTAAATCATTTGGAAATTTCACTTGGTGAATCTTCACCCTTTTTAGTTCTTGCAAAAGCACTTGCTTACTACGTTCTCCTTTATGGGAGATTTATATTACATATGGATAATTACATGAGCACACAGAGGAAGATATGGAGACAAGCAAATGAGTCAAAGGCAGAACTAACT
This sequence comes from Agave tequilana, assembly GCA_038442645.1. NCBI lineage: Eukaryota > Viridiplantae > Streptophyta > Magnoliopsida > Asparagales > Asparagaceae > Agave > Agave tequilana. Next base: position 278,256 of record JAVJIF010030628.1, read on the forward strand.
CTGCCCTGAGGTTTAACTTCAGATTATATAGGGGCGAAATGCTTGAGAGCTTGAAAGGCACTTATGCCTTGAAAAAGGCCAAGGATAGCCTTGCCTATATGGCAAAGCTAAATTGGCCTAGCGAAGGCCAAGTCTTAACCTCACCTAAACAGCAAGGCTGGACTAGCCTTAAAAAAGGCCAAGTCCAAGCTTTGCCTATATGGCAAGGCTAGTCTGGTCTAGAAAAGGCTAAGTCTTAGCCTCGCCCAAATGGCAAGGCTGGACTTGCCTTAAATGGGACAACACATAGCCTCGCCTATATGGCAAGACTATCCTCACCTTAGAAAAGATCAAGGCATAAACCTCACCTAGAAGAATGTCTTCGCCTGATCAGGTAAGTATTAGCTTTGCTAGGAAGCTTGAAAATGCTGAAACCTTTCTCCAAAGATTCACCAAATGCGAGAATCAAGGGAATTCATTCCCTGAAATGGCTGGTAAAGCTAAAATGAGGGAGATAAGCTCCCTAAAGTCACCAATTCATTGGTGGAGTCTCTGAACAGCCAATACTCACCAGCTATAGGTCATGTAACGACCGAAGTGAAGGTCCCCGTTGCCTCAGGGGCCTCAGCCTCCTTACTTGGACAATGGAAAGATGTCATGAACCTCGATTTTGGAGAGATAAAAAGGGTGAAGGACCTGGTATTTCAAAAGGCAGCAAGGAGGGAAGATAAGGTTTCTATGGAAGACTCATTGAAGAAAAAAAAATAATTCTTTAGAAAGGACTACAAAGTTCCTATTTATAGGCTCCATGGCCTAACCTCACCGCTGCCGCTTCAAATTTTGAAGCGCATGTGAGGCTAAAGCATTTGAGTGCTTAGCCTTGGGAAAGGGAGTAATCTTTCTCGTAAATACATAAGAAGCTATGCAAATCTTAAAAAGGGAGTAATCTCCCTCGTAACTCATGAGAGGCTATTTGGCCTCGAAAAAGGGAGCACCCCCTCACAGCGCATGCGAGGCTACCACTGACTTGGCGCTGACAAGCCAGCTTCGCCTTGAAAGCGAAGTTGCTTAAAAGAGCCCAAAAGCGAGGCTCCCCAAGAGGCGAGCCTTTTAACTGAAGGCCAGTCTCCTCCCAGAGGCGACCCTATTCTCAAAGCGCATGCGAGGCTAGCACTAACAGGGTGCTGGCAAGCCAACTTCGCTTTAAAGCGCGGTTGCTTAAATAAGCCCAGAGGCGAGGCTTCTCCAAGAGGCGAGCCTATTTCAGCCCAAAGGCAAGACTATTTCAGCCAAGAAGTAGGACTAAAATTCAGTCCTAAAGGCGAAGCTGAGCTTAACCATCAAGGCAAAGCTCACACCCACATATCTTTGATCATCAATCGAAGCAATTTAAAGTATTTCGAAATCCGAACCATCCCATTATAGATTTACAAAAACTTTAATAGGAGTTTGACACATTAAAAAGACAAACTCCCATACAACTTTTCAACTGGTTAGAACGATGTCCAACTTGTCGACATCTACATAAGACAAGCCGCGAACAAGCTGATAACCAACTCAACACATCTCGAGGGACAAAGCAGAAGATCAGACCCACTGATCCGTGAAGCAGACAGCAGGCCAAATACTGCTTTTTGAGATTGAGTCAGCTCAATACTCAGCCTCGCGTGAACCCAAGGTGCTAGCCTCACTCCAGAGGCTAAATTGTCTAGCTTTGCCTTGAAGCCCTTCAAAGCTCAGTAAAGAGCTAAGGGCTCACCTGAAGCTCAACATAGCCGCACAGGGCTATTTTTCTAGCTTTGCCAAAATCGTGACAGCTCTGTTTAAGAGCCCTTAGCCCTGCGTACAGAGATAAACCTAGCCCCACACGATGTTACATCTAGCCTCACACGAGGACTTTTACACCTCTACGAGAGGATTGGCTAGGTCAAACCTTTGACCTAGTATTTAGTGGGCTAACCCCACTACGTTAGTGAGGTTAATGCCACTTTAAATGGGTGATTACACCCGCCTACTTTGCCCCACGTTTAGTGGATCGGCTGGGTCAACAGGCCATTTTTAGGCTCGCGCGAGCCATTCTACCCTCGCATGCAGCTCACATTTAGCCTAGCGCAAGCGTTATAGCCTAGTGCGAAGCTCAAAACAGCCTTCGATGCGACTCTAGCTGACTGTTATCAGTTGTGGCTGAATTTAAGGGGCGGTTACACCCCTCCAGAGCCTATAAATAGCTCATCTGAGAATGAGCTCGGGGGGGGCAATCAGAGAAGGAAGAGGAGAGGAGATAAAGGGAGGTAGTCAAAAGGAGAGCAGAACAAGAGGGGCAGGAAGGCACCGCGAAACTAATAAGGCTAGCTTTTTCATGTTTCTCAGAAGCTCCAAAGAATTACTTCTCTAAGTCCAAGGTGTTGATACTTCAAGACCTTTCTTTTTTCAAGAAATCTCTGAAACTAGGCGAGAAGGAATTCTCAAGCAGTAGCATTCAAAGATCGCTTGCTCGCATCATTAACGGGACAAAGTGATCATGCACTGATCAGACTCCCACCAGCACAATTCCTCAGAAATCTTAGAGAAGATCTACATGTAATTTTCTTTTAATTACTTGTAATTTCACTCCTCAGTTATTTGTAAGTTTTTCTTTTATTAAATTTTCAATGAAAAATATGAATGACTTGATTATTACCCATGAGGGCACCTCACAAGATAAACGTTCTAAGATTAATTTGCTCCTTTCCCAATATGTGAACTTTCACATGCTTGAAAATAAATCCCTAGATGAAATGGCTACCTATTTTACTAAAATCACTAATGGTTTATCTTCCTTAGGTGATTCTATTGATAATGGTCAAGAGGTAAACAAGAAGATAAGAGCTCTTCCCATAGCTTGAGAGGTCAATGCGACTACTCTAAAAAAAATTGAATGATCATGAGGAGAGGACTTCTCTGGATTTATTGAGAACTTCAAAACCCACAAAATGGAAATGAAGGTGCGAGAAGGGAGAGAACCTACCAAGAAAAATTGATTGCTTTCAAAGCAAATCCCTCCATTAAAGATCAACAAGAGTCATCGGAAGAAGGTGAAGAAGACTTCTTCATGCTTACCAAAAAGGTGGGAAGAATGTTTTATAAAAAAGAGAGACAAAGTAACTATCGAAGAGGTAGACCATAAGAGAAGTTTGAAAAAAGGAAGGAGGAGATAGGTCCTTACTTTTATTGCAAGAAAACTGGACATCTCATAGTGGATTGCCCATCTCAACAAGCGACTACATCAAAGAAGTTGCACAAGAAGAAAAGGCCTTGAAAGCCACTTGAGGTGACTCAGAAACGGAGTCCGACGATGAAGAGATCGACACAAACATTTGCTTTATGGCAAATGGAGAGGAATCTTCAAAGGTAACTCCTGAAACCTCTCTAGATGATGATGAACTCACCATGAATGAATTAGTTCAATTTTTTGAAGAACTTCAAAGTAGATATGAAATTTCAAATTTTCAAAACAAGAAATTATGAAAAGAAAATAATATTTAAAAAATAAACTAGAGCTTGTTTAGAAAGAAAAAGAAGATCTTTCATTATGTTTTCAAAAGAGCAGAGATGATTTTGAAAATCACAAATTTTTTGTAAAGGGAAAGCGCTAGCATAAGTTTTGATAAAAATGAATTGCAATCTTTAAAAAATAGAATGAGTGATTTAGATTTTACTTTAAAGATTTTGCTTTCAATATTAAGAAGTTAGAAGCTACATTTCCAATGGGTAAAACCAAGGGAAACACATTTCATATGCTCACACGAAGCATGATCACAATGTACATCACCATCATGTATTTATTTATGGTAAATTGTTCACTTGTACACATTGTGGCCGCAAAAAAAAATTTAGCCAAGTTTTGCTATTCAAAATTAAATATGAAGGCTAAAAATGTATGGGTTCGAGAAAATACTAACCACCAAGGACCCATAAAGATATGGGTACCAAAAAACACACCAAATTCATTTGATGTAAGTGTGTCATCCTCCAAGACGTAGGAGCAAATAGTGCCTTGGTGGTAAATGCATTAGGGCATAAGGATACTATTTTGTAAATGCATCACTATCAAAAGGGCTAAGTGGAAAATTCCACCTATCTGGAAAACATTTGGCTATGTTGGAAACATCTCAAAATTTTGTATTCTTTTCAAATTTGACAATATTTCATGTGTAGCCTACAATGCTCTATTTTACTTGAATAGTGTAATGATCATGATTAATATACTTATGCAAGCATATTTGAGCCACACATGTTGATTAACTACTTTGTAGTGTTTGTTTAACCATGCTATAATAGATTATCTCAATGTGGTATAAAAATTGTTTGACAATATGTTCAGCATATGCATATTCTCTTAATAATATCATTTTGTCACATATTATGTCCTTACATATACATCATGCCTATTGTATACATCCACTATTGATATGAATATTTTTTATTTCAAAGGTATTTTGAGTATTTAATTCATATATTAAATAAATTTAAATAAGAAAAGCAAACACCTCAACTCATTATTTAGAGAAAGTATGAGGAGAAGTTCAAAGTCTGTCAAGTGAATACGACTTCATTTCTTATTTAATTGGCATAATATTAAATTAAATCTATATATATATAATTCTTTGAATTTTTATGTATATTTTTTTTTCAAAGTTTTCCATCAAAATATTTTATCACCTAATATCTGGATCATAGATTATCATTTGTAGTCCATTTTAATATATAGGATTTTGTAAAAACACTTTTCAAAATTTATTGCATAACTATTTTTGTGTTGAGGAAGCAGTTTAAATTGCTTCGGTCGACCAGGCGATCAACCGAGCAAGCCTGTCATATAGCTTGCCCTTTTGTCGGTCGACCGAGCAGTGACTTAGTTTTCATGTCTTTTGGCTTACCCCTTGGGCCGATCGACCGGGTGGTTAACCAACATCCAAGACTGCACTTTTCAGTGCTCTCGGGTTGGTGCCAGTTGACCAGGCAGTCGATCGATAGTCGGTTGAGTATATATATACTGCTGTTGTGTGAAACCTTAATTCTATTCTTTTCTTCCCTCTCCCAAATTCTGGCAACCCCGTCCTTTTCATCCATCCTTTCCCTCTCTCACTCTCCCAAATCTTTTAAATTTCCACAAAATTTTCTCAAGATTCATCATCTAGCACCTTTCTAACTCATTTTGGAGAAGAGATTTTTAGCTTTTCTCAGGTATAATTTTCTTTTATCTTTTGCATAATTGTTCCTTTGATTTTTTCAAGAAACTTTCTGTGGATTAGTTCTCACTTATGCTATTGTTTGATATTTTCACACCCTTGTTTATCTAGGTCTTTTATAATGGCATCCAAATGTCCAAAACTCGATATATCCAAACAACCTGAATCTTCCTCTAAGACCAAAAATATTTTTGTTTCTGAGAATGCTCTGTTCAGACACTCTATTATCTGTAACAAACTTGTCATTTCTAGTCGATGTGTTGTTCTAGCTGACTTTGACCACTTGTATCTTTCTTCCATTCTCAAATGTAGTTCCTTAGATCATTTTGTGACTATTAAGAAGCAAGTTTATCTTGATTTGGTCCAATACTTCTACTATAATCTTTCCATTGTTGATAATCATATCAAATCTCGTGTCAAGGATGAGGATATTAACATTTCTCTTGAACGCTTTGCTAGAATTTTTAAACTACCTTGTGATGGTGTAGAAATCTTTCACTCCAATCTTCATGATTTTTGGTATCCTGATGGTAAGAATGCTCTCACCATTTCTCGTCTATTATATGATGATGATAACCCGGGCCTAGTGAGGAATGAGGAGGTGAAGCGCTGCACACTTCCCGCTCAAGTCCTCGCTCAGATCATTTTTCATGATCTCCTGCCTAAATCAGGGGAATATAGTCATGCCCCTGGTTGTGCCCCATGCTCATCTAATGCCTTCTAAAAGGCATTAGAGTCAACATACCTCATCTCATCATCGATTTATGCTATCCGACCATTTGCCGATTCTCACATAGAATCTCCGATACGGGATGATCCTTACCCGTCTTTTCATGCATTTCAAACTCAATCTTTCATATGAGAATGCTATCCCCGTCTGATATTAATAGAACTCTCTTAAGACGATGCATGTTGGTGTCCATGTTCAGGCTCCTCCTCATCCTACCTCACCTGCGTCCGGTTCCTCCTCTTCAGTTGCCGATCCTTATGCAGGTATGATGACTCAACTGAATAATCTCTTTCTGCATAACACTTCTTCTATAGAGAGGATCCTTACGAACTAGGAAGCTATGCAGAGAGAGAAACAGAACAACATGGCTTATGTGTGCTCCTCTATCAGGTATTTTCAGCGTTATGAGAACTATAATTTCTCTAGGCACGATTGGCCTGTACCTGTTTTAGATGTATGGACGTCCTCTTCCTGCGACTAGTCCACCATTTGATTCGTGGATGGCTTCTCAGAATTCCTTAGTGGCATATCAACCAGTTGCTAAGCCCGAAAAAGACATGGACGAAAAAGAAGTAGCATGACTCCATCTTATTTTTAATGTATGACGAAAAGGGGGAGAAGTGGTAGTAGAGTAATTTTGGTATTGTATTTTGGTACAATTTTGTTGTTTTTGAGAGTAGTAGTAGAGTTATTTTGGTGTTGTATTTTGGTACTATTATTTTGGTATTGTATTTTAGTACAAATTTGTTATTTTTAAGACTATAGTGCTTTCATGATGGACAGTAGTTTATGTTTGATGGATGATGGACACTTGTTGATATGTTTCCTCACATTTGCAAGTATGTGCTCATTGTTGAACACTTCTATTTTATGATACATGTCTATGCCTAATTTTCTTGTGACATAACCCATGTGTTAATGATTGTCTAGCCGTTGATGATCATTTTGATTATAGTGGTTGGTGGTTATGGATGGTTGGAGGAAAACTTTTATACATATGAACTTAACTATCATATCTTGTTATGCGTAATGTGTTGGTAATTGCATAGAGTTTCATTGGTGTAATAACATATAACTATGCTTAAATTGATAAAAATATCTTATTTGCATGTTGTAATCCCTATATTGCTTCATTTCTTAGTACATGCACATCTTTAGGGGGAGCTTCACTTGAATCCTCTTTCAATATTATTTAAAATAACTACATGTGTTTTGTCATCATCAAAAAGGGGGAGATTGTTGACCCAAAGGTCATTCACCCTAGTTTTGATGATGATAATCATATGAAATTATTTGATCTAACCTTTCTATCTATACAAGTTTCAGGTAAAAAGATAAATCCAACATTAAGTATGGCTTCTTCATGAAGGCTCACAAGTTTATGAAGCCCTCAAGATGGTGATCCTAGAGATAGACTACCTGATCAAGTTGAAAAACTCATTCTAAGGATACAGGCTCAAGGAGTCTACTTTGGCTAAGAAATGATTTTTCTTTCTTTTATATAGGTTTTTAGATTGTTAAAACTAAGAAGTGGAGTATTGATTAGCTCATGAGATTTACTCACACACACACATACACACAAAATATCTCTTTGATTTCATGGATTCTGAATATGGATTTCAAAAGATAGCAAAATAAGTTTTGTTTTAAACAAGTTTCTATTTTGGAAAATTTTTATGTATTTTAAACGAGAGTATTTATCTACAAAATATGAACTCTACATGTTTGGTTTGTGTTGATCTTTGATAACGCATTTTTGAACTTCGTCATTTCTCAAAGAACTATATTTTGTATATATTTATTGAAAATATGTCTCAAAGTCAAAACAGTTTTTCAAAACAGATTTTTGATCCTGCCCTTTTGCTCAGGGTCGGTCGACGAGACTGTCGACCAGGCGATCAATCGGGGATCGACCGAAGTGCACAAAAAAGAATTGTGTACCTTGATCAACCAATCATCGATCCTTTGGTCTCTATTTAGCTCGGTCGACCGGCTAGTCGACCGACTTTGCCCAAAGGCCATATTTTTGACCGTTGGCGGTCGACCGAGCGGTCGATCGACCTGGCAATTCTGGCACCTTTTTTTTAACGGCTTCATTATTTGAGAGCTTTTTAAGGCGTAATAAAAAATGACTATATGAATTTTTCTCTCTATTTTTGAGTGCCTATATATAGTAACCATATTGACTATTAGTTAATAAAAAGAAAAACTAACAAGAACCCAAGATAATGCTTTCACTCATTTTAGATTCAATTTTCAAAGAGAAAATTTCAAAAGAGAAGTGTTCTTCAATTCAAATCCCATTTCAAATCTCTCTTGTTTTGATTCTCACAATCCACTGATTACAAGCTTTCCTAGCCACAAATCTCTGAGCTAAAAACCCATTCTTGGTTATAGGGTTGCTTTTTGTGAGCCTTTTTGGTGAAATAAAAAGGTCATCTTCTTCATTTTTATTGAGAAGAGTTGTAGAGGTCGAGGACTCATACGAGCTTGCGGGTTCATTATTTGTAAGGTGTAGAAGACACCAGTGAGAGGACTTGTGGGTCTAGTTTCTTCTTGAGGGAATGTGTAGAGTGGTGATCACACAGGATCAAACAATAGCAGAAATCCTTTATGCGGTGAAGGCGAGGACTCAGAGTGTGGCTCGAACTTTGAAACAATCTTATTGTATTTGTGAATGCTTACTCTCTCTTCCTTATCTCTTTAACTCACTATTTATATTTGCATGCTATAATTGCGCTTCATTCTATTGCAATCTTCAATTATGCAATTTCTAATTGTGTTGAATATTGTTATTTGCTTGGATTGCTAGACTTATTTTTTATTCCGTATTATTTGCCATCAATCTATAGCCATCACCTATTCACCCCCCTCTATCTGATTTACATGAATCTGTTGTTTTCTACCCAAGTAGGTAGGGACAAAATTTCTCTAAAGCAAACATTACCGTCAAGAATTCATTCTTGGTTGTAGTGTAGTTCAATTGGGTATCATTGAGAGTCCTACTTGAGCAGTAGATCATATGATACTTATTATCAATACGCTATCCTAAAACAGGGCCTATGATAAAATATGAAGCATCGCACATGATCACAAACGGCTTTGACCAATCCGGTGCAGAAATGATTGGTGCAGAAATCATCTCTTTCTTTAGCTTCTCCTAAGAATTGATATATTCATTATCAAAAGTGAAGGACAAGTCCTTAGCTAAAAGATTAGTCAATGGTCAATCATTCTTGCTAAAGTTCTTTATAAACCTACGGTAGATACCGATGTGTCCTAAGAAGGATTGGATATCCTTCATGCATTTGGGCATAGAAAGCTTAAATATGATATCGATCTTAACTATATCCACTTTAATCCCTTTTCTTGAGATTTCATGTCCCAAGACAATTTCATGTTTTACCATGAAGTGGCATTTCTCCCAATTTAGTGTCAAATTTTTCTCAGTACAACATTTGAGGACAAGTTTCTAGATAGTGAAGACATTGATCGAATGAATCTCTATAGATGGAGAAATCATCCATAAGAATTTCTAGAAACTGTTCCCTAATGTAGGAAAACAGACTCAATATGCAATGTTGAAACGTTGCGGGGGCGTTGCACAAACCGAAAGGCATTCGGTGATAGGAAAAGGTTCCAAATGGACATGTAAACATGGTCTTCTGTTGGTCCTCTAGAGCTGTGGGTAGCTAGAAGTTCAAGTATTTAATGACCGTAGGGAAAAGGAAGTGGTCCTTATAAGTGGCAGCATTCAACTTTCTGTAGTCAATACAAACTCAATCTTTGTCAGGAGTTGAGTTTTGACTAACTTTTTGTTCTCATTTTCCATCACGGTGGAACCAGATTTTTTTCAGAGTCGTGTGGACAGGACTGACCTATTGGCTGTCAGAAATGAGATAAATGATCTCATTGTCTAGGAGTTTTAAAAATTTTAGTATGAATAACCTCTTGTATTATAGGGTTTAACCTACACTGCGGGTCTCTCTTTGGTGTCACCTCTTCATTGAGATGAATGTGGTGTAAGGTCGGTCATGATCCAACCAATGGTTTCCTTATGGTTCCTAAGAACTGATATAAGATTCTCTTCTTGTCCGTCAATCAGATAGGACACGATGATGACTGAATGAGTCTTTTTTTCAACTAGATAAACATACTTGAGTTGCTTAGGTAAAGCTTTCAATTTTAAAGAAGGGGAAGACTCAATGGAAAGATAAGTCAAGTTTGTTGGCTCGAGATTTGGTTAAATTAGACTTGATGCCCAATTCACAGGAAACTCGACAATCTGATGGCTGTTGATATCCTCAGACTCTAACTCAAACCGCACTCAGTTTCTAGCTTCATTTCCTCACTATGCTTGCTTTTCAAGTTCTCGATGAGGTTAACATCAAGTGGTTAATTCTAATTGGGGGGAATCGCGCACAAAAAGTGTCGTTTTAAAATTAAAAGTTAAAGTGTATGTGCTTTGGCTTCCTTGATACTTCCGTTATAACATAGAGGCTAAATGGGTCGAATCCACAGGGATTGGAAAGCGATAGAAGCTTTACCGGTCGATTCACGTGTGTGTTAAGTGTTCTTCAATGTCTTAAAAAATCAAAAGAAAAGAAAATAAAAAGTGGAAAGAGAAGAGTATGGTGAAAACAAAGAAATGGGAAACATTAAAGAGATGGTATTTGTGATTTTTGAAATTATTTCTAAAACAAAGTAAAAAAAATTCATGGCTACTAAGTACTAATGGCTCCACTAACATGCTAACCTATTAGTGATAGTTGCCTCATATGTACCTTGGCCATCACTACTTCTTATTTCAAGAGCGTTTCAAAGCATGACCCATAAGAACTCATCACATCCAAACTCAACAAACAAGTGCAAGTTACACTTAAACTATCAAAACTAAACAAAGGCAAGTATGGAATAAAGTAATGTTAACTTGTTAGAGAGTTAGGATGTTAGAGTATTAGAATCTATCATCATGAGCCATCAACGGCACTTGCAAGAGCAATGCCAAGTAAAGGCTATTAGATTCATATGGATTATCAAGTAAGAAGTTAGTAAATTAGTAGCTAGTAGTTAGTAGTTAGTTGTCATGAGAAGAAAATTAGCTAAACATGTAAAAAGAGTTAGAGAGAAGAAAATAAGTAGAAATAAAGAGAGAACCTTTCATAGAGTGTCACCCTCCATTACAAGCACTCTTGCTTTCATCCTATGTACTACTCTCTTCCCTATTATAAGATATACAAGAAATAAAAAATACAAAAGAGGAAGAAAAAGAATAACTAACCAAAACTACCCTAACAACTACATACATGGAAAAAAAACCCTAAAACTCTCCTCTAAACTCCTTTCTTTTTTCAGTTCTGCTCATACTGGGCAATTTATAGGCCAATGGGGGCACTAGGGACAGTGTACAGAGTCATACGTCAAAGATCGACGCACGACTCCATAGTATGGCTGCGAAAATGCGGCCATGACCGTGTTTCCGCAGCTATGCTACGACTGCTCATGCAGCGCCGCAGCGTGGGTCTTGTACCTGCAGTATGAGACGGGTTCTGACCTCTGGTTTTTTGTTTTCTGCTCCCAAAATTGGCAGATTGGGCTTAAACTCTTGGTCGTCTTCTAGGCTTTGAAAATTCCCAGATAAATTAGAGTTTTGGGCTTCTTCTTCACCACATGCCATGGACCTAGAAACAAAAAGAAAGCCATTATTTGCATAATTTTATATAGAATAAGTGTGAAAGTGGCATGAAATATGCAAATATAGAGACCAATCACGCCCTCACACTTATCTTTTTCTAGTCCCGAGCAAAACAGAAAAACTAAGAAATTTTTACATCATTTTCGCAGGTTACGCGATTGCACTGAGCATGTGCAACAAACCGTTAAACCTCTAGGTTTCCCTTGGAGGAGGATTTTTATCTCTTGAGGGTTTTCAGCGGATTACACCCACAAAATTCATAAAGAAAGAAATCAAATGTTAGTATTTTAAAAACGCATTTTGTAATAGAGAAAAGTTTTGAAATATTTTTGCAGAAAATTTAAGCGATCCAAGGTTACAGGTTAACTAGAAATTTTTCTTACTTATGCTAAGTCTAAATGCAAAATCTTGTTATAAATTAAATGTATAAATTAAAATTGAATCAATTTATTCATCTTTCATAAAACTCTTAGAAAAATATGCTCTTTGTGAACTGTGAAAAGTTTTAGGATATTGACTCTAACTTTCATGCCATTTAAGTGTGTATATTTATTTTTTTCTTTTTTCTTCCTTAGTTTTCTTAGGCTTTCTTATTTACCTGGGTAGTGAGTCTTTAGCCGGTGACTCCAAACCAGATAATTTTAGGGCACCAGATGAGAAAATATCTCTCGGACTTAAGGATTCGAGTAAACAAGGCCACAAAACTTTAAAGGGGATTATTTTATTTTTGTCCACCATTTTAGGCGTGAATAATCATGCTTCCTGAGGCATAATTACCCAACTTCAATAAGTGATTTTTATTATCGTCATTTTTTTAATATTTTTTTATGACATTTTCGGTCTTTGTTTCAATCCCAAAAAATTGTAAGTGTGAAGTGCATATATCTAAGGCAAAAAATTTAAGATCAAATTATCTTTTCATTCTTATTTTCTTATTCTAAAATTTAAAGAAGATCTAATATTTTGACTCGGTTTAAAAATTCATAATTTTAGGTCTTCCTAATTCCTAAGATAATCTTAATTTTCTTAAAAATAAATCAAAACTATTTCTTTTGTTTCAAAAAATTTTGTAAAAAGAAAAGAAAAGAGTTTTTATACAAAAAAATTAAAAAATTACCTAAAAGAAGTGTAAAAGAAAGAAAATTTAAAACGACTTACATTAGTAAACCCTTCCCCACACTTATCTCATGCATCATCCTCAATCATTGTGAATGTGTATATATATGAAAAAAATGGAAAGAGAAGGAAAATTACCTCATGGTGGTGGCTCCGGTGGTATTCTAATTGGGCCAAGCATTGCTACCCAATCAAGATAATGTGGTGGCTCACAGAACCCACCTTTATTGACCTCTTTTCTATTTACATATTTACAATTCCCAATATTAATAGGATCATGCAAGATCCTATCATGAAAATTATTCCCTTTGCATGACCAATCTTGGAAGATCATCATTGAGTTATTCTGGTCAATACCTTGGTCCAGCAATAGAATGTGATTTTGTGGAATGAGCGATTTAGGCTTTAAAATAAAAAGTTCGGGACCCAATACTAACTCGGGAAAATCAACTTTGGGTTCGAAAGTCAGTTTAGATTCAAGAATTGTGTCCAAATCAAAGAATTTAATTTCACATTCTATTTCCATCAATGAAATGTGACAATCCAAAAGAAGTGGTTGAATTTCAAAATCCATTGATATAGAAATCAATATTAACTCAGGAAATCGGTCCAACTTTGGTAAGGATACCAGAGTCAACATAGATCAAAGATTGAATTTAAATCACAAAGTTGTGGGTCGGGTTCACATTCATATTCCAGTTCAATTTCATTGAAATAAAAACTTGCCGATTTGTCATTGAGTTGATATTGGTCAAGTTCAAGGTCTTGTAGGGAAATTGAATCTTAGTCAAAGTCTTTAAGATTTCATGGTTCTTGGTTTTCATAAATTGATTAGAAGTGTTAGGAATAGTCAAAAATTGGGTTGGGAGAGTTTCTTTATTCTTACACATGTTTTCCAATCGACTAAGTGTAGCTTCTATCATATTGAAAGGATCTTTTTGGAATTGAATTATAGATTCCATACTCTTTTCTAAGTCAGTATGTTCTTCTTGCCGTGGGACTGAAAAAATGGAGTAAGGATTTTGGATTTGAAAACTTTAATGGGATTTCGAGTCTTCTAGATTTTGAATTCGTCGCTCGAGTTCCTCTAAGGCTTTCATCCTCTTTTCCCAGTTAATTGGTTCTTCTAATGGTTGTTCGGGAGGAGTATATGAAGCTGGATGTTGGAATGGTGATTAACCATATGCTCAGGAGAGTTGTATTCTCACTGACTCTGTGAAGAGTGGTGATGATTATTCTAGTCTTGTTCATAGCATTAGGACTAGGGCATATATTGATTCGGATAAGACCAATCTGGTATACTTGGTTGGTTTGAGTTATGAAATGTCGGGTTGGTAATATCCGAGTCAAAAGAGGTTGGAGTCAAGTATGGATGACTATATGTATTGAAATAATTATAATTGTAATCCATAATACAGAGATGTCAAAAAAAATACAAAAAACAAGCAAACAAACATTCAAAAAAATAAAGAAAAAGAAAAAGAAAAAGAAAACAAGCTTATGCTAGGGTTGACTTAGACCTAGACGATTCCTAACTGGTTAGACCGTTCACGGGGGGTACCTTGTAGTAATCTGACCACAAGTTAATTGGTCAGGCAGGGGAAAGACTAGTGGGAGGTATCCGTGTTGGAGCAATGGCCTAATTATGCCAAACCACTGTTCTTCAAAGTTTTATCTCTCAAACCCCAACCTTTGACACTGATTTAACAAAAGTCAAACTCTAACAACTTTCCTCTTAGGTAAATCTCTTAAATGAGTCTGAGATGTCCCTAGGGGCCAATGTCTAGCAAGTTTTATTTACACTTGGTTGTGTGAGTGGGGAGGTGTTTTTTGGGCTAAGGGAGGGTCATGACTTCCCCACCTTATGTTTTATTGGATTATGTCTTTAAGTTCAATTCATGCAAGTGTGCAATATAGAAAAGAATGAACACACAAAGCGAGTAAGTCACCGACGTGTTTGTCCTAACTATATGCAATGCTATATGTACACCTCCGTCAAGATCATAACAACACAAAAATAAAACACAATATTGGAATTGAAATCTACACATGCCTAGATGTAAATATCTATACCGAGTTAAAGCATCCAATTTTCATATTTTAATTCTTAATTATTATAGTGCAAAGGTAATCTAAACAAAAACTAGCAGCAGAATATAGCAATATATAAGAATTTACCCAATCACGCAAAAGCAAGTGTAGACTTCTGTAATGCTAAAAACTTGACCTTCATACCAAAAACAGAGAAGAAAAGTTAACAAAAATGTGAGAGCAAACCGTTTCCATCCGCAGCAATGGCGCCAAAATTTGATCGGGGGAACACTGCGCACAAAAAGTGTCATTTTGAAATCAAAAGTTAAAGTGTGTGTGCTTTGGCTTCCTCGATACTTTCGTTATAGCATAGAGGCTAAATGGGTCGAATCCACAGGGACGGGAAGCGATAGAAGGTTTACCGGTCGATTCATGTGTGTGTTAAATGTTCTTCAAAGTTTTAAAGGATCAAAAGAAACGAAAATAAAAAGTGGAAAGAGAAGAAAGAAATGGGAAATATTGAAGAGATGGTATTTGTGGTTTTTAAATTATTTCTAAAGTAAAGTAAAAAGGAAAAAAAGCTCATGGCTGCTAACTACTAATGGCTCCACTAACATGTTAACCTTTTAGTGATAGTTGCCTCACATGTATCCTTGGCCATCACTAGTCCTTAGTTCAAGAGCGTTTCAAAATATGACCCATAAGATACGCATCACATCCAAACTCAATAAACAAGTGCAAATTACACTTAAACCATCAAAACTAAACAAGAACAAGCATGGAATAAAGTAATGTTAGCTTGTTAGAGAGTTAGGATGCTAGAGTGTTCGAATCCATCATCATGAGCCATCAATGGCTTACAAGAGCAAGACCAAGTAGACGCTATAAGATTCATGTGGATTATCAAGTAAAAGTTAGCAAGTTAATGGTTAGCAGTTAGTTGCCATGAGAAAAAATTAGCTAAACATGTAAAAGGAATTAGACAGAAGAAAACAATGGAGATAAAGAGAGAATCTTTCATAGAGTGTCACCCTCCATTACAAGCACTCTTGATTTCATCCTATGAACGACTCTCTTCCCTGTTACAAGATTTACAAGAAATAAAAAATACAAAACAGGAAGAAGAAGAAAAACTAACCTAAACTACCCTAACAACTAGATACATGGAAAAAAAACCCTAAAACTCTCCTAAAAACTCCTCTCTTTTTCAGTTCTGCTCATAATGGGCAATTTATAGGCCAAAGGGGGCACAAGGGACAGTGTACGGAGTCGTGCGTCGTCGATTGACGCACGACTCCACAGTATAGTCGCGGAAACGCGGCCATGTTTCCGCGGCCATGCTGTAGCCGCACCGCGCTGCAGCGTGGGTCTTGTACCTGTAGTATGGGATGAGTTCTGACATCTGGTTTCTTATTTTCTGCTCCCCAAATTGGCAGATTGGGCTTAAACTCTTGGCGTCTTCTAGGCTTTGAAAGTTCCCAAATAAATTAGAGTTTTGGGCTTATTCTTTGCCTCATGCCATGAACCTAGAAACACAAAGAAAGCCATTATTTAACATAATTTTATATAGAATAAGTGTGAAAATATGGCAAGAAATATTGAAATATGGAGACCAATCAATCCTCTAAATTACGGGGTTGCTTTCCTAGATTGAAAACATAAACTTCTTTTATTATGTCTCCAAAAGTTAACCTCATGGATCTGTTCTTACAATTGATAATTAATTGCATTGGCAGTAGCAAGAAACAGATGCCTTAGGATAATAGGAGTTTGTGATCTATGATTGGACGCAGATTGTGTTAAAAAATAATGAAATTAATGGGGTAGATAAACTCCCCGATCCTGATAAGGACATCAGTAATTTCTCCTTGGAACTTTAACTAATCGGTCAGCCAATTAAATGGTGACTCTGATCGAGCTAAGCTTGCCCAACCCAAGTTTTTGATATACTGAGAAAAGAAGCAAGTTGTAACACCCTATCCTCAGATACGTATCCCAAATTTTCGAGCGTATTTACTTATTTTCTCTTATTTATTTTTGCTCGTATAGTAGTACTGCAAGAATTGACCTCTCTGTTATTCAAATTTGATCGATTTCAGTTTCAAATACTGTTTTTTAATATATTAGAATTTACATAATTTTCTAAATTATTTTTATAAAAAACCCTAAAATTGTGATCAATCGGTACCGCTGGGTTTTTCACGGATTTTTAATTTATAAATGGAGTCAAATTTACAGAAATCGCTTTTATATATTTTATAAGAATAATATTTACTTTCTTAATACATTTTTTGAGGATTTTCAAATTTTAACAAATTCAGATTTGGAGTCGACCGATATCAGCGGTCAATTTTAGGATTTTTAATTTGAAATTTGCAAATAATTTCTTGAAACATATTACACCATCATTTTTAGAATAATATTATTGATTTTTGAGAATTTTTTCGGGTCGTTCCAAGATACTTAATTTTCGGACGATTCCGGTAATTTTCCGAAAGTTTTCCGCATCCGCAACCAAGTCCGAAAAATCTACCACTCTAATTATTTCCAATTTTTCAAATCAAATATTTTCTTTTTTATTTTATTTTATTTTTCTTTTTTCTTGCCTTCCTTTTCCTTCCACCATATTCTAAAACATTCTCCATTCTTCTATTACATTCTACACTTTTCACTAAAATATCTCCTCCAAAATATCTCAAACCACTGAACTCCCCTCTCCCATCACCATGGAAATTTTGAAATCTCTATGACAAAGTTGGCTAATGCTTAAAAGATTATGCTTAAGATCTTCAACTAAAACAACATTCTCAATTAAAGGAGATGATCCAATCTTGATATTACCTATACCAACAATTTTGCCCTTTGAATCATCCCTATAGGTGACAGTGCTTCATGATACATTGATAGTGTTGCAAAGTTGTTGATATCCTAAGTCATATGTCTTGAGCAACCACTATCAAGATACCACCTCTCCCTATGTCTTAGAGCCTTGGATCGTACCTATATTAAGTAATAAATTTGTTGATTTTGGTACCCAAACTTTCTTAAGTCCTAAAGTGTAAGTTTTTTGAACCCAAATATGGTCATTTGAAGAATTTATTTGATCATAACAAAACTTGGCCAAGTGACTTTTTTTGGCCACAATAAGGGCAAGTATACACCTTGCCATAAAGAAATGCATAATTTGTATGTGCATGATGAGCATTTGAAATATGAGCATGTTTAGTGTGTGTGGCATGATGTGAATGAGATTGTGTGTGAGCATGTCATGCCCTGTTTCTCAAAATACGGAGTACAGGGACGTGACGATGACAAGCAGATACTCACAAAGAGTGTAATCTCTTCCATGAATACCTTAAGCTGTCAATAATGAGCAAGATAGTACACATATATGCATATACATCCAAGCGCAGGGATAAAATCACATATATGAAATACTGAATCATAAATAATATCATCCACCATATCTGAATAAGACAAGTCAAGAGAAGAAATTGAACACGCCAGAGGACAACTGAACTAGAATATGTTCTACGATCAGCTCTCTATACTGACTTTCTGATCTTGATACTAAAAAATAATAAAGGTTTGTCAGAAGCGAACTAGCAAGAGTACACAAAAGAAAAAAGAACAATAAAAGAGAGAATATGAAGATGCAATAATAGCACAAATAGGACATAAGAACAATATGCATGGTAGTATCGAGAACTAAAAGTTATAATAATAAGAAGAATAATAATAGGATGATAGATGCTATACAAGAAAGTCATGCATGCATAGTGTGACATGTATATAATGAACATGAGATGTCCTGAACGAGTAACTATTGTGTAGTATAATCACAAGATCACAAGGACACGAGATCAGAAAATAAAATAACACGATAAGTCCAGGAACATCATGTGTCAAGATAATGCATGTCACATGAGTCTCAAGTGTCAGTATCATGAAAATATATGTCAAGTACTAGATTACGTTTAGGATCAGTACGGGACAAGCTAGATCACTGAAGGAATGCAGGACGTGCATATATCTAATATTTTATTAACCTTATACTAATGCAACTATCATGTGCCCCATCCCAGGACAGCTGCATATCAAACAAATAATGTGTTAGTGGATCCTAATAGCAGGGAGAAATAGTTCACTGTACTCAGGTATCATGTAACATGTAATAATAGGAGCGCGCATAGATAACAAGATTACCTGTGGCGTCCAAACCCACAAGGGGTCACCCTTCCAAGTGCACCTCCCTGGATTTTCCCTGCTAAAGTCTCCCCAGTTGCCCTGGCTTGGTTAATTTCATTAATCAAAGTAAGTGCTAGATAATGTGTGACTTAGTATAACATGATCTAGATTTTGTATCGAGAATGTCAAAATCAGATAGTGATTATAATGTCTACCAATATCACAGACTATGAAGACAGTCGCAATAACAAATACAAAGTAGCACAAGTGATGTCAGAAAATGCCGGGTAGTGTAGGTGATGTCAGTGTCATGTAATCCAAAGGTCAAAGTAAATCGGTCATGATCAGTATGTCCATAATCCAATAAGTATCCTCGAGTAAATCCTCATAATGTAATGGTTAATTTCCTCGATTAATTTTCAGTAGTATCAGGATCACAATAATTCCTGAAAATCTTAAACGATCAATATAGTCATTACATCCGATTATCATAATTCAATTATCCTCGAACAATCCAGGTCATACAGTTAGTCATAATCAATATAGGTGTACATGCCAGGATCTACCACATATAAGAAAATAATGTCAATTTTAGTTGGATGCATGCATGCACAGGAACAAGATGCAAATATAATATGTAAGGTAATGAAACATGATCACTAGACGTTATCGGTAATAATATCAATAATAGAATAATTAGTCATATAATCAGAAGAAAAAAAGCAGATATGTAAATATGATCAAAAGATAGTGTTAATGATCATGCGATATGATAACCATGATTTATAATTAAGAGGCAAAATTAAGATCAAGACGAAAGTCGATGAGGAGAGAATCGTGTACACTTGCCTAATGTCGTTGGAGCCTGATTTTCGTAACGACAACTGCCACCGAGGAAGATTCGCAGCCTAAATATTGCGTGAATTAATTAGAGACTTGAAATTTTCTTTGTTCAGTGATAAGTTGAATGAGAATGTAATCTTTACTATTTATTATAATTTTGGTTGGTTAATAGTTTCAAATAATTCTAATTTCTAAATTTAGCAACCATTTAAAAATATAATTTCATGATAAAATACATGCATAAACTTAATAAATTAATATATAATGTTTACATATTACTGTTGGCCCAAAGGCCTTCCATTCTAGTTTTGATGATGATTAACTCATGTAGTTATGTGTACTAATAATCTTGTGACTTTAGTTTCAGATCATTAATCAAGATGTTAGTAGGTGATTAGCTTCAACAAAGATGGTTTGGAAGCTTTCACATAGTGATTCAAGAGCCCGAGCAACAAGATCATATATAGCACTCATTGGAGTCAAGCTCGGTGGATCACGAAGTTTTTGGATCGAGTCGGCTTGGAGATTGCGCTCTACAAGAAGACATCGGTACCTAGTTTAGTTTTGTGTTTAGATCCAAATTGTAAAGATTAGAATAGTATGATATGCTCAAGTTCACAACACACACGTTTCATGTTTTGAATATTGGTTTTCGTTTTTTCCGTTTTTGGTTTAACCGATCTTGGTTTCATGAATAGATAGATCAAAACAAGTTTAAATGGTTTTATGTATAGTAGATTCATTCTATATACATGCATGCTTAACTTCCTAGACAAACTTAGTTTTGACTTAATTATTCATGTGTTTTATTTTTTGGTATTTTTAACAAAACATATTTTGGAATTAAAGTCAAAAACATGGATATATATATGTTTCATGTATATAGAATTATATCCATATGCATCATGCCTAAATGTTGTTTAATATCATGTTTTTGTATTTGGATAAGTTTTGGACAAATGTATTTTAGATTCAAAAATCCAAGTTTTAGAAAATACAGTTTTTGGATTTTGGTAAAAATGATAAGACACAAAAATGTTTCAAAATGTTTGTTATTTGTGATGAAATTTTTATCACAAGTTTATATTTCAAAATAAAATGATAAAACTATTTTTGTGTAATTTTACAAGTTTTTATGGATTTATTAGAATATATTTTTACCCTGTTTTTCTGACCCAGAACAGTGGCTGACAGGCCAGGTCGGTCGACCGTGCGGTCGACCGAACCAAGGGCCGGTCGACCTGATGGTCGACCGACGTGCACAGCCCTGTGCACGTCTGGCAGACACTCAGGACGGTCGACCGGCCGGTCGACCGGACCAGAGAGCAGTGCTCTCTGTTTTTGGGCGATCGACCGCACGGTCGACCGGTAGCTGCCTGCGGTCAAAATGTGACCATTGGCCGGTCGACCGAGCGGTCGACCGGTAGTTCATTTTTGGCAGGATCTGCTGCCAACGGCTAGTTTTCCAAATGGCCTATAAATACCCCATTGGAAAGAGGTTTTCTCTAAGATTTTTTGTGCGAATTTTTCCTGACTCTCTAGTGTTTTCACAGCAATCAAAAGAAGTTTTTCGGCTTTAAATTGAACAATCTATTTGGTGTTTTTGTAGGGTTTGGAAAATCAAGAAAGGGTTTTTGGGAAAAGTTTTTGATTCAACTTCTTCATCTTGGTTTCTAGTTTTTCCCAAAGATTTTCTTTGAGTTTTTGATTTCCATTCCTTTGGTTTTCTCCACACTTGAGCTACATCTACTATCTCATTCTATAGGATCTTTGTGTGGGAAAGAAATTGTTTGTGGTTGTTATTTAAACCACCAAGTTGTAAACCCTTCATTTGCTTGGCTTTGTGCCTTTCCCTCATTGTGTTGAGGAGGTTGTGCATTTGGGTTGTATCCCTCAAGTTGTGAGGTGATCCTTGTGTTGCTTTGTGTAAATCCCTCAAGTTGTGAGGTGATTGTTGTTGGCTTGGAGTTGTGCCTCAAGGAGAGGTTGTGTTTGTAAGGAGAGGAGTTGGGTACTCCTTGTAATTGTTATTGCCCCAAATCCTCGTGGAGGTTCCCTTTGTGGGAGTCCTTTGTGGACAAGCTAGTAGACTTGAAATCTTTCTGTGTGAAGGCGGGGATGTAGAGCTGGGTGTTCGAATCTCGAAACATATCTTGTTGTTTGCGATTGATCCCTTGGCTCTTACTCTATCTCTCTCTCTCTTTACTTTGTGCCTTGCATCAATTCATATTATTCATTCATAATTATTTGCTTGGCTTGTTTGAGTATGCATCTTTTGTTAATTGCTATTAGTTTTTAAATTCCGCATTGAGTTCATTAGATTAGCATTATCACCTATTCACCCCCCCTTTAGGTGATTTCAATTGGTATCAGAGCCTCCGCTCCTGAAATTTAGGTTTAACCACCTAGGAGTGAGATCATGGTTTGCTAATCTTCATTTGCATTGTTCATTTGCACACATATAGTTGCACTCATGGATAGCCCTCCTATGTTTGATTTTTTTAGACATGATTTTTGGAAGGCCAAGATGAGTAGTCATTTAAAAAGGCTAGGACATCTAGTTTATCAAGCCACTACTCAAGAATCCTACCCAAATGCTAGCAAGCATAAAAAGGCAAATGCATTAGCACTTAAGACACTTAGAGCATCTCTTAATGAAGATCTTCTACATGTGTTTGATCATTATGATTCGGCTTTTGCAGTTTGGAGCATTTTGACTTCTCCCGAGCTTCCAAGGATCATTAACAAGTTGAGGAGATCTAGGAGAGACAAGTCCGACGAGCATTGCCTCATGGTCCAAGGAAAGACTCCCTTGAGGTACAATCAGATTCTCAACTAGATGATAGCTCTAGTTCATATTGCTATGGGTGTTTGAAAGTTTAAAATTTAAAGTAGAACTTGCCTCAAAGCTTGAAAAATTCTTAGAAAAACATGAACTTTTGAAAAAGAAGAACCTTGATTTAAAAGAAGAAATGAAGGATTTGTGCTCAACTTTTGAATCGGTTTTGCAAGAGAAGGAAGAGATTACTAGTGAACGTGACTCACTAAGATCTCAACTAGACCTTGCCCTAAAAGAGATTGATGTTTTGAAAAGCAAAATGATTGTGATGATGTTGTGAAAAACAATGAGGTTTTATCTTCAAAATTGGATTTTGTTTTAAAAGATAACCTTATTTTGAAAAATGAAATTGATTTCTTTACAAAAGAATTGGATTTAGTTTTAAATAAAAATAAATCTTTGCAAAATGATTTAGATTCTCATGTTTGCCATGCTAGTGTAGCTTCTTCTTCTAGCACTCCTATTGCATGCTCCACTTTATCTTCTAGTATTGAAAATGATGTAAATGTATTGAAGAAAAGTGTTGATTGTTTGGGCTCTACTTTGAGCCAATGTACTTTAGATCATACACGCTTGGAAACCTTGGTTTGTAAGAAACAAGGTCCATCTTTGCATGTACACCCATCACGGCATACACATGCTCATCACGATCACAAACTTCACACTATGTATGCCCATGTGTACACATGTACACATTGTGGTCGAAAAGGCCACCTTGCTAGATTTTGCTATGATCGTTTACATGTTGAAAATTTAGCAAATAATCTTGTTTGGGTTAGGAAAGATACTAACCCCTATGGACCCAAAAGAAAATGGGTACCAAAGACCACCCCTAAAATATTTGATGTAGGTGTGGGCTCTCGCATCACGTGAGAGTAGCGGTGCCTTGGAGTGGATGCGTTCCGTGCTTAAAAGAAAACAAATTTGGATGCATCACTTTCAAGGGGAGCTTGGTGGAAGAGGACCACCATTGGTTTGGAGAACTAGAGAGGTGCCTTCATCGGTTTTGGTATCGATCTCTAACTCCCGTTTTTATTTACATGCTTTCACATCATTGATTTATAGCATGTCATGTTTTATTGTTCATTATGCTTATGCCATGTAATTTAGATTAGTGATATACATGTTTAGTTATTTGAGACACCCATGTTTAATATGGACTTATCTTTGTGTTCTCACTTTGTTTTTAAACTAATATGTATGTCCTAGATCTAATGCATGTGCATGTACATAATGATCATCCATGTGTTTATGATTTTTGTTTTGTTTTGATGTTTATAGTTTATTATGTTAAATGCCATGATTCTTAGATCATTGACATGCATGTATAGGTTTTGAGATCACCCATGTTTATATGGACCCATATGTTGTGTTCTCACCATTTGTTTAGCTATTATGCACATCATAGCTCTAATAGCATGTGGATTTACATAATGATCGTTTATGTTTGTAATGATGATTTATGTCCCGTTTCGTGCTTCATGACTTGAATATATGTTTAGATGTTAGTTTTCATGAAAACTAGGATTTATACTTGTACATAGAATGGGCCACAAGTAACTCTTTTTATGTTTATGCTTGAATGCCTATTTGTACCCATTAGATGTGTTAATATAGTCTAGTTTTGATGATTCATGCATTCTAACTTGTATTCCTCATTTTGGATATATTTCTATGATCATTTGTTGTAACTTCATGTATATGTCTATCTTGTCCAAACTATTGATTATACATATACATCCTTTGAGCCACGTGCCTTCATGCATATACTTTTGTGGACTCATTATGTTTAGGATATGTATGTATACTTTAGTTTGTACATGACATACATATGCCTTGAAGTTTAAATCGTTTTGATGATTTTTATGTTTTTAGGTAATTTCAATTGGTAATGAAAATTTAGTTTCTCATGTTTTCATGTTTTTAAGGAATTTCATATGAGCTTAATTGAATATTTTCATGATTGTGTGTTTCACATTATCTTTGTTCACTCACTTTATTATGTTTCTCATGATTGTGTTTTCATGAGTATGATATGGGCTTTATGGACTTTGAGTGTTTAGTGATCATGTGATTTACATGTGTTTCATGAAAAATGATTTTGTTTTATTCCTTACTTGAAGGATTTCGTACTAGTTTACAAGTTTTCCCATTTAACTAGTTCGTATTCTTCTTATGGTAGAGATTTTCAAACGTACTCTATTTTCAAACCTATTTTTGAAAACCCTACCTTCCACGGGCGGATGGATGGGAGATCATGCTCATGTATGCTTTATAGAGAAAATCATTTTAAACTTGAACATGAATGGGTGGTAGGTTATATGAGATATATATTTGACATTATTGTTGTTTCAATTGGTATCATTGAAATTCTTTCAATAGGTATCAATATTGACATTTTTGTATACTCATATATTTTTTTGTATATGTATGCATGCACTTCAAAGAATATCAATTTCAATTGGTATCTAATTTTTCATACATATATATGTTTTTATTTTGTACTTATTATATTCTTATATCTTAGAGCACAAATTTTGATCATGATAAAGCTTGTTTTATAATGACTATCTTGTTTCAATTGACTAGTTTCCAATTGGTATCCATATACAAGCTTATTCATTATTTCATTTGGTATTTCATAAAGGGGGAGAAACCTTGTATTTTATCTTTCAATTGGTATTTGACCTCCACTCCCATACTTTATGATTGAAAATTTCAATTTGGTATCATATATTCAAAATGAAAAATATTTACAATTGGTATCAAAATCCTTGTTTAGAAATTCAAATTAGTTATGTTTAATTTCAATTGATATCAAGATTTTTGTTTTCATTTGATATATGTTTTCATATAAACATGTTTAATTTGAAACAATTCTCAATAAAAACAATTTGTTACAATACCTCGTTTACCTTTATTTCTATTGGTATCCTTTGATATAGGCATTCCTTAAAATATTTTTATACTCATTTCAATTGATATCATTTATGCACTTCCTTGACATTTTTTTTTTATTGGTATCATGTTTTATGTCACCCCTTTATTGATTCTTTGTTTTGAACAAAAAGGGGGAGAACATTTGTTTACTTTTACCCCTTTGTTGATGATTGACGAAAAGGGGAGAGGAATTTGAGTTTGTAGTTTATATGCATGTTTGTATATGCATGTTTTTATGTTTTATTATGTTTTATTAAAGTTCAATTGGTATCAAGAGCATTATTTAATATGTTCATTTTTGGTATCAAGAGCTTCATTAGTTTGTTTTGCAAGAGCTTCATTAGTTTTGTTTTGCAAATTGGTATCAAGAGCTTGTTTTGAAAATGTACTTGTTTTATTTAATTGGTATCAAGATCATGTTTTAGAAATTTATGTGTTTTATGCATGTTGATGCATACATGTTTAAGAGCTTACATTGCATATCTATTTGTTTATTCCTATGCATGAGTTAAGGGGAGCTTCTTTGAAGCTTAACTTTAATCCATGCATATATAACTCCATGAGTTTTGTCATCATCAAAAAGGGGAGATTGTTGGCCCAAAGGCCTTCCACTCTAGTTTTGATGATGATTAACTCATGTAGTTATGTGTACTAATAATCTTGTGATTTTAATTTCAGATCATTAATCAAGATGTTAGTAGGTGATTAGCTTCAACAAAGATGGTTTGGAAGCTTTCACATAGTGATTCAAGAGCCCGAGCAACAAGATCATATATAGCACTCATTGGAGTCAAGCTCGGTGGATCACGAAGTTTTTGGATCGAGTCGGCTTGGAGATTGCGCTCTACAAGAAGACATCGGTACCTAGTTTAGTTTTGTGTTTAGATCCAAATTGTAAAGATTAGAATAGTATGATATGCTCAAGTTCACAACACACACGTTTCATGTTTTGAATATTGGTTTTCGGTTTTTCCGTTTTTGGTTTAACCGATCTTGGTTTCATGAATAGATAGACAAAACAAGTTTAAATGGTTTTATGTATAGTAGATTCATTCTATATACATGCATGCTTAACTTCCTAGACAAACTTAGTTTTGACTTAGTTATTCATGTGTTTTATGTTTTGGTATTTTAACAAAACATATTTTGGAATTGAAGTCAAAAACATGGATATATATATGTTTCATGTATATAGGATTATATCCATATGAATCATGCCTAAATGTTGTTTAATATCATGTTTTTGTATTTGGATAAGTTTTGGACAAAAGTATTTTAGATTCGAAAATCCAACTTTTAGAAAATACAGTTTTTGGATTTTGGTAAAAATGATAAGACACAAAAATGTTTCAAAATGTTTGTTATTTGTGATGAAATTTTTATCACAAGTTTATATTTCAAAATAAAATGATAAAACTATTTTTGTGTAATTTTACAAGTTTTTATGGATTTATTAGAATATATTTTTACCCTATTTTCTGACCCAGAACAGTAGCTGACAGGCCAGGTCGGTCGACCGAACCAAGGGCCGGTCGACCTGACGGTCGACCGACGTGCACAGCCCTGTGCACGTCTGGCAGACACTCAGGACGGTCGACCGGCCGGTCGACCGGACCAGAGAGCAGTGCTCTCTGTTTTTGGGCGGTCGACCGCACGGTCGACCGGTAGCTGCCTGCTGTCAAAATGTGACCGTTGGCCGGTCGACCGAGAGATCGACCGGTAGTTCATTTTTGGCAGGATCTGGTGCCAACGGCTAGTTTTCCAAATGGCCTATAAATACCCCATTGGAAAGAGGTTTTCTTTAAGATTTTTTGTGCGAATTTTTCCTGACTCTCTAGTGTTTTCACAGCAATCAAAAGAAGTTTTTGGGCTTTAAATTGAACAATCTATTTGGTGTTTTTTCTAGGGTTTGGAAATCAAGAAAGGGTTTTTGGGAAAAGTTTTTGATTCAACTTCTTCATCTTGGTTTCTAGTTTTTCCCAAAGATTTTCTTTGAGTTTTTGATTTCCATTCCTTTGGTTTTCTCCACTCTTGAGCTACATCTACTATCTCATTCTATAGGATCTTTGTGTGGGAAAGAAATTGTTTGTGGTTGTTGTTTAAACCACCAAGTTGTAAACCCTTCATTTGCTTGGCTTTGTGCCTTTCCCTCATTGTGTTGAGGAGGTTGTGCATTTGGGTTGTATCCCTCAAGTTGTGAGGTGATCCTTGTGTTGCTTTGTGCAAATCCCTCAAGTTGTGAGGTGATTGTTTGTTGGCTTGGAGTTGTGCCTCAAGGAGGAGGTTGTGTTTGTAAGGAGAGGAGTTGGGTACTCCTTGTAATTGTTATTGCCCCAAATCCTCGGTGGAGGTTCCCTTTGTGGGAGTCCTTTGTGGACAAGCTAGTGGACTTGAAATCCTTCTGTGTGAAGGCGGAGATGTAGAGCTGGGTGCTCGAACCTCGAAATATATTTTGTTGTTTGCGCTTGTTCCCTTGGCTCTTACTCTATCTCTCTCTCTTTACTTTGTGCCTTGCAACAATTCATATTGTTCATTCATAATTATTTGCTTGGCTTGTTTGAGTGTGCATCTCTTATTAATTGCTATTAGTTTTTAAATTCCGCATTGAGTTCATTAGATTAGCATTATCACTTATTCACCCCCCCCCCTCTAGGTGATTTCAATTACTGGATTATTAATTTTACATTTTTTTTGTGATAATCAGAAATTTTTTGTCAATTTTTAAATAAACAACCATTAATTAATGATTATAAAGAATATTGAATTTCGTGTTATTCTAAGTAATATTACATCAAAATAATATTATAAGTCCCAAATTCAGTTTATGATTTTCTGTGAATTTTCTGGAATTTTTTGAGTTTATTTAGAATTTTCTGAATTAAAATAGGCCTAAAATATTAAAGGCTTAACGAGTCTATTAGCTACAGTAACAGGTATGCTACTGTCACGCCCCGCTTCCCAAAATACGCGAAAATAGAGTCGCGACGAAGGTCGGCGACGTATATACGCGAGAAAAATATCCCACGCATACACGCTAAGCCGAAAGTAACCTGAACAAGGTATAAAATCTACTATGATAAAACAATATCACTACAATATGACATATAAATATCTAACACAATGATAACAGATGAATAAAAGGAAAAAATAACAACTGGATGCGATAAAGATAGAATCAGGAATTAACATGAATAAAAGAGAAATAATACCTATAATCAAGAAAAGAGAGACTTCAGCTCCTCGTAACGCGTATGATCACACGAACACCTGAACAATATAAGAAGATGTCCAATACCCTGGACATGCGAATCCAGGGTCGTCAGAAGCGACCTAATGATTGTGTGTGTAAAGGGGAAAGTGTTCGTGCATAACGACGCAAGCAATAACAGCATCATAACTAAAATAAAACATAACAGAACAATCAATGTCAAGAACAAAGTTATGAATGATATATAATTGGTATCTTAACCATAAATGTCAAGACGTGTAACCTAGCATATGTCACTAGTCTGGTATACAATCCGGTCATATGTTCAATCATATGTCGACCATAGATATATACGTACAGTCGGGTGATCACGGTTAGTCAGAATACATTAACAATTTATCATTATTTATTATGTTAGCGAATACCAATTGCCACATGTAATAGATGCATCCCATACTACGCCTATTACACATGTCAATCAGAGTCCTAAGTTATTGAAACTGATCGGTTGGAGACATTGTCTGTGTTTTAGGTGGGTCTCGTGCATACCCGGGACCACGGCCCAGACCCCTGACGCTGAACCAAGACCTACCGCAAGGTAGTCAGGAACATGTATAACAGGAACAAGAACAGGACTAGGGTGTCAGTCACCCTACGGGAACCCTGTAGTGGAACCCTCTTTCGGCTGCGCAACCTAAATCCTAGGTCCACCCAAAATACAGACGTTGTCTCCTCCATCAATCTCCCCAATCCAGTGTAAGTTGTTTAATAGCATGTTATTAGTTTATCAAGATTACTTAATGTGCGTGTTACTTGAATCACTGGGATAACTCGGTAGTAGTCACGGTAACAATATCAACATGCGTAATCAGGAAACTGGTATAACAGGAATATATAATATCAGTGAATAGGATACCGGTATAACAGGAATATGTAACAAGTATAACATGAAAGTATTGTTACCGTCTAACAATATTTTCCTAGCAATTAATGGTAACATGGACATGATAGTTATCAGGTAGATACCAAGTATAATCAGTCCAGTTTTCTCAGGTAAATCAAGATATTCAGGATGAGTAATGACCAACTATCATGAATAGAAAATCCGGGCAATGTATATAATCAACTCATATCCTCAAAGTCATCGATATATCCATCCTCTAAGTCATCAATAAATCAGATCGATCAATAGCTGTCATAAAACTCCGAACATGTAATATAGTCACCGATATCAATGAAATCATTCATAATAACTCACTCTCCATAACTAAATTGATCAATAACTAAACATGAAGCACAAGGTATATCCTCGAGATCAATAAGTCAACAGATACTGAAATCATAAAGAAGTAAGGGAATCATCCTCAAACAACATATGGTCTAGAATATCTACTTCCGATACTTAACATCAACAAAATAACATCTAAATAAATCCCAAATACTCACAACTATAAATCCAGCTACGTCAATCTCATCTTAATGCAAATCAGGCTTCATTATAAAGAACATAAATCCCGGATCAACTCTAACTCAAGATCAATCCAAACACAATCCAACTTTTCTGACAACTAAATCCGAATCCAGAAGGATAAATAACTAAATAAGAACTAGCAAGAATACTAATATCCTGATGACAAAACATCGAGTTCAGAAATGTCTAACATCAATCACATCTGATCCATTATCTGTGGTATCTCTAAATTGTCTCATATCAATAGAGACGTCATATATACTTGTCTACAATATCCAAAAGAGTTCTGGTCAGAAATAATCACCAAATACATGAATATCAAATCTGATAACTAATACCAATTATATCAACCTCAAGATCGAGCAGAATCAAGTCACAGTCTAAGGTGTATCAACAACGATAAACTACCAATACATGAAATGGCACTGATACAAGCTCCTATCAACTACGTAAATAAAGTGAACAATCATGGATGTCTCATGAAGTAGTATCAGTAATCAAACTGGTAAAATATAACAGAAAGTCACATGAAATGATAAGTGTAACATGTAAATGCATACTGACAATGGTAAATAAGGAATTGCACAAGAACAAACACTCACATGAAATGACGCTGTTTCGGAACTGAATCGCTGTCTGGTCTTTACTGCACGAACCGGTACGGATCTATGAATCATCCCATGGGTCGATCTTCAAATCGCCTATGTATCGGGTCCACAACGGCACGAATCCGGATCGGGTCCGGGTCTCCTGAAGCTGGGTTCGGATCTCACCGAACGAATCTGAACACTGTAGCACACAACCAATACATACATATAAACATAAATACATGCTTAACACCCACACGTGCATACAGATACATACACGTATACCCACATGCATACACCTATATGAGCATACACATACATACACCTCTATATATACATATATATACATATATACAAACTAATAATCATGCATACCTACACGTATATACACTTATATACATACATACATCTATACATTATCTACTCATTCATGCTCACGCACCCATACCAAAACTCACGCACACATCCAAGTCCATGCACACATATAATTACCTACAAATAATTACAATACTACCTATGCAAACATTATGTAAGTCCATGCACACATTAATATAACTTCCACATTATTACACTTTTACCCTTATACATATATATAATACTAACCTCGGGGCGATTTGCGGCGCACAGACGGAGGCTCTGGTGGAGGCGTCGGGGGCTGCGGAGGATGTCGTTAGATAGAGAATCTCGCCGTGAAGGGCGTGGGTGTGTTCGCGCTCGCCAACGGTGATCAACGGTATCCCACGGAGAAACGGAAGATGGCATCCCGAACACAAAGAAGCACACATGAATTTAATACACACCTATATGCATTAAAGACACAAAACATAAAAATGAAGAGAAAGGAACCAAGGACACTCACGGCATGGGCATGGCCAATGGTGGGGGCTTGCATGCGTGACATGGGATCCGTGCTGGGCTCGCTGTTTGTTTTGCCGTGAGGATAGCAACCAAGGGGGTGTGAAGGCCGATCATGGCTGTGGCTTGAGCATGCGCAAGGAGGAGGGGCTGATGCATGGGCTGTGGTGGTTGGGGCTTGCAGCCGTGAGAGGCACGGCAGTGCTGCCGTGATTGCCGAGAAGGGGATTGCGGAGGATTGCGGAGAATGCGAAGGCCCGCGGAGCTCGCCGACGGAGATGAGAGGAAGCCCGAGAGGTTGGGATAGCCTGGGGGGCTGTCGCGGAGTTGCCAGCGGCTACAAGAAGAAGGAGGGGATTCGGGCTCGGGGCTGGCTGAACGAAGGAGGAGGCGCACGGTGATGCAATGGAGAGAGCGCAGGGGCTCGGCCGTGCATGGCTGTTGACCTGACGGAACTCCGGCGTTCACGTGTGCGAGGACAGCTCGGGTGTTGGCTGTTGATGGGGCTGCTGTCAGAGAAGCCAGCCATGGAGAGGGATGGTATTGGCGGCTGTGGATGAAGGAGAGGGAGATTATGATTAGGGTTAGGGTTAGTTGAATAGGAGATTAAATAGGTAAGTTATTGGGTGATGGGCATTGGGTAAATTGGGTTCGGGTTGAAGTTGATACTGTTGGGTATAGGATCATGGGCTATAGGGTAATAGGTAGAGAGAATAGGAATAAGAAGGAGAAGGAATAATACTACTACTAAAAACAAATAATAATAAATAATAGTAACAGTAATAAATAATTAGTAATAATAATAGTTAACCAAATAATAATAATAACATTAACTAAATAATAATATTAACCAATGATAATATTCACACTTAGTAATAATAATAATACTATTAATAATGATAAATAATAATCATAATGAAAGAATAATAATAGTAATAACTTTCACTAGTAATATCAGTTAATAACAATATTGATAGAAATAATAGTAATAAGTAATTAAGAATACTAATAAGAAATATTGGTAATTTTATATAAATCCAAATTACCATTTAATATATTAAAAATAATTTATTTATTTACTAATGCAATAAGTCATTAAATCAAGTTAATAGTTAACAATAAAATAATCGGTAAATCAAAATAAATACTCTTGAAAAATAAAAATATGGCATTACTATCTAGGGATATTACAGCTACAGTAATGGGTTTGGGTCTGGGTCTGCTACAGTGTTGGGTCGGGTTTGCTACAGTAAATATTCTGAATTTTATTATGTTTTATTTGTTTATTTTCATTTCCTTTTTATTATTTTGATTATAATGGGTCAGATTCGGGTCTGTGACAACATAGAGCCGAACTGGGTCTGTCTGGTCAGACTGGGCCTGGAACGGCCTGGTCCAGACCCGCTGGCCTGGATCAGGCTTGGCCCTCGACCTGGCCTGGCTTGGCTCGACCAGGCCCTGGCCGAGAAGCAGCACAGCTGCTCTCGACCAGAGCTTGGCCGAGGCAGCACAGTTCTAATCCTTTTTTTTCCAATAATAAAAATTTGTAAAATCTATTAAAAATTTCTATAATTAGGATGTATATCTAGGGTATCACATAATATTTTTATTAGGATTTTACAACATGTATATCATGGTAAAATTAGTGGTTATAACTAGTGTATCGTGTTCGATGAAATGTCAAAAAGAACTAAAATCTATAAAAATTCAAAATAACTTACCCGCAACGCATCCCTTCAGTCTGAAATCTTCTTCCCCTCGTCCAGCACTTCAGAGTCTTGCGAGAGAAAGTAAAAGAGAAGAGGGAAAAGAGAGAGTTGACTCAGCACGGTTGGAGGAAAAAACGGTCATTGACGGTAGCCCGCGGAGGAGGCGGAGAAGCCACGGTGGAGAAGAAGTCGCGTGGTAGGTTTATGGCCTCGATGACGTAGACTGGAAGGCGTGAACGCGTGACGGAGCTTACCGGAGGTTGTCAGAGAGAGTGCGATGGTGGCTCAATGGAAGCCATGGAGGAGTCTGGTTGTGTAGTGGCCATGCGGAGGCTATGGTGGGAGAGGGGCTCGTTAGTGGGGTCTATTGGCATGGTGTTGGCTGTAGGCAAGGGGTGGTCCACGGCCAGCAGAGGTGTGCGGTTGGAGGAAGATCCCGGAGGTAAGGGATTAGCTCAGTGGATGGAGGGAGGGCTTGGACTAGTACCCAGCTAGGGTGGAGTGGCGATGGCTGTGTGCATGGTGGCACCACGGAGAAGCAGTAAAGGCATGGGAAAGGTGGTGTCTATGGGGTGGCGTGGAATTCGATTGTGTGATGAGAAAGAGAGAGGGGTTTACAGAGATAGAGAAAGTACATGGAGAGCGAGTGGGTAGAGAGAGAAAATTGTGGGAGAGAAAAAGGGAGTACGTAAGGGAGAGTGGAGGAAGCGAGAAACATGCAAGAGGGAAAGTGGTGCAGGTGGAGGACGTGGGAAGAGATTGTGGGGAAGATGAAGGGAAATTGGAAGGTTAAATAAATTGCGTAGGGATGAACGCCACACACCGATATGGCATAGTAGTGGAGGCTTGATGATTTGGATATGCTGGTCATAGGTTCAAAATTGTGTGTGATCACAATAAAAGGGTCTGGTTATATTTCCAGGGATAAAAGGTGAAGTCAATGGTTAAATATTCTCTGTTGCTAGCCATACCATATGCCAGGGTGGTCATGTGGTTAGAGTGTTTAATTCACATGAAGGGGATTTGGGTTCGAAACCTGGCGGCCACAATAAGAAGGGTTTTGTTCTTATATTCATTTTTATTTTTATTTAATTGCATTTTTTATATAAATCAATACTTAATTATTAGTTTATTGGATTAAACTCCTATTAATTCAGAAAAATCCTCAAAAATAGAAAATGTCATCCTGAATATTGTTGTGAAATCGGATCCCTAAAATTAATCCCCGATTTTTAATTATTCCAGAATCAGTCCGTGACACCGATTGACCCTGAGTTTAGATTCTTTTTCAATAATTTCCAAAAAAAAATTAGAAAAATTTAAAATATTAGGAAATAATATCTTGAGCTGAAATGGCCTCAATTCGGCTACCATGATGAATAAATAATCTATCAGATACTAGTATTGACATATGTACATAGGGAACCGAGGGTTACAGAGCATGTGAAGTATGTGAAACATAAGGTGTCCTTTGAGTTTGCATTTTTTTAAACATAGCCTCTAGTCTAGCCTTATCAAATTCACACTTTTTCAAAACATTGATTAAAGTATTAGTCTTGGTTTTCAAAGTTGAAATCTCATTTTCATCAATCATAGGAAATTTAGTCTTACAAGAAACTTTGTAAGCATCAAAATCCTTTTGTGTGTTTTAAAGTGTGGAAGATAAAACTTTTTTTTCTTTTGAAAGTGTAACTATTTGATTTTGGAGAAGTTTATTTTTCATTTTTATTTTTAAATATTTTTTTTGAGAAAATTAAAGTTATTAGATAACTCTTCAGAAGCTTCACCCAATTCATCCATAAAAAGTTCACATTCATCAAGATGAGATTCGGATGTTACCTTAAGTGTGTTCTCCCATGAAACACACATGAGCCGTGTCAACCTCCTCTTCGGATTCACTCTCCGAGTTCCATGTTGCCTTTAAGGCATTCTTCTTATATGGTTTTTTAAAGGTTATGGGCTTGGCTTTTTTCTCCGGCATTCAACAATGACGTGTCTGGTTGTCCTACAATTATAGCAAACAATCTTCTTATCCTCCTTGCCTTGCCATTTTCTCTGGTTGTTTTATTTTTCCTTGCTGACATCCTTCTTACATTCTTAACAAGGAAGAAAAAATCATCGTCATCTTCTTCTTCATCATCTTCATTTAAAATGGTAGGAGTGGACTTAAAGGCTAGCATCTTCTTCTTTTGTGGAGCCTTCTCTTCTCTTGATTTCCTCCCTATCTCATGGGTCTTGAGATTGCCAATATGACCTATGAACTCCGTCTCTTTTTTGTCATTGAGATCCTTCAAGGTAGTAGCTTTCACTTTCCATGATGGTGGAGGAGCTCGGATGATTTTCCTTACCTTTTGATCATTGTTTATTCCATCACCTAAAGAAACTAGACCATTGATGATTTTAATAAACTTAGTAGTCATATCATCAATTAATTCTTTTTCATTCATAATAAAATTTTCATATTGGGAACGCAAGAGATCAATCTTACCTTTTTTGACTTGTGATGTCCCCTCGTGTGTGATAACTTGTTGTGACCAAATCTCACCGGCGGATTTACAATGAATAACCCTAGCAATATTATTATCATTTAAGGCTTAAAGCAATGCATAATGAGCTTTTGCATTGGCATCAGATTCCTTGGTGGCAATTTTGGATCATGTATCCTCATCACCGTCGGGTACACTAAATAGTTTTGTCACCACCTTTGCTACCCGGCTTCCTAAGGATTGCAAGAAAAGAGTCATCTTATCTTTGAAAGTTAAGGCCATCAAACTTTTGTGGAGTCTTGATTCCTTCGGCCAGGTAAACTAGTGAAGTAAATAAATAAGTGATTAGCTAGTGGATCTCTCTAAAGTGGTTAAACCAAAAACTAGAGTGCAAAACTTTGATACCAATTAAAAGTATACCTAGTGGGGGGTGAATAGGTGCAATGCTAATCTTAAGGTCTAAATGTGGAAAGCAACAATTTATAATATGAATGATGCAAACGGTCAATTCAAATTAAGAAGTGAAGTCGGACTCCCTATGAAAGGATCTAGAACTTCTCCTCTATATTCCTCTAGACAATGAGCTAAGGTGCTCAATTGCCTTTTTGATTTAGAGAGTAAAAATCGACAAGAATGAATGATGCTAGCTAGAGAAATAGAAACAAAGACACAAGTGCAAGCAACTAAAGAGTAAGAGTAAAAGAAAAAACAATTGCAAACGCAAGAGATTTATTTTAAGGTTCGAGCACGAAGCTCTACGTCCCCATCTTCACCGCGTGGAAGATTTCACTATCCACTAAAGATCTTTCAACAAAGGAGCCTCCACAAAGAAACTACAAAGTCTACTCAAGACCGGAGTATACAACTCTAACTCTCAATCCTCTACACAAGAGGTAGCACTAAGTCAATGAGTTTAACAAGCTCTTGGAGACTACAAAGATCACAAACAATCCGTTTACAACTTCCTATGGTATTTGATGTGAGATGAAGCTCAAGAAATTTGTAAAAAAGAAAATTAATTAAAATGATTCATTCTATGAGCAAAAAACTTGCGGAAAATATGTTTAAAATGAGAATACTTGAAGCAAGAAAAACTTGAAAAATTTTCTCTTGAATAAACTTGATTTTTCAAATATTTTTCAAAACTAATTATCTTTTTATTTTTTTCCTCTACAAA
The DNA here is from genome assembly GCA_038442645.1 of Agave tequilana. Classification (NCBI taxonomy): domain Eukaryota; kingdom Viridiplantae; phylum Streptophyta; class Magnoliopsida; order Asparagales; family Asparagaceae; genus Agave; species Agave tequilana. The sequence goes on from JAVJIF010030628.1 coordinate 315,341, forward strand.
TGAACTTACATGTAGGCAAATATTAAAACACAGTTAGAATAGCCTATCAAGTTATTAAGGGAGCGCTTAGCCCCAAAAAGAGAAAAGTGCCCTTTGGGAAAAAAAAGTCAAAGAAACAGATTTCCAAAAACTAGTTGTTACTGTAGCCAGAACATTGGTTGACCGCCCGATCGACCAGTAGTTCAATATTTTGAACTATCTGTTGGCGTCGATCGACCCCCCAGTCGACCAGTCTCAACCGAGATCAGGCTAGTGCCAGTAGGTCGAATGCCCGATCGATCGCCCGGTAAACCGGCAAGCGTGCACAGGAAGAGGTCAAAATGACCCCGTGGTCCGGTCGACCGACCAAGCCTGAAAAGCTATTTTTGGGTAAAAATTGAATATAAGCTAATTTTAAAAAGTTTTATATGAGTTATAAAAACTATTTGGTAATACATAGGCTTCAGGATACATGTTAGAAATAGGATATGAAATCTTGGAAAAACATGAGACATCTATCAAACCATTGAACTTTTGTAAAATACCAAAATAAGAAAAACTAGATATTAAAACTCGTATTTTTAAAACTTGAGTTTTGTGTGTGTGTGTTTAACTTCTTATGCATAAATTCTACACATTATACTTTAACATACTATTTTCTTATATAGGTGCTATGCCTTCAAGTCATCTTCTAGTGAGTTTCTTCAAGGGTGAGTCTTGATAGTCATCGCTTGAATCCCATCCTAGAGTGAGCTTGAGACTTCAATACTTTCCTTTCGAGAAAGAAACACTTTGAATCTTCTTGAAACCTGAAGAATACTTAAACACTTGAACATGATTAGTGCTAAATAACTACAGAGATTTTGTTATCATCAAAACAAGAAACCGATAATTGTAACCTTGGGCCAACACTTGGATCGTCATGTTTTGAGGGCTTCAAAAACGTGTGAGTTTTCATGAAGAGGCCAAATGCAACAAAAGAAAATTCTGAAACTTATATAGATGAAATTGTTAGTATCTAAAACTACATATGTTTTATTATCATCAAAAAAAAAATAAATAGCCTTTGGGCCAAAAAAAACTCAAGAGAATATATAATTGGAAGAGCTTCAAGAGAAGCTCCCTCAGAAATTATACATAAAAAATTTAAATCATTATAAAACTCATCCTTTATATTCTTCTCCCCTTTTTTGTCATACATCAAAAAGAGAAATGAAAATATAGTAAAATGATATAGTAAAAAAAAATTATTTTTCTATCATACAAACATTTAAGTCTCCACAAATAAAAGTAAAACAATTAAAGTCAAGAGGTTTTGTAAAAATATCGGCCAATTGAAAATCAGTAGAACACAATCAATTTCATTATCTCCTTTCTCATAATTTTCTCTAAGAAAATGATATCGAATTTTTATATGCTTAGTCTTACTATGTTGATTTGCATTCTTGGTTATATAAATTATACAAGTATTATAACAAAAAATCTTAATATGATCATAATGCAAATCATAATTAAGAAAAGTATGTTTCATCCAAAGGATTTGTGCACAACAAGCTCCCGCAGAAACATGCTCTGCCGCGGCAGTTGAGAAGGCAACAAAATTTTGCTTCTTGGAAGACCACAAAAAAAGATAATTTTCTATAAATTGACAAGTTTCACTAGTACCCTTCCTATCCACTCTGCATCCGACATAGTAGGCACAAAATAACTCATCATGTTAAACTGTCTGGTCTTCAGATACCACAAGCCCATACCAATAGTACTCTTAAGATATCTAATAATGTGTTTTACCATAACCAAATGAGATTCTTTAAGACAAGATTGGAATCTATCACAAACACATACACTAAATATGATATCCGACCTACTTGTAGTCAAATAGAGTAAACTACTAATCATGCTAGGGTATAATTTAATATCAAAATTTTTATCTTGTTCATCCTTATCAAGTTTGGTTATAATAGCCATCAGAGTCTTTCTAATCTTTGCATTCTCTAACTAACCCAGACTTCTTGATTAGTTTTTTGGTGTATTTGGCTTGATTCACGAAAATTCCATTGCTCTTTTGTTTAATTTGGAGTCCAAGGAAACAGTTAAGCTCTCCTATTATACTCATTTCAAACTCTTCCTTCATGCACAACTGAAAATCCTTGCAAAGTTTTTTATTAGTAGAACGAAAAATAATATCATCAACATAGATTTAAATTATTAAAATATCACAATCAACATGCTTTGTAAATAAAATAGTATCTACTTACCTTTAATAAAACACTTATTTTCAAAAAAAACTACTAAGCCTTTCATACCAAGCTCTTGAAACTTGTTAATCATAAGGGGTTTTTATCTAAATTGAGCACATAGTCGGGATGTGTAGGATCAACAAACTCGGGGGCTGTTCAACATACACTTTCTATTCTATGAATCCAATTAGAAAATCACTCTTTACATTCATCTGATAGAATTTAAAATCATTGAAAGTGGCATACGCAAGAGTCATTCGGATGGCTTTGAGCATGCAACCAGTGCAAAGGTTTCCTCAAAATTGATTCCTTCAATTTGATTGTAACCTTGGGCCACTAGCCTAGCCTTATTTCTCATTATATTACCTGACTTATCTAGCTTGTTTCTAAACACCCACATAGTATTATCTAGCTTGTTTCTAAACACCCACTTAGTTGATTTATCTTGGGTTCTAGGATTAAGTCTTTATACTTGGTTACGCTCGAATTGATTGAGCTCCTCTCACATAGCAAGTAATCAATAGGAGTCTACCTTGACCTCATGAATACTTTTAGGTTCTATGTGTTAAATAAATGCAAAATGACCACAAATATCTTGTTGTTTGGATCTAGTAGATAATCCCTGAGATACATCACCTATGATTAGATCTTTGGGTTGACTTGAAGCATATCTCCAATCTTCAGAAGTGGTTGAGTATATTCCATTTCTACTTGACCTTCACTATTTTGATCTTCTCTTGGCTTTTCTTTTCCCAGTGAGTCCTTCATACAAATATTCATTACCTTCACTAAGAAATCTCCACAAAGGACTCAATATAATGGTCTATACAAGAATACAAACTTCAATTCCAACCTTCACTCCTCTACATAAGAGGTAAGCACAAAGCCTATGAAGTTTACAATCACATAGTGACTACAAAGATCACAAAACTTCCCTTAATACAACTTTTTGTAGAATAGAGTAAAGAATTGAAAATCAAGAAGTTTGTGAGAGAAAAATCAGTGAGAATTGAATCTTTGAAAAATGAAAAAACTTGTAGAAATATTGAAAGCTCTTTTGAAACTTGAAACTTTGAAAATTTTCAAGATTTCTTTCAAATAATTTTCAGTGATTTTTCTTTGATTTTTTTGATTTATAAATCCTCTATAAATGACCCATGTTTATAGGCAAAAGGTAAATATCATTAGAGGGTTAATCTGGGCTTTAAACACATGATAAAACACTAATAAAGTGAAATATGCCCATTTGGAAAAAAATAAAACAGATTAAAATTTGAAAAAACGTTGTCGTTACCCAATTTGGATGCAATGGCAGTCGACCGGTCGATTGACCGGCTACAACTATTTTTTAATGTTGCTAGCTATTGACTAGGCAATCGACCAGGCCACAAATAAAGAGCTGTGTAAATGAGCTTTGTCTGGGCAATCGATCAGTTGGTCCACTGGCCAAAATGGCCCAGCGTTGTGCCAGAGCATCGGTCGATTAGCCATGTGCACAAACACACGTGTGTCTGTGTGCATTCTCTGTTGATCATGCAGTTGACCGGGCACAGTGCAAATTTCTCTGTTATAATTGTTATTTTCATGCATATTTTATATCATTTTTATATTTATTTTTGCCACATTTGATTCTGCATGGGTAATTTTGTTTATAATTTTTTGTAGATTTTAAAATCAAAAACAATTTTGAAGAAAAACCCAAAAAATGATGAAAAATAAAGTTGCAGCATGAAAAACACTGATACAGAGATCCAAAGGTGAATTCTGAGAGTGAAATAGGATCCACACTTTAAAAAAAGCAGCCCAAAAAAAATTAGAGCAAGAAGTGAAGGTCAGACAGCCATTCCGCTACCCATACAACTGATTCATCATTGACTGGTCAAACAGAAGCCAGCACAGAATTGGAATATGATTCAGACTGAATATATCTCAATATTTTAATCATAACTTTCGCTACAGAAACACAATTTAGAAAATTCAATATGTTACAAACAGATAATTGAAAGGGATATAACTTTTATGTTGACAACTTTTTCTAATTCGATTGTTTGTCTTTTCATTTTCAACAATTTCCGTCAGTTGGCTGCAACACAACTCCAAATCGAATACTCACATCAACTTTAAGTCAGGTTTGGAGCCTTATTGTGTCCCCTATTGGAATATAGCTATGAGGTCTATATAAAAGACTACAATGTCTTGTAAATTGATCACAAAATCATAGAAGGGACTTTGTAATTTAGGTTTTAGTTTCTCTCATGAAAATACTCTTTCTTATATAAAATTTTGACTTTTGGAGAAAAATTCTGGTGTGTTGAAGGAAGAAGATTAAACGAGACGTAGCAACTAAGAATTAGACGTGATCTCTATATTGATGTTATTTTTTCTCTTCTATTCTAATTTACTTTATGAAGATAGAAATCATATTTACTGTTTTGCTTTTCACTTTCTTTATCATAAACTAAATATCTATAGCTGGGGCATTGATGTATACAATTATTATGAAGATTTAATCTCGTTATTTTTTGTTAGTTCTATGTTACTACTTTGTTCTACATGTTAGATTCAATATATGTTAAGTTGCTTTTGTTGTTTTAATGCATATTAGTTTAATGCAGCAACTATATTGATGTTTAGGTTTGAGACCGATAAGAGATAACCTAGCAATACTTTATTGGATTAGAAACCACTTCCTACAGACTAAGACTGATAGGAGAAACATAGATTGTGCAATATTAATATAAAAATCATAGATCTTAATACTTTCTTAACTAGTAAATTTACTAGATCAGAAGATTGTGAGTTCTAGACTGAAGAATAGAATTAATATTGCTCAATAAAGAATACTAATTAAATAGGTTTTTCGATTGTTAACATAAATAGCATATACTTATTTACACAATCAACTTGTTAAATTAGATTATTAACATGTTGAAATCAATTATCCTAGTGTTTTTCCTATCCAAAGCTAATATTTTTTTTTGTTTAATTTTACTTCCATATATTTATTCATCTTTCAAATAAAGCTTTGAGTTAATATACTTTTGGTACTTAATAAGATAACAATTCTCATGGGTTCGACACTCTATTCATCGCATTATTGCTTGTAAATGATTGGTACACTTGCCATTTGTCATATCAAGTTTTTGACGTCGTTGCTGGGAATTGTTTATCTTTACTAACATCAATACCATTTGACTTTCATTTTACTTTTAAATTTATCTTTATTTTATTTTTAGTTCTTTTTTCTTTTTAGGTCTATGAATTTCAATTATCAATGGTCCTCACAAGGATATGAGCCAACGCAAGCATGTGAGTAGTGTGAATAAAATCATATTACTATTCATCGTTCATATATGCCAACATCTACACCTACAATGCAGCTTAGGGAGATCCACGTAACCCTCTGTGGAGCTACAACCATTTTGATTTCGACCCTCAATATTTTCAACCACAAATGGAGAAGAAACCAACCTGGGAAGAAGCATTGACGCAATTCGCGACAATCATGGCTCAGAACAAAAAAAATGCAACAACATCCATACACGCCCTTGAAGTTCAGATAAGCCAGATTATTACATGGCTGGCCAACTAGCTCTAGAGCAGTTTGCCAAGTAACTCGAGAAAGAGTCCGAGGAGTAAGAGGGGGAACTTGTCTTTGAGTAGCAGTAAGAAGTTTTAGAAGAGGCCGAAGCATATGAGGTAGAAGATTAAAGTTATGTAAAGGATCTCAAGTGATTGATTAATTATTATGAGAAGAAACCCGTTTTATATTCCTCTATACAGAGACACAAGAGACATCAATAGAGACTGCATGCTAAAAAGAGGAGAACTCAGAAACCTTTAAGCAAAATTCCATCATCTTAAGCCAAAGTCAGACGACCAATCCGCCATCTGGACGACCAAGCATTGTTCCCCTGATGATTCTGAGCCCCATCTTCAACCAAAGTCTCCTCCTGATCCCCAGAAAGCATTGAAGAACTTGATGTTGAAAAAATTGTACTCAAAACTAGAGTTTCTTTTGGACGAAAGAAACTTGACTTGAGTATCTACACTTTTGATGAGACACCGATTGAGCAATCTTTTGAAGAGACTTTACTTGATGAATCTCCAAGTTTAAATTATTTCAAGTATTGATCTAATCATATTGAATGTGTCTTTTGCCAGGTTGAAGATGCTTTGTCATATGATAATATTGAGGGGATGATCCAATGCATGCAATTTTTAAAGTGGATTAATCCAAAGAAACATAAGCCAAAGTTAAAGAAGACAGAAAACAAATTAGAGAAGATTAGGGCTAAGTTAACTAAGAGATTGAGCTCATCCAAATTTCCTCTAAAGAGAATGCATTGGGAAAGCGACAAGCGTTCTCGTGGGTGGATAGATGAATCAAGGTAAGGAGATAATTTGTTATAAATAAAAATATTAACTATTTTTCTTTTTCTTTTTAGGATTTCTTTCTCAGTAACTTAGCCCAGAACCAATGTTTTAAATCAGAAACAGTGACACATGATGAACTTACAAAAGAGCCAAAACAGCCACCCAAAATTGAAGAGTAGTAGAGAGATGGACGGCCAGATAGTCGCAATTTTGGCTAATCCACTGAAAAATTATTAAATTAAAAATTTTGGATTTGGTCCAGGTAAGTATATGTTCAATTAGATTTTGATGACCATGTCTGTTTTCATAAAATTGAAACATATAAGTTTCATTGCTTTTATAAATTTTAGTTATTTTTAGGGGATTTTAGTTTCTTAGTCTTAGTACTTGTGTAGTGACTCATCCTATTGCGCACGAGGGTATAACATGGTTCAAGTATTGCGGAGGACCTTCAGAATTTTTTCTTTTTAGGTTTTTGTTAGGATTTTTGATTTTTTAACTTATTTTTCTTCTTTATTTTCAGGTTAGATTTTATTTTAGAATTTTTTAAATTTTTTTATTTCGATAACTAAAAAAATTTAAAAATTTTCAATAAATTTATCTAGTTTCAAGGGATTTAGTGACCATATAATTTGAATTTGATAGGGATATTAATTTGATAGATTCCTTAATTCTTTGAGTTGAGATGAAAAATCTGAAAATTGAATACCATCTAGATTCAGTCTGCGTGATTATGCATCTTATTTATACTTACACATTTGTTTAAACTTGGGATGATACGATTACTTAATACTTAAAAAAAATTATATATATATAAAGTATAACGATCTAAATTATTGACTAGTTAGATACTTTACCTCAAGAAACATAGGTATCTACATGAAAGAAAATTAGGTAAGTTGAAAAAAATTATATGTCCTAACAAGTCTAATAATCAATTAGTTAAGTATCTTAACCTCAAGAAGACTTGATATTTATACGAAAGAGAATTAGATCAGTTGTATGTATGAAAAAAAGAAGTTCTTAAAGGCAGTGAAGTGTAATACTTCGAAACTTCTATATTGTGGAAAAAAAAAAGATAAACATGAAATGTTTGAATCAAAGTATCTAGTTAAGATCTATTACACGTTCACAATGCATAGGATCGGAAAACTTAGGAAGGATTGTGGGATATATTTGGATTTGAAGTATCTAGACGCGATGATGAGATTTCGTGATAAGAGATTGAACTTTAAAATAATTATTTGTTGAAACTATTGATCTTATTTACTAGTGACTCTTGTTGAACAAAAATATTTTTTCTTTTTTTCTTTTATTTTTCTCTTTCTTTATTTTTTTGGTTATCCTTGCTTTTCTTTATCCTTATTTCTTAATCTTTTTATTTTCTTTCTTTGAATTTTATGGGTATATTTACTGCAAATTTTCATGAGACAACACCCATCCACTGAGTAACTTAGAGGTTAAACGACTTGTTGTACGTGCTAAGTGCAACCATGATTCCTACAAAAGTGAGTTAGATTTTTACTTTCTTAGGATTTTAGTTTTTTCCTTTTAGATTAGGGTTTTTCTTAAGGATTAGCAAAAATTAGGTATTGGGGTGTGATAATTGTGATGTTTATGTGTATTTTATATCATTTTTATGCTTATTTTTGCCACATTTGATTCTGCATGGGTAGCTTTGTTTATACTTTTTTGTAGATTTTAAAGTCAAGAGCAATTTTGAAGAAAACCCAGAAAAAAGATAAAAAATAGAGTTGTTGCATGGAAATCACTGATACAGAGACCTAGAGATGAATTCTAAGAGTGAAATAGGATCTATATTTGAAGATAAAGCAGCCAAAAAAATTTAGAGCAAGAAGTCAAGGTCAGGCGACCAATCCGCCGCCCATACGGTGGATTCGTGATTGACTGGTCAAACAGAAGCTAACACAAATTAGAATAGGATTTAGACTGGGCACATCTCAGTATTTTAATCATAACTTTCACTATAGAAATATAATTTAGATAATTCAATATGTTAAGAAAAGATAATTGAAAGAGTTACAACTTTTATGTTGACAACATTTTCTAATTCAATCGTTTGTCTTTTTGTTCTCAGCAATTACCATCAGTTGGCTGCAATACAGATCTAAATCAAATACCAACATCAAGTTTAAGTCAGATTTGGAGTCCAATTGTGTCCCCTATTGGAATATAGCTCTGAGGTTTATGTAAAAGACTATAATATCTTGTAAATTGATTATAAAATCATTGAAGAGACTTTGTAATTTAGGTTTTAGTTTCTTTTAAATAAATACTCTTTCTTATATAAAATTTTGACTTTTGGAGAAAAATTCTGGAGCGTTGGAGAAAGAAGATCAGATGAGAAGTAGCAACTAAGGATTAGACGTGATCTCTAAATTGGTGTTATTTTTTCTCTTCTATTCTAATTTATTATATGAAGGTAAAAATCATGTTTATTGTTTTGCATTATACTTTCTTTATCATAAACTAAATATTCATAGCTAGGGCATTGATGTAGGCAATTATTATGAAGATTTAATCTTGTTGGTTTATGCTAGTTTTTTGTTACTACTTCGTTCTTCGTGTTAGATTCTATATATGTTAAGTTTCTTTTATCATTTTAATATATATTAGTTGAATACAGCAACTATATTGATGGTTAGGTTTAAGACCGATAGGAGATAACCTAGTAACACTTCATAGGATTAGAAACCACTTCTTACAGGCTGAGACTGATAAGAGAAGTATAGATTGGGCAATCTTAAGATAAAAATCATAGATCTTAATATTTTCTTAGCTAGTAAATTCACTGGATCAAAAGATAGTGGGTTCTAGACTGAAAGATAGAATTAATATAGCTTGATAGAGAATATTAATTAAAATAGGAATTTTCTATTATTAACATGAGTAGTATGTATACCACAATTAACTTGTTAAATCGGATTATTAAAATGTTGAAATCAATTATCCTAGTGTTTTTTCTATCCAAAGCTATTATATTTTTTGTTTAATTTTATTTCTCTATCTTTATCTATCTTTCAAATAAATCTTTGAGTTAATACACTTCTGGTACTTAGTAAGGTAACAATCCTCATGGGTTCGACACTCTACTCGTCACATTATTACTTGAAAATGATTGGTGCACTTGCCATATGCCACATCAAATTTCTGGCGCGTTGCCGGAGATTGTTTATCTTTATTAATATCAATACTGTTTGACTTTAGTTTTACTTTGAAATTTATCTTTATTTTATTTTTATTTCGTTTTTCTTTTCAGGCCTATGGATTTCAGTTATCAGTGGTCCTCGAAAGGATATGAGCAATACAAGCATGCGAGTAGTGTGGATAAAATCATGCTAGTATTCATTCCATATTATGCCAACACTTCCGCCTACAATCCAGCTTAGGGAGATCCTCAAAACCCTCGTGGAACTACAATAATTATGATTTTGACCCTCAATATTTTCAACCACAAATGGAGAAGAAACCAAGCTGGGAAGAAGCATTGACACAATTCGCCAATACTCATGGCTCAGAACTACAAAAATACAACAATATCCATACACGCCCTTGAAGATCAGATAAGCCAAATTATTACATTGCTAGCCAAAAGGCCCCAGCCAAAAATTGCAAGCATTGGATCATTTTTAAAAATTGCAAGCATTTACTTGATGAATCTTCAAGTTTAAATTATTACATTGCTAGCCAAAAGGCCCCAGCCAAAAATTGCAAGTCATTTTTAAAAATTGCAAGCATTGGATCATCCACTCTTGCAATTTTTAAAATGACTTACCCAAAGAAACATAAGCCGAAGTTAAAGAAGACCAAAAATAAATTAAAGAAGATTAAAGTTAAGTTGACGAAGTGATTGAGCTCTCATCTAAGTCTCCTCTGAAGAGAATGCATTGGGAGAGCGGCAAGCATTCTCGTGGGCTGAATAGATGAATCAAGGTAAGGAGATAATTTGTTGTAAATATAAATACTAACTATTTTTTTTTCTTTTTAGGATTTCTTTCTCTGGATCCCTGCCCAGAACAAATGTTTCAAATTAGAGACAGAGATACATGATGGACTCACAAAAAGAGACAAAGCAGCCATCCAAAATTGAAGAGTGGTAGAGAGATGGATGGCCAGATAGCCGCAATATTAGTTGATCTACAGTAAAATTATTGAATTAAAACAACGGATTTGGTCCAGGTAATTATATATTCAATTGGATTTTGATGACCATGTCTGCTTTCATAAAATTGAAATATATGAGTTTTCATTGATTTTATAAATTTTAATTATTTTGGGGGATTTTAATTTCTTAGTACCTGTTAGTGACTCATCCTATTGTGTATGAAGGTATGACATATGGCTTAGGTATGGGAGAGGACCTTCGGGTTTTTTTTCTTTTTAGGTTTTTGTTCAAATTTTTGATTTTTTTTACTTATTTTTCTTCTTTTAATTTTAGGTTTGATTGTTTTAGGATTGCTTTAGACTTTTCTTTTATTTTACTAACTAAAAAAATATTAAAATTTTTCAATAAGTTCATCTAGCATTTAGTGACCATATAATTTGAATTTGATAGGGATATTAATTTGATAGATTTCTTAATTCTTTGAGTAGAGATGAAAATTTTGAAATTTGAATACCATCTGGAATCAGTCTTCGTGATTGTGCATCTTATCCACACTTACACATTTGTTTACACTTGGGATCAATAGATACTTAACTTAAATATATATATATATATATATATATATATATATATATATATATATATATATATATATATATATATATAGAGAGAGAGAGAGAGAGAAATGTATATCAGCCGACGGCCGAGAGACCCTCTCAGCCTGCGGTGACGTGGCATATTATTAGCCAGACTAGAAAGGACGGCCCGCCTATCGAAATATTTAAAATTACTAAATAGCCCTGCTGTAAAAGACAGTAGATCTGTATAGTTTATTATATTTTTATATTTTCTGACGTTACTCAATTTTGTCACAATTATCTTTTATAACTGCGGCCAAACTGCAAACATTTTTTTATCAAATCACGAAACTAATTTGAATGCTTCTTTATTATTTTTTTGTTATCTGATTTGAAATTTAATGATTTTTTAATATAGTCGCAGTTTTACTTTTTTTTTCGCATGTATTGTATAAATTATTATTTTTTTTTACATATTGAATTCGGACAAGGACTGCGACTATGATCGCAATGCTTAACGAGAGCAAGTCGTGGTACTGCGACTATGGTCGCAGTACTCACGACAGCATTTTTTTTTGGTGAGTTTTTTTGCTAAGTTATATGTAATAACGGTGTCTAAGGACTGATACTATAGTCGCAGTTTACGTATGGTTTTATATGTTTGATCTTCACTGTAACTTATTGCATGCGAAGTAGGACTGCGACTATGGTCGCAGTGTTTAAGAACAACAGTCACAATTTTCTAATTTGTGATATACAGTGAAATATACAGTGAAATATACTGATTTGAGACGATTGCGATGATGTTCGCAGTATTATCTGTTCATATAATTTATTTTTGGACTGCGACCATGGTAGCTGTTTATAACTTTATTGAATGCAAAACGATCAAACTGTTTATGACTGGACAGCGACCGTGGTCGCAGTTTCATATGTAATTATAATATGAGTACTGCGACCATTATTTCAGATAAGATGCAGAATTAATACCTATACGGTATACTTTATATGTATTTTAAAAATGTGAAAGATTATTTTGCAGATAGAAGTAAATTTTATTTATAACATAATATGGTGAGAAAGAGACCTTACAAAAAAAGAGCATTAAAAGCTTTTAAGAGAAGACAAAATAACGTTGAATATCATAAGATCAGGAAATCCTAATCCTCGTCATCATCACCATCATAAGCAGATTCGTCTTCTTCATTCTCCTGATCTTCTTGTTCATCACTTATTTCCTCATCATCTTTCTGTTTTTGAGGTTTTTTTGGTTCATCGATAAACTCCCAGAATGGATCGCCTCTATCAAGCTCTTCGTCCGATCCGTTGCGAGAAAGCGAGCCTATAGCATCAGAGGACATGCTTTCATCAAGCATGCCTCCGTCAAGTGGCAGAGGAATAATGTCCTCCTCACTAACCCACATGAAAACTTCATCATCATCATGAATAGGAGGATCAGTTAAAATATTATTTGATGTAGTGAGATAGTCAAAAGGAGTGAAGTCCAGACTGGTATCAGATTCACTAGAATACCCTGAAGAAAGAGGACCGGTGGGGGATTGATTGAAGTTGAATCCTGAGTGTTCAGAGGAAGAAGATGGGGAAGACATGTTCAAGAATGAATTGTTTTTCTAGAAGTTTTTGAAATCAAATTGAAAAGGGGCAAAAATATAGTTTTTAGATATGAGATAATATATTAGTTACAAGCACTATATAAAGGTCAATAATGTGAAAGAACATGAATAGTAATAATAATTGTTATAGGTGACGGTTGAGTATAGTTAGAAGTGGTAAAAAAAATTAAATATTTAGTTGAAGAGTTATGGCTGGAGAATCCGAAGAGTTCCTTTTTTCCAGAGGTTTACTACGTGAAGTACAAATAAACTTGTTATAAAATGTTTTGCCTATATCTTTAGATTACGTATGGTGCACATCTTTCCTTTATCGTGATTAACATTAGTGTATCTCTTTCTTCTAGACTGTTGTTGTATCACTGTAGATAGATTATTAATTACTTCATTAAATTCAGTGTAATTAATATAGTATTTTTATAAGATGTGATATACGCGAGCTGATCTCAGGGTCGCATGGCTAAACTACCTTGTAAAATTATAAAAAATCTTTTTCATAAGGCATGCGAAAAAAGATTGCGACTTTGGTCGCAATGCTGAAGGAGGTCGCAGTGCTGTACGATAACATATTTTCGTCTGTTATTTTTTATGTTATAAGGAATGCGACTATGGTCATGCGTGATATAAAAAAGTTTTTGTTATACTATGACTGCGACTAGTGTCGCAGTCGTCATTTAAAATTGAAAGTTATTTTGTATTAAGTGAGACCATGGTCGCAATGATTGAAAGTTTTATTATATTATGACTGCGACTATGATCGCGGAATTTGTAAAACGGTGAGAATTCTGTTACAGAAGGCATGCTTCTGTTTATTTCACATTATGTTCATCCAATTTTTTTTCTATTATATTTTCGATGTCGTAGAATTACGAATTTTATAACTGTAGATATATTCAACTGAAAATTATTTTAGGTAATTTTTGTTTGTGGATGAGTTTATGGCAGTTTAGAAGTAAAAATGGGGTATTTTTGTCATTTCGATTCACGAATGTTTAGGCGGGATTTATGGGGTATTTTTGTCATTTTGATTCACGAATGTTTAGGCGGGATTTTTTTGTTTTTTTTGGCGCCTACACTCTGCGGCCGATCTGTGGCATATATTCAGCCACGTCACCGCGGGCTGAGAAACTCTCTCAGCCGTCGGCTGAGGTACAGTAACCCCATATATATATATATATATATATATATATATATATATATATATATATATATATATATATATATATATATATATATATATATATATATATATATATATATATAAAGTATAACGAACCTAAATTATTGACTAGTTAGAAATTTTGCCTCACCTTGGTATCTACACGAAAAAAATTAGGTAAGTTGAAAAAAGTATATGCATTAACAAGTCTATAATGATCAATTAGTTTGGTATCTTAGCCTCAAGAAGCCTTGATATTTACACAAAAGAGAATTGGATGAGTTATATGTATAACAAAAAAATTGCTTAAAGGCAACGAAGTTGGTAATACTTCGAAAGAGTCTGAATAGCAAAAGGAGGAAATTGTCTTCAAGCAGCAACAAGAAGTTTTAGAAGAGGCTGAAGTATATGAGGTGGAGAAGAAAGTTATGTAGAGGATCTCAAGTAGTTGATTGATTATTATGAGAAGAAACTTGTTCAGGTCCCTCAATACAGATGACACAAGAGACATCAATAGAGACCATATACTAAAAGGAGGACTCAGAAACCTTTAAGTGAAATTTCATTATCAGAAGCCTAAGTCAGACGCCAATCTGCTGTCCCCCTGATGATCTGAGCCCCATCTTGAACCAAATTCTCCTCTAGATCGCCCATAAAGCATTAAAGAACTTGATGTTGAAAAGTTATACTCAAAACTAGAGTTCCTTTCAAAAGAAAAAAACTTGACTTGAGTATCTACACTTTTGATGAGACACTGATTGGGCAATCTTTTGAAGAGACTTTACTTGATAAATCTCCAAGTTTAAATTATTTCAAGTATTGATCTAATCATATTGGATCTGTCTTTTCGCAAGTTGAATATGCTTTGCCGCATGATAATTTTGAGGGGATGATCCAATGAATGCAATTTTTAAAGAGGACCAATCCAAAGAAACATAAGCCGAAGTTAAAGAAGACCAAAAACAAATTGAGAAGATTAGAGTTAAGTTGACTAACAGATTGAGCTCATCCAAATCTCCTCTGAAAAGAAAGCATTGGGAAAGAAGCAAGCGTTCTCGTGGGCGGAATAGATGAATAAATGTAAGGAGATAATTTATTATAAACATAAATACTAACTATTTTTCTTTTTCTTTTTAGGATTTCTTTCTCTGTATCTCAGCCCAAAACCAATATTTCAAAATAGAAATAGAGATACATGATGAACTTACAAAAAGATCCAAAGCAGCCACCAAAATTGAATAGTAGTGGACAGATAGACGGCCAGATAGCTGCAATTTTTGCTGATCTGCCATAAAATCATTGAATTGAAAAATCAGATTTGGTCCTGGTAAGTATGTGCTCAATTGGATTTTGATGACCATGTCCATTTTCATAAAATTGAAATATATGAGTTCTCATTGCTTTTATAAATTTTAATTGTTTTTGGGGGATTTTAATTTCTTAGTACTTGTGTAGTGACTCAGCCTATTGTGCATGAGGGTATGACATGATTCAGTTATGGGGAGGACCTTCGGATTTTTTTTCTTTTTAGGTCTTTTTTAGGACTTATGATTTTTTTACTTAATTTTCTTCTTTATTTTTAGGTTAGATTTTTTAGGATTTTTTTTAGATTTTTTTATTTTACTAACTGAAAAAATTTAAAAGTTTTCAATAAATTTATCTAGTTTTAAGAAATTTAGTGACCATATAGATTGAATTTGATAGGGATATCGATTTGATAGATTTGTTAATTCGTTGAGTAGAGGTGAAAAATCTGAAAATTACATACCATCTGGAATCAATCTACGTGATTATGTATTTTATCCACACATACATTTTTATTTAAACTTGGGATGATAGGATTACTTAATACTTAAAAAACATTATATATATAAAGTATAATGAACATAAATTATTGATTAGTTAGATACTTTGCCTCAAGAAACCTTGGTATCTATGTGAAAAATAATTAGGTAAGTTGAAAAAAAAGGTTATATGTATTAACAAGTTTAATGATCAATTAGTTAGATATCTTAGCCTCAAGAAACCTTGATATTTACACGAAAGAGAATTGGATGAGTTATAAGTATGAAAAAAGTACTTAAAGGGCAACGAAGTGAGAATACTTCGAAACTTTTATATTGTAAAAAAGTTTAAGTTTGTATAGTTTGAATTAAAGTCCCAAGTTAAGAGCTATTACACATTCACAGAGATGCATAGGATCAGAAAACTTAGGAAGAATTATAGGATATATTAGGATTTGAAGTATCTAGGAAGAAATGATGTGACTTTTGTTGATTAAAAATATTTTTCTTTTTCTTTCTTATATTTTTTTCTTTATTTATTTGTCAGTTATCCTTATTTCGTAATCTTTTTATTTTCTTTCTTTGAATTTGATGGGTGTATTCACTATAAACCCTCAGAGACAACACTCGTCCACTAGGGTAACCTGGAGGTTTAACGGTTTGTTACACGTGCTAAGTGGAGTGAGGTTTTTATTTTTTGGGGATTTTAGTTTTTTTCCTTTTATATTAGGGTTTTGCTCGAGGATTAGCAAAAGTTAGGTATTGGAGTGTGACTATTGTGATTTTCATGTATATTTCATATCCTTTTTATACTTATTTTGGCCATATTTGATTCTGCATGGGCAGTTTTGTTTATAATTTTTTGTAGATTTTAAAGTCAAAAGCAATTTTGAAGAAAAATCTAAAAATGATGAAGAAAAGAGTTGCAGCATGAAAATCAGTGATACAGAGACCCAGAGATGAATTCTGGGAGTGAGATAGGATCTTCACTTTAAAATAAAGCAATCAAAAAAATTTCAGAGCCAGAAGTGAAAGTCAGATGGCCAATTCGCCATCCATACGACTGACCCGTCATTGATTGGTCAAACAAAAGCTAGCACAGAATCAAAATAGGATTTAGACTGGACACGTCTCAATATTTTGATCACAACTTTATGTTGAAATTTTTTCAGTTCAATTGTTTGACTGCTTATTTTTAGAAATTACCATCAACTGGCTGCAATATAAGTGAATTGAATTCCAACATCAAGTTTAAGTCAGATTTGGAGTCTTATTGTGTCTCCAATTGGAAAATGGCTCTGAGGTCTATATAAAAGACTAAAATATCTTGTAAATTGATTATAAAATCATAGAAGAGGCTTTGTTATTTAGGTTTTAATTCCTCTCTTGTAAATATTCTTTCTTATATAAAATTATAGCTTTTGGAGAACAAATTTTGGTGTGTTGGAATAAGAAGATCAGAGGAGAAGCTATAACTAAGAATTAGACGTGATCCCTAAATTGGTGTTATCTTTCCCCTTCTATCCTAGTTTACTATACCAAAATAGAAATCATATTTATTGTTTTGTTTTAAATTTTTTTTATCATGAACTAAATCTCCATAGCTGGGGCATTGATGTAGGCAATTATTATGAAGATTTGATCTTGTTACTTTATGTTAGTTTTATGATACTACTCCATTCTTCATATTAAATTCTATGTATGTTAAGTTTATTTATCCATTTTAATATATATCAGTTGACTACAACAACTTAGGTTTGAAACCGATAGGAGATAACCTATCAATACTTCATAGGATAAGAAACCACTTCCTACAGGCTGAGACAGATAGGAAACGCATAGGGTGTGCAATCATAAGAGAAAAACTAGAAATCTTAATGCTTCCTTAGCTAGTAAATTCACTTAATCAAAAAATTATGCGTTCTAGACTGAAGAATAGAATTAATATTGCTCGATAGCGAATACTAATTAAAATACAGTTTTTTGATTGTTAACATGAATAATATGTAGTCAGTAGCACAATTAACTTGTTACGTCAGATTATTAATTTGTTAAAATCAATTGCCCTAGTGTTTTTCTTATCTAAAGCTAATATATTTTTAGTTTAATTTTACTTCTCTATTTTTATCCATCTTTCAGATAAAGCTTTGAGTTAATACACATTTAGTACTTAATATGATAACAATCCTCGTAAGTTCGACACTTTATTCATCATTTTATTACTTGTAAATAATTGGCGCACTTGCCATTCACCACATCACTCTGCACACTAAGGCTGTCGATCGGGCAATCGACAGGCCTAGCCCAAAATTCCCAATAAATTTAGTTGTTGAAATTCTTTTCAATAATTTTGACAATTTTGTAAAATTATATAAACAATAAATATTTTTGAATAGGATTAATGCTATAAAATAAATGCATATGTAGAGAGAGAAAATTTTGATAGGAAAGTTATATTATGTGTTTACTAAAAACTAAATTAAACAAAACCTAGTTAGAAAAATCTTGTGTGTGCAAAGCTTTTTGAGCATCCATTTCAACGCTCAAAACTTAAACATTCTAAACTCTTACAATGATTAAGACAATCTTCAACTCTTCTTCAGGCGGGTTTCTCAAATAATCCACGCTTTGATTTTCAAGCTTGAATCACATTCTTGAATCATCTTGAATGCTTTGATACCTTTCTTTTGACTTGAACCTTGTAAACTTAAAGACACTTGAACTTGATTAGTACTAAATAATCATATGAGTTTTGTAATCACCAAAACAAAAATGGTGATTGTACCCTTTGCGCCAACAAGAGAGTGAGTGAAAAAGGGGGAGAGAGAGAGAGATAGAGAAGGAAAGATAAAAGAGAGATCAACAGAGAGAGAGGTCCTGAGAAAGAAAGCGGAAGAGAAAGAGAAAGAGAGAGAAAAAGAGAGAGTGTGTGAGAAAAAGAGAGAAAGAGAAATCAAGGAGGAGAAAAATGGAGAATAAAGGAGAAGAAATTAGAGAAGAGAGGGAAAAGGAGAAAGAAAAAGAAAAGAGGAAAGAAAGGAAATTTAGAAAAAAGAAAAAGAAAAGCAAAAGAAATTTAGAACTTACATTAATTATGTTTAAAACTATATAAATTTTAATTATTTATTTTAAAATTATATTTTCTCAAAAATTATTGTTAATGCATAATAATATATATTACACCATCAAATTTATTTATCAGTATTATTATTCATATAAAAATTATATTAATAAATGCATGATAATTACGATTTTCATGTATACTTTATGTTCTTTTTATACCTTCTTTTTCATATTTGATTCTGCATGGGTAGTTTTGTCTATGATTTTGCAGATGTAAAGTTAAGAGCAATTTTGGAGAAAAATCGAAAAGCGATGAAGATAAGAGTTGCAATAAGGAATTCACTAATACAGATAAAGATGAAACTCGATAGTTCAACAGAGTCTACATATAAAGAGAAAGTAGTTACCAAAAGATGAAGATCAGATTTAGAAGTGAGACAGCCAATATGCTATCTATACGACCAATCTGCCGTGCACTGTTCAAAATAGAGAGCAAAATCAGATTCAGATTTAGATTTAGACTGAACATATTTCAGTATTTCGATCATAACTTTCGCTACAGAAATCCAATTCATATAATTCAAGATGCTACAGAAAGATAATTGAAAGGGCTACAATATTTTTGTTGACAACTTTTTTTAGGTTGACTGCCCGTTTCAAGAATTAACATGAGCTGGTTGCAATACAAATCAGAATCAAATTCTGACACCGAGTTAAAGTTGGATTTAGAGTCCTCCTTGTATCCCTTACTAGAATAGGTCACTAAGGTATATAAATACAACAACAATCTCTTGAAAGGGAAGCTTTTGTAGAGAATAGAATCAAGCTTTATAATTTAGATTTTAGTTTCTCTCTTATAAATACTTTTTCTTATATAAAATTCATATTTTAGAAGAAGAAGATTAGAGGATAAGTGAAAACTAAGAATTAGACGTGATCTCCAAATATGTGTTATCCTTTCTTTTCTCTTTTAATTTACTATATGAAATTGAAATCATGTTTATTATTTTGCTCTACAATTTCTTTATCATGAAATAAATCTCCATAGCTGGGGTATTGATGTATGCAATTTATATGAAGATTTAATCTTTTTATTGTGTTAGTTTCTATATACTATTTCGTTCTTCATATTAAATCTTTCTATTTTAAGTTTTTATTTATGTTCTTCAAGTTATTAATTGATTGCAACAATTATATAGATGGCTAAGTTTGAGACCGAAAGGAGATAATCTAGCAATGTTTCATACGAACAGAAATCACATTTTATAGGTTGAGATCGAAAAGAGATGCATAGGTTGTATAATCATAAGAGAAAGATCACTAGATCAAGAGATTGTAGGTTCTCGTCGAGAGAATAATATTAGTGTTGCTCAAAAGCAAAAATTAATTTAAGTAGGGTGCTTTCGGTTCTTAACATGAGTAGTAGTAGTTACTAGCATAGTCAACTTGTTAATTCGAATCATTAAATTGTTGAAATCAATTGCCTTAGTATTTTTTCTATCCAAAGCCAATATTTTTTTAATCTGTATCAATTTTATATCTTTATCTTTCTTTCAAATAAATTTTTGAGTTAATACACTTTTGGTACTTAATAAGATAACAATCCAGGTGGGTTTGACACTCTACTTATCACTTTATTACTTATAAATGATTGGTGCACTTGCTAATTCGCACATCAAGTTTTTGGCACCGTAGTCGGGGAATACTCTATACATTTATACACTAAACCTGATTAAAAGAATAAACACAATATACACAAAAATTTCAGCTTAAATAAGTACAAGAATAACTACAAAAAGGTCAGTGGTCATGATGTTAGATCTCTTATTTTGATGATAACAATATAAACTGTGTGTACTAGTATTTTGTGCAGTATTCAAAGCCATATGAACTATTCATCAAGCTTATACTCAAGGCTGAAGATACAAGATTTATTGAAGACATATATTATTTATCATGATGTATATTTCTATGTTTCATGTCTTAGTATCTATTGAAAAAGCCTTGAACACACACTAAACACACACCTTAGTATTTAACGTTGATATAGTTTATATCTACCTTTACTTTTTATTGCTATACATTAACCAGTCGACCTATGACAGTTTCCAGTCGACTATAGTGTTTTACAGAGACTTAATATGCTTCTGGAATCTTGTCCAGTCGATTGATCCTAAGACCCAGTCGATGATAGTTCACAAAACAGTGATTCTAGTCGACTGATATGTCTGAACCCACACTTATCAGTCGACTAATAACAAGTTTCAGTTAACTGATCTGACAGTTTATAGCCCTTGGAAATCTTAAGAAAGTAAGAAAGAAGGATGAACAACAACCTAAGAAGAAAGCACTTACCTTCAAAGCATCTTCAGACACGGAAGAATCTGATAATGAAGAAAATGACATTGAGATGATTACAAAGAAGTTTAAAAAGTTCTTGAGAAAAAGTAAGTTCAATGAAATTAAAGATACTAATGAACTTCCCATGTTTTTCAAGTGTAACAAATCAGGACACATGAAGAAAGATTGTCCTTTACTTAAACCAAAAGTCAACTTCAACAACTTCAACAAATTGAACAAGTTCAAAAAGAAGAAAAAGGCTTTACAGACTACTTGGGATGATAGTGATTTATCATCATCGGAAGAAGAAGAAGCAACCAAAACAGCAAATATGTGTGTCATGGTTCAAGAAGATGAGGCACAAGAATTTTTAAATTATGATGAATTATTGGATGCTTTCAATGAATTATTTCTTGAATTCAAAACGGATAATATGAAAAACAAGTTTATGAAAAAGGAAATAATATTTTGATTGAAGAAAATTCTCCTCTTAAATTAGAAACTTCTTTAAATTCTGTAATATCAGATTTGAAAAAGGATATTTCATCTTTCAAAGGCAAATATGAAGAAATTTTGAAAAATATTTCAAAATTTAATAAAGGAAAATAAAATTTGAACAATTTGTTATTTTCACAAAAAGTTTCAAATAATCATTTTGGCATTGATTTTTCAAAAGAAAAAGAAATGTTTTCTCATATATGGTAGAACTAATCATGCTTCAGTTCATTCATATGTTAAGAAAAATTCGAATAATTTTTCAGGAAGACCTAAGTACAAATATATATGGGTTCCTAAAAATTTAAATTTCTTTAACAAGAATACTTATATTGCTTCACACATAAACACTGTTTGCAATTCTATTCATTATATTTATGTTAAGAAGTGAAAACCAAATTCCAAATGAATTTGGATTCCTAAAGGATAATCCTTTCAGACCCTATTGAAAATGGGTACCAAACAAGTTCATTTATAGTTTTCGGGTACCCCAGAAGGAAGATTGATACTAATAATAGTTTTATGCAGTAACAGTGTTTCATATGATTATATACAAACTCTCTTTTTGTTAATGACAAAGGGGAAGAAATTATTGGTAACTAACCGAGCATTAATGCTGGGGGAGAGTAATGTGTTATTTCTGATATATATGTTCTCTCACATCATTAATGCAGGGGGAGAATTATTTATCATTATCAAAAAGGGTGAGAATGTTAGATCTCTTATTTTGATGATAACAATATAAATTGTGTGTACTAACATTTTGTACGGTATTCAAATCTATATATGCTACTCATCAAGCTTATACTTAAGGCTCAAGTGAAGATTTATTGAAGACATGTATTATTTACCATGATGTATATTTTTATGTTTCATGTCTTAGTATATATTGTAAAAGAATTGAACACATGCATAACACACCTTAGTATTTAACCTTGATATAGTTCATATCTACTTTTGATTGTTATTACTATACATTGATCAGTCGACCTATGACAGTATTCAGTCGACTAAAGTGTTTTACAGAGACTTAATATGCTTCTGGAAGCTTTTCAAGTCGACTGATCCCAAGACCCAGTCGACTGATAGTTCATAGAACAGTGATTCCAGTCGACTACGTCTCTTTCCCAGTCGACTGATTTATCTAAACCAACACTTATCAGTCGACTGATAACAAGTTCCAGTCGACTGATCTAACAGTTTATAGTTGTTGTTTCTTTGAACTTTTGATACCTATTCCCTCCTTTCTAACAGCTATATTCTTGATATTTGAATTTTCCCAACAACTGTTATTTAGTTTCCAAAAGTTTTATAAATAACTAAGTATTCTTGGACTTCAAAAACACAATTTTAATTCCAAATCTCTTGACTTCTAAATTCTGAAATTTCTGTCAAGATAGAAATACTTTCTCTTCCTTACCTTAATCCACTTCCAAACATCTTCTTAGGCAGAAGTAGAAGAGAAATCCTATTAGCCACAGCAAAGAACCATTTGCACTTCATATTCATGGCTTATAGGTTGAAGATTTTATAATCGGTGAAAGGTAAAGGTCTTCTCGGAGTAGAGAAGAGGTGTACAGAATTGGCAAGGTTGTTTATCGATTAGTGTACATGTGTTGATTTTGCAGTTCTCAAAATCAAGGTTTAGAAAAATCTCAAACAGGTTTGCTTGAGGAGTGGATGTAGGTCTGGAGGACCGAACCAGGATAAAATCATTATGTTTGCGATTGTCTTCTTGATTTTTATTTCTGTGATTGATATTTACTTTTCAACTTACTAATCTTTCTTGATAAGTTTATTATTTTCTCTTTAGTGTTATATTTGCCATAAGATCCCACACATGATAGATAAGGAAACATGAGCATAATAATACAGATATATACAAGTAATAAAGATAGCTAGTCTCCTACTACATCCCATGACACATCAGGTACCACAAAATTTCTGGGCTCTAACTTGAGTAAACAACCTCAGGGTCATCAGAAAGCGACCTAGTGAGTGGTAAATTAAGAAAAGTAATAGTATATTATAATAGTACAATCATGATAACATATTGTGCATGGTTTTATAGCAGTAATATAATTTAATTATATTAACAATTGGTATACATATTATAATTATTAATTTAGTACTATAACATTAATAGAAATTAACATGTTAGGACTGTATTACAAATACAATTACATAAAATATGTGATTAAAACAGCAATGAAGTCAATTCATGTGATTAACATGCATTTTGATTTCTATTGTTTAAACTAACAGTAACAGTGGCGTGAACGATTTCAATGATTATAAATATACTTACGCAGAAAATAAATAGAAATAATCATGTTATAATGTTCGTGAGTGTCCAAGAACAATGTGTATGTAGAAAATACATAGAGTGCAGAGTATACATGCATAGTAACATCCTGTTAAACAAGAAAGCAGAAAGTTTAACACAATATAAATAGAAAGATATCATGCAGGTGACGAGCAATATACTAAAACTATACAATAATAGCAATCAATATCATCTGTTATTTTAATCAATATCTTCTAGTGTCCCATACCACTGACAGTTCATACTAGAGCCTGTATCCCTATAGAACTCATCCGAACATGGCATATGGGTACTATTACCCGAGCAAGAGAGTAACAAAATAACAAGCATTTCTATCGTCATTATTGTTTATGATGTTTTTTATGTTAATTGAAAACTCAAAGGTCAAGGAGCTCTAATGGGTGGGTGTATCGCGCGCATACTCGAGATCACGGCCTTAAACAGTCGCTTGGCTGCTGAGACCAAAGTTGACCCGCTAAGGCGAACAGAAAATAAGAAGTTCAATGAGCTATAAATAGGCGGTAGCTAGCACTATCCCATCCCTCGTGGAGGGACGTAAATGGATCCAAAGACATCCACCCGACAAGACCTAGTCAACCGCCAAGTTTCTCCAACCCCATATCATATTTAGTTTATTTAAAATATACAATAATAACAGTGCTAATAACGTGTAATAGGACAACATGACATGAGTAGTGCTTATCTCATGTAAATAGGATAACATGAGACATGAGATCCAGGAGATGTGGGATTCCAGAGGTCGTGAATTTTAGAGGTGGCTCCCACGAATTCAAGATGTGGCCCTCATCACGTGTGTATATGGTGTGGCATTTTGCTTCATGTAGCACTTAGTTTCACGTGACACTTAGTTCCACATATCAAATATTACTTACCGACAAGATCAGATAATAAGAGTGTCATATCATTAGCAGTGATACAGGAACAATAGTGTCATATACTCTTATGAATCCATGTAATAATGATACAAGAATATGTAAATAATAGTGTCCACGATTATAAAAAAACATACAGTAATGTGCATACAATATAATGGTAATTCTTGAAATAAGAAACATGTGTCAAGTATAATAGTATTTGTTCTCATCAATCAGGTAATAGTAATAAGATCAATATGATATCGTTAACACGAACATGTGTCAATATAACAATATTTGTCCCAATGATTTCAGTAACATTAACATGGTCGATATCACTATGTAATCATGTACACTTATCTATTTTTCAGACTCTTCACAACCATATTCAAAATTACCAATTTACTATTTTGGAATTCCTTTAATCAATAGTCTAATATCACCCAACTTGTATATAATTCATCAATATTTTATACTAAATAAACAATTATAATAAAAATATTATTTTATTAAAAAAGCTACAAAGCACACACACATATTTGAATTAAAGTGGTTTACAAATCACATGATAGATTAGAAGAGATAAATACAATTTCATTAAATAAATCAATAAATTAATTTTATTCGACACGTTGAAATATAATTTATAAAAGAAAACACTCACATCATTCCAGGAATCTATTGGAGATTTTACTAGACTACGAGTCCTGTGTTGGCCATTAGTTTGTAGTTCTCGTCTCCACGATTCCAATGGATCGAGAATCATCTGAATCAAACTCTTCCTTTTGTTTTGAAGCTGGTTCGAGTAGATATCAGGCCGGGTTGGATACGATCCAATAACCTAAACATAATAGTTTAAGTGATTGGGTTTTGGGTTAATGGATTAATAAGTTTGAGTCGAGTTTGTTAGGTTAACTAGTTTGGAGTGAGGATCCAATATGAGAGAGTGTGAGATAGAATAAGAGGGAGGAGCAGGGGAGAGAGGGGGCATTGAGGAGACTGGCGGTGGCGCGACAGTGCCGTGGTGGAGGCTACTATGCCGCCAACGGCGGCGACACTGCCGGCACAGCGAGGGGAGAGAGAGAAATGAGAGAGATAGAGGAAGAATGAGAAGGGGAAATAGGAAAGGAAAAATGAAGATGAGAGAGAAGGAGGTAGTAGTGGCGGTGGTTTATGGCGGCAGGTCTAAGCGAGGTTGGGCGGCAGGCAGAGAGGAGGAGGAGGAGGAGAAGAAGAAGAAAGAGGAGAAGAAGAAGAATAAAAGGAAGGAGAGGAAAAGAAAGAAGGAGAGAGATAAGGGGAGAGAGAAATGGAGAAAGTGGGGTAGAAGACTGTGTGGTGGCAGCCTGGTGCGCGATGGCAACAATCGACGCAGCGGTCTGCCCCCGGGAAAGAGAAAGAGATAGTGAAGAGGGAGAGACAGTAAGAAATTGAGTGAGTGAAAAAAAGGAGAGAGAGAGATAGAGAAGGAAAGAGATAAGAGAGAGCAACAGAGAGATGGCCTGAGAAAGAGTGTCACGCCCCGCTTCCCAAAATACGCGGGAATGGGGTCGCAACGAGAGTCGGCGACGTATATACACGAGGAAAATACCCCACAGTATATACGCTAAGCCTAAATTAACCTGAACAAGCTATAATCAGAACTATAATAATCATCGAATCACTGCAACAATACATATACATGATAACAGATAGATAATGACAAGGATATGGCAGCTGAAAGCGATAAAAGATAGAATCATGAAATATCAGGAATAGAATGACAGGCTAAATGTGATATACAAGAATCAAGGAATAATAGCAGGAAAGGAAAATGCAAAAGTACCAGAATCAAAGGAAGAGGACCCAAGCTCCTCGCTAAGCGTACCGCCTCATCAAACACCTGCACATTAGAAACAATCGTCCAATATCTGGACGTGCAAATCCAGGGTCGTCAGAACGCGACCATGATGAGTGTGTGTGTGTAAAGGGGAAAGAGCTCGTGCAGAAGAAACAATGTGCATAAATAGTAATAATAACAACTGCAGATAAAAGAGACTAAATAAATAGCTGAACAGTAACACATATGATAACCACATGAATACAGATAGAAGATAACTGGCACAACTGTAAATATGCAATCAATGTCAAGGCGTGTAATCTATCACATGTCACTAGGCTGGCATCCAAGTCTGGTCATAAGTCTGGTCCTGGTTACAATCATGTATACAGCCATATGTCATAAGGCAGGGTAACAATTCAGGGCATGACACAATGTTTTCATTCGAAACATTCAATAAACAATCAGTAGTGTTCTATGTTATCTTTGTCACTTTCCCACCGGCGTCCCACAACATCCGACAGTTCACCCTGGAGCCCGCACATCCAGTAGAACTCATTCGAACTCCGATATGCGGGTATCATTGTTCTAATAGGGAAAGAGAACCAAATAACATGTATTCAAGGTGTCATCAACATACAAGTGCGTGTGAATGCTAATAGGCACTGAGAATGTAATATCACGCTAACACCAGGTGGCACAATCAGTAGATAGCCCTACAGATTCAAGAGGTGGCCCCCACAGATTCAAGAGGTGGCCCCCACCACGTGTGTGGTGTGGCACTTTGCTCCGTGTGGCACTTTGTTCTGAGGGGAATGGATTCTAGAGGTGGCCCCCACGGATTCAAAAGGTGCCCCCCACCATATGTATGATGTGGCACTTTGTTCCGTGTGGCACTTAGTTCCATTCAGGATCCACCGGACGCTAGTACGATTGTGGGATACATCCTCGTCATCCCGACACCAGGCGGCAAACCGCCGGACGCCGGTTAGACTGTGCTATTAACAGGGTAACAGTGCATGGGACATGGGTACAGGAGATACAGGAGTCCAGGATACATGGGTACAAGATATCAGGTAACAGTGTCATAGTCATGCCAAGGTCCCATGAAGGTGCCAGGTGTACAGTCAGTTAAGTAGTGTCATTAGTAACAATCAATATCTTAGGCCATTTCAATTACTGGGATGCTACGGGATGGTAACAATATCAGTACAGTAATAATCAATCAGTAATCGTATACACGGTGAACAATATCAGTAACAGTGAACAGTAACAGTAACCGTGTATACGATGAACAATAAAACTGTATAAGATGTTACAGTCACCCAATCATTTCCCCGTAACTTCCAGTAATCTGAATACTAGGTTTATCAGTCAGGTGCCAAGCATGACCAGTCAAGTTCAGTGCACCAATATCCAACTAAACTCTCACCTGTGTTATCATAAAAGATAATCAAATCTACTAATGAACTGATAACTGCTATCCGGTAACTCGGAGTACAAGATCACTGATATCGACTAGGTCACTATCACAATAACTCAATTTCTGCCAATTGAATTAATCCAGTTTCTAACATCACAACAAGTCCACATCAATATCAGAATGAATCATCACTTAAATCATCACCAATAAATGAATAACAAGTCAACACATACTGAATCATATCAAAGTAAGGGAATCATCCTCAAATAACTTATTGTCTAGACTATCTACTCTTGGTACTCAACATCATCAATATATCATCTAAACAAATCTCAAATGCCAACAACGTCAATCTCATCTCAATACAAGTCAGGTTCCAATATAAGGAATATAGATTCTGGATAACCTCTAACTCAAGATCAACCTAAGTCACAACTCAACTAATCCAGTCATATCTGATATGTCCTCAAATACTCACTAATAAAGTCTTGTCTAATTACTGATCATCATTCAATGCAAATAATATAAGTCCAGATCAATCCAACGTCATTACAAACAACTCAGATTCCAATAGTTCCATAATCATCTAATTTCATTACACATCTAGTAATCTGATTCAATAATTGTCATTCCAACATATATCAACATCAGTGCTAATCCTCTCACTCCATAAATCTACGCTAAACCATAAGTCTTCACAATTCCCTCTTCTATTATGATCAGTCATAATATCCCAACACTCGATATCACAACATATTCATGCATCTAAGTTCTACTAAATCAAGTCGTTACCACCACTATCTATCTCTAGAGATCCTATACATCCATCTATATCCATCTCTTGAAGTCATATTCATCCATCAATAGTCATTACATACTCGAGGGTAAGGTCTACAATCCAATGAAGGAACTATACACAGCAGACAGCTAATATTAGTCGACTAAAGAAAGTGAGTAGTCGACTAGAGGGAGAGTTAGTCGACTATAAAGGTGGTCCAAGTCGACTAGGGCAAGGCAAGTCGACTGACAGGGTAGGGCAAGTCGACTGACAGAGAAGCAGAAAGTTACACAGCTCCAGGAAACAAAGTTAGTCGACTTGACCTAGGGTGTAGTCGACTAATTAAGTTATTAGTCGATTAATAAAAATGGCAAGTCGACTAACAGGTGATACAGAGGACAAACAGAGAGCAGATCCATTTCCTGGGAGGTGGGTTAGTCGACTAGAGGGCTGGGTGTAATCGACTAATACACGGATTAGTCGACTAATATCAGGTATTAGTCGACTAATCAGGTTCTGTCTGGGCACTAAAACCTGAGATACATCCACTCTTCTTCCCATATTCTCTCCAATACACATATACTCTCCAACATACATATCTACACTGATAATCTAAGCATTCATATGGTAAATAAAGGATTCCAACATCATAGATATATGTGCATACATATCCCTATACATTCAATCATGGTAACGTAAAGGGATGTCGGTCCACATCCAAACATAACGATCTCCATACATAAACATGTAATCTAAGTATTCTACTCAACAATTACATAACATATAAAATAATAGCTACAATCACTTAATAAAAGAGAGAAGGAGGAAGAGACACTCTTGGGGAATCGCTCGTCGCTGAGCGCGTCAAGGGCCGAGTCACTGTTGCGGTCGTTGTGATGCTGCCATTCGCTGTCGGACTGCATGGAAGGGTAGCCAGGGTGCTGGAGAAGGCCACCGTGCCGCTCTCCGACGACGGGCTGGCGTGGATCGGGAGAACTCGCTGCTCGCTCGCTGCCTGTGCGCTCTGGTCTGTTGATGGCTGTCCAGATTTGCTGTTGATGGGCTGGAGGGTGTACACGGCCTTGGACTAGTCTGCTGGTGACTGTGGTGGATCTCCGGGCTGCTGCTGGGCAAGGAGAAGGCGGCCAAGGAGGGTGTGCCATGGTCTCGGAAGCTTGATGGCAGACGGGCTGTCGGAGAGATCGTGGACTGCCGAAGAGAAGAGATCGCGCTCCGGCAGGGTTCCAGTGATGAGGAGGCGCTGCAAGGGGTGCTGGGGGTGTGGATCTCGCCGGAGACGAGAGGGAGGCGGCCTGAGGGAGGAAGATGGGCTGCTGGTTGCTTGGGGGGCGAAGGCCAGGCCTGGGCGCGCGTTGGCGTGCTGGATGGGGGTGCAGGCTGATGGGGTGCGCCAAGGAGGGGAGGGGGTGCGTTCGGCCCTGGTGTTTGGCCTGGGCGTTTGTGCGGCTGTGAAGGGGACCGCCCATGGGTGAGAGGGGGGCCGGCCATGGTGCTGTTCCAATGAAGAGAGAGGAGAAGGAGGTGCGACAGCATGAGGGGGAGAGAAATTAGATTAGGGTTAGGGCTAGGTTTAGGTTAACAATAGGATTATATATAGGATGAGTTGGTTAATGGGTTTCGGGTTGATCCAAATAGGTAATTGGGTATTGGGCTATAGGGTAAATGGGTAGGATTAGAAATCCAAACGGGTAGATGGGTAATCAAGATAATGGGTAAAGGATCCAGATGGGTAAATGGGAAGTATCAAAGAATAAGACATGAATGGAAATCAAGGGAAGGGAATACACCACTACAAAATAATAATCCCACATTAGTAGTAACACTACTTAACCAAAATAATAACATTAATAATACCAATACATTACATGACTAATCTAATAATAATAAATAACAGTAACAATATAGATATTACTAACAACGAGTAATATTATATCACATGAAAAATAAATACATGTACACATTTAAAATACCAGTATATTTTTTTCAAATACCGTACTTTAAAAATAGGGATATTACAAAGAGAGTGGGGGACAGAGAGATAAAGAGATAAAGCGAAAAATGGAGAAAAATGGAGAAGAGAGGAGAAAATTGGAGAAGAGAGGAGAAGAAACAAGAAAAGAAAGAGAGAAAAGGAGAAAGAAAAAGAGAAAAGAAAGGAAATTTAGAGGAAAAAAGAAAAATAAATTTAGAACTTATATAAACTATGTTTAAAACAATATAAATTATATTTAATTTCTTTTAAAATTATATAAATTATAATTATTTATTTTAAAACTATAGTTTCAATTTATGTGTTAATTCATATATATATATATATATATATATATATATATATATATATATAATATATATATATATTTATATATATTTATATATTAAACCATAAAATTTATTTTTATATGTATTATTATTCATATAAGAATTTATATTATTAATATGCACATATAATTTATTTTTATCGGATTATTATTCATATAAGAATTTATATTATTAATATGCATATATTTATATTTTATTATTTTAAATATTTCTTTTGCTTCTAAAAATATCTGCTCAAGTATAATAAAATATTAATTGATTTTATAAAATTTTTTATTTATGACAAATAGTTTTGTCAATATAAGTAAATCAAAACAAATTTATTTGTTGATATGATTCAGCATTTGGTTTAAATATAAGTAATGGTATTGTTAAATATTATCTGGTATATATAATTATTTTAATTCTTTTAAAAAATATCAATACTGTAATAAACTTTTTAGATAAAAATACGTATTTAACAAAACTCAATTTATAAATCAAAATAAATCATATTATCGGTATTATACATATATTAGCAGATTACATTATTACAAAGAGGAAGATCAATATCAAGAAAAAGACTTGCATCAATATGTCTGAAAGTTTGTTTAGATTCTTGTAAAGAATAATGCTGATTTTATTACTCAAGCTCACACATACAAAAGTTTCAAGCATTTTTTATTGAGTTTCATTGAATATGAACTTGTGGTTTAAAGTTTGGCTTTATCAAAAGTTTATTTATAAGAATATCTCAAAAATAAGTTTATATTAGTTTATATGTGTATTAGAGTTATCCATACATATAGATCTTCAAAAGAGTTTTTAATAACTTGTTTTCGTGTTTTATACATGTATGGAAAAACTTGTTCAAGTTTAAACTTTAGTTTTTATAAAATCTTGTTTAAAAAAGTTTATATTTTAAAATAAATTTGAAATCTCAAAAAAAGTTTAAAATATTTGAAATGTTTTGATTTTAATCATACATATTGGTGCTCAAAAGTATTTACATGAACTTGTTTTTTAGAATTTATAGGAATTTATTTTGATTTTTAAATGATTTTAAAAGGAAAATCAAAAACTGTTTTTGGCCTTAGGCCGGTCAACTGGGTGGTCGACCGAAAGTGCCACAAGCCACTGGTTTTGTGCACGCGGTTTACCAGATGGTCGACCGTTCTACAGAGACTGCTCAACCGCAGTTTTGTACTAACACCATTTCACTATTTTGGTTATAACTTTTTACTCTGATATCAATAGATGTGATTCAAATTGCATAAAAAGTTAACTTCAAGAGATACATTTTTTGTTAAATAGCTATGTCCAAATTATAATTTTATGGTGTCAAATGTTGGTTTTAAGTCATCTTGTATGTTGAAAATAGTTCTTATATTTTTTTTGTTTGACACTTTTCAGTATTTTAATTATAACTTTCTAATCCAATCTCTGATAGATATGATTCTTATTTCATTAGAAAGATAACTTACAGTTCTACAATTTCATATCGAATGGGCATTTCGAGATTACAAACGTTTTACCTCCAAAAATGGGTTTAAAGTTAGAATTATGCAAAACTGTTTTTTTGCATAGCGGTCGACCGTCAGTCGACCGCTAGCTCTAGCCGTATTGAGCTAGGCCTAGGTCGGTCAACCGTTAGGCAGCAGAATTGTCATTTTTAGTTTTAAATGGCTATTTCTTGGTCAAAGCTTTATGGATTTAATTTCTAACGGCTATTTTGAATAAAACATGTTTTATTTTAATACCTATATATACAGAGATTATATTAGAGAGTTTTAAATTAAGAATTTCAAGAGTTTAGTGTCCAAATCTTTTCAATCTTGAAGAATTGTTTTCAAGTATTTTTTAGCTACTAAATCCTATTCTCTTTAGTTTCTCGCACAAATCTTGAGCCATTCAGATCTATATTTATCTGATAGGGATCTTTGTCTTGTGAGAAAGTTTTGTTTGTGCTTAAGAGTCTTGATTACTAGTAATCGATTTTGTATTTAGTGGTTGGATGTTACGGCATCGAGCGAACTTGTAGGTTCGTGTGTTGTAGTTCTTTCGGAAATGAGTGAGGGACTTGCGAGTCTGAGAGTTCTTGAGGGAAATTGTACCGGTGGATAATCTTGCGGGATCAACCTTAGTGGAATCCTTCATTGCTGTAAAAGCAGGAATGTAGGTCAAGTTGACTGAACCTTGAGAACATATCCTGGTGTCTACTTTTGCTGTTTTCTTTCTCTCAACCCAACTCTACTCAATCTTATTTATATTTCTTGAATGCATATTACTTGAGCTCATCCTTACATGCTTGATATTGCTTGTGCCTAATTGTTATACTCTTTTCTTTATTATTATTTTTATTATTTGAAATTATTTAATCTTTTGTACTATTTTAATCAAGAAAGTAATTTAACACCTCAACTCTTAGTTAAGAGGAATCTTAAGAAGAAGTTCAGAACAATTCACGAGGTATATGACTTAAATTCTTGGTTATTAGTTTATTGTTTAAATGTGTTGATTTTAGTTAAGTTTTAATTTTCATATTTAATTAGCATATCATCTACTCAGCCCTTTAGGTTATTTCTGTGGGCTTTTAGGCCTACATGGTTAACACAGTCGATGACTCCTAAGTCAGGCTGAGGCAAAGCATGCGCTGATCACATGCCTCATGTGTTGGGAATGGCCCACACATTTGCTGCATGAAACCCTGGTCTCTAGATGCATGAGACTGCCGGTCGGACACGTGGCATGATCTGGCAATTTTATCAAAAAAACAATTTTGATCATTGGGCTGTTTGTCTCAAGGTTGCTTCATCCCGATGTAGAGTTACAAAAAAAAAAAAAAATTAAGTCAAAGTTCAGATATTTAATTATGACATAAAAGTGATCAGTCTAGACCCTTTTGACCTTGGAGGTTAAGGTTTCTTCCTTGGTGCCGGAGCTCAATTCTTGCTTGCAAGTTAAAACCAAGGGATGACCTTCCAGCTTTTAGCTCGAGGTTGTCTGAACCTGAGCTTCTCTTTAAGTCGTTGAGTCGAAGCTCAAGGTCTTCAGGCTGAAACTGTTGCGCACGGCCTCTGGAGAAATCACCAAATCTCAAATCAATATCAGAGTGTCAAAGTCCGTACATCAATTACCATCACAAATATAGCACGAATATAAATAATCAAGGAGAAACTAAACTATTTAACAAGGTTAGGCAATGTGAAGATTTTTTTCAATTAACTGAGTTATAAGGGTTATAAATTACTCCGAAGATCCAATTAGAGAATCTACACAATTTGTCATAGAATTTTCTCAAACAACAAACCCTAGAACTTTCTGATTCTCTCCTTTTTGGTTACAATTTGGGTACAAAAATCATGCTTATATAACAAGAGCTGTCGGAAAGATGGCTCAGTGCTTTTGAAAGCTTCATGAAGCTTTCGAATGCTTCAATCTCCAATTTCTGATTTCCAACTGTCACATGCTCCTCCTCTCTCCTAAACCACTCCAATTGAGTTTAAAACTCCCATTTTTTTATGTTCTTCCCTACAAAAAGAGTAAATTTGCATAAGAATAGAAAAAGATCAAGTATCAAAGGAGAGAAAAGACCTAAAGCTGTGGCACTTTTCTTCTATTTGTCCTTGAACTAAACAGCACTACAACAGATAATTTTTAAATCTAAAAAGAAAATCAAAGTGAACAGAGAATTCAATCTTAGTCTTATTTTAAATATGTAGAAAATTTTCAAGAAAAGACTGAAAGAAAAGGTAGAGAACATACTGATATCGGATTGACCATGATCACGATGACCGATATTCATGTGAGAGTATATGGTTGCGTAAAGGGATTATATAGTAGTAGAAGCAAAGTTTGATTAGGAGTTGGTACAAATTCTAATATAGAATAATTAACATAATTAGAAGTTCTAAGATAATTGGGAATTTAATACAAATGATATTATTCATATGTAAGTGTTCAATTGCTGAAAGGAGAAGTAGCATGGTTTAGTTAGGAGCTCTAATTCTTTTAGGACAGAGATTAAATATGATATATTAACTAATTGAGTCATATTCCTAAAGTGATTGACACTTTTTTTCTATATTAGGATTATAAGTTTTAACATAATTGGGAATCTGAACTAGATTGGATTCTACTAATTTGATACAAATCGAAATTAGGTCTTTTTATAGGATTTTTCTCAAATTTACCCCTCTAATCTTTCATACAAATGATCATAACTGCTCAATTACCCCTAATTCTTTAAAAACGATCAAATCTACCCCCACCGTCATCTGCAGTTAGTTTTTTAGCTGTTTAGGAGTTGATGACTAGATTTCCCTTCTCTCTTCTCTAAGTCTGTCTCTTCTCTATCTCTCCTCTCTGAGTCTCTCTCTTTAATCCCCTGTTGCCCTCTCTCTCCTCTATCTCCCTCTCCACTCCCACCTCCTCCCCTGTCGCCTTTTGCTTTTCTCCCCTTTTGCCTCTCCTCTCTCTCCTCTATCTCCCTCTTCACTCCCACCTCCTCCCCTGCCGCCTTTTGCTTTTCTCCCCTTTTGCCTCTCCTCTCTCTCCTTCACCTCCGTTCTCTCTCCCCTGCCGCCCTTTTCTCTTTCCACTGTCGTCTCTCTCTTTCTCTTATCTCTCTCCCACTGATCATACACATATTTTACATTCTTTTCATTACACTCCTACATTTATCGTGTAATTAATCTGCTAATTTTCTTGTCTTAAATGTCTATTTTGTAGAAGATAATCATTAAGAGAAAGAGGATTAAACTAAATAAATATCAGTTAAAATCAGATTTAACTGGATCTATTTGGTTAGTGAGGATAATCCCAGATCTAGTTTGAACAAATTAAGGATTGGGGTAAATGTTCAGCTGAAGATCAGAGCAAATCAGAAAGATAACACCAAATGAAAATCGGTAAAATTCAGATTTCTATAAATCCATTTTGGTTAGCTAAAGATCAACCGAGGATAACGTCAAATATAGAGTCCAAATTCAAAATTCAAAGGGATAAATGGATAGAGAGAAGATCAACAGATGAGATGAAGTAATTTTGACTCAGATATTGACTGGATATATTTTAGTATTTGAATCATAACTTTCGCTACCGAAACTCAAATCTAATAATTCAAGATGATACAGAAAGAAGACGTAGAGGGCTACAACTCTTAAGTTGATCACTATTTCTAATTTTGTCATTTGATAAGTTATATTCAGTAATAAATACGCCAACAAGCTGCAGATCAGAACTGAATATCCACATCAAATCAAGTTTGGTAATAAGGGGAGGATTCAAATTCAGAAATAGTCAGCTCTTCCTATCTTTTATCTCATTTCCTTATTCATTTCTATACTATAAATACTCCACACATCAGAAGCAGAAAGGGACGACCAAGCAAAAAGTAAAAGTTAGGCTATTCTATAGTTTGTAACTTAGGTTTTTAGTTTTTTTTTTATGTAATTTTTATTTTCATTATGTAACTGAGAAGAGAGGAGGTTTTCATGGAGGAATGAAAAGAATCTTGTACTGAGGGTGACACCGGTGTAAGCACTCTTTTCTTTCATTGTTATTTGAAATTGAAGTTTTCTTTTCTTTTCTTTTCTATTCTTGTTTGTTTCCCTCTTCTGTGTTTGTGAATCCAAATGACTTTGATAGCTTCGAAGTTACCTTGCCCTTGCAAGTGCCGTTGATGGCTTATGGTAGTGTAGCTTGCCCCTTCATTTCATAGTATAAATCGGGAATGGGGAAGATCATATTTGTCATACTTCGCTTGCCTTCAAACAAAGGTACATCGTCAATACGGGTCAAAGGTAATGATTGAAGCAAGACCTGCACAAAAAATAAAGTATTTCAGAACTTTAAATAAAGATGTGCAAGTGCTCAATTCTTACCGCTATAGCAAGTGACTATGCGGGTCGTGATCCACAGGGAGGGTTTGCGATGGAAGCGTTCAAGGTTCTGTATTGAAATCTTTATGAAGATAAAACGAAAGTTCTTCTTTGTTTTGAGTTATGAAAATGAAAAAGAGTTATGTTAAAGTTAGAAAGAAAACGGTAGAATAAGAAGGTGGAGAAGAATGGAGAATGACTATTTACAAAGAAATGGAAAGAAAGATTTGGAAGATAGGGTGTTGGTGATTTAATTTACAGAAATGAAAGAAAAGAAATAAAAATAATTACTTACCTTCTTTTCACCAAAAGCTTACCTTGAATCTTCAGCTACGATGTTACCTTGAAGTGGAGGCAATCCGCGCATAGCCCATAAGAGTTGATTATTGGTCTCTTCCACATTACATCATCAAGACAACTCAAGCATGAAATGATACAGAGAGAGACTCAATTCCATCGTCATGAGCTATCGGTGGCACTCGCAAAGGTAAGGCTCTTTCGATGCTTTTAGACTCACTTGGAAGACAATTTTACCAAAAAGAAAAGTGAAGTAGAAAAGAAGAAGAAGAAAACTAAAACTAAGTACATACAAAGAGAGAATACAGATTTGATTTCATAACGATAAAAGAAAAGAAAGAAACCTTACACCGGTGTCACTCTCAGCTCAAGCTTCATTCTTGTTCTTCCATGAAAGTCTGATCTCCTCTGAATTACAAAAATGAAAACTAAAATTACATGAAAAAGAGAAACAAAAACCTACACTAAAAATGGAAAACTAGGCTAAATCCTATCTCTACATGGTCGTCCCATTTTTCTCAGCTGAAACCTGTATTTATAGGCAAAACCCTAACAGGTAAGATCCCGGAAAAATTGGGGGAGCAAACGCTCCCCCAACAGAAATCAAACAGCCGCGGAAACGCGGCTTTGGCCGCGTTTCAGCGGCCAGGGTGTGGCCAGGTGGCCACACCCTGTTGGTGGGTCTCCCTGGTTTTTCCTTCTGCTTTTATCTTCAGTTAGTTTTCTCGTTTGAGTCCAGGATTGTGACGAAATTGCCTTTGATTCTTGGCTTTAACCGATCGATTCTGAGAGGATTCTTCTCAACCGGTTTTCAACCTCTTGATTTTGCCCTGATTTACTGAGTGCGAATTAATTCTGATTTAATTCAGAATTTGGTGGGCTTTTGGGCTCATTTCTCTTCATCTCCTTAAGGAATGGGCCTGCAAATAAATTAAACAATTAATTAGGACAATGCAGATTTTATTCTATAATAAGTATGGAAATATGATACTAAATATGCAACATTAGCGACCAATCACACCCCTATACCTATCTTTTGCTCGTCCTCGAGCAAAACAACTAAACTATACTAAGGATTATTAGACCACTTTCGCAGGTCACGCGATTGCACTGAGCATGTGCAACAAGCCGTTAAACCTCTAGGTTCCCCCTAGAGGATGAGTTTTGTCTCGTGAGGGTTTTCAGCGGATTACACCCACAAAATCCATAAAGAAAGGGAAACAAAGAGTTAGTATTTTCGAAAAGCATTTTGAAAGAGAAAATTTTTTGAAATATAACTGTAAGATTTAAGTAATCTATAAGTTATAGGAAAACCGAATTTTTCATTCCTAAACTTAGTCTCTATTCAACAATTTGTTATCAAT
Source organism: Agave tequilana (assembly GCA_038442645.1). NCBI lineage: Eukaryota > Viridiplantae > Streptophyta > Magnoliopsida > Asparagales > Asparagaceae > Agave > Agave tequilana. The sequence goes on from JAVJIF010030628.1 coordinate 354,196, forward strand.
CAAAGTAAGGAGTCAAATTGTACTTCTCATCTAGTCTATTACTTTACCCTAAGTTATATGCACCTTGTGACTGTGAAAATTTTGACTAAGGGTTCATTAACTCTAACTCTTATGCCTTATTTATTTATATATATATATATTTTGGTGGTATTATTCCTTAGTTCTATTAGGCTTTCTAATCTGCCCATGTAACGAGCCTTTAATCGATGACTCCCAAACCAAACGGTCTTAGGGCACCGGGTGAGAAAACGCCCCCAAGGACTTAAGGACTCGAGCAAACAAGGCCACAAAACTAAGGATTTTATTATATGAACCTCTTTTAGGCGTGAATACTTATGCTTTATTAGGCACAAATACCCAGCTTAATCAGAGGATATATATATATATTTTTCTTTTCAAACTTATCTAATCATCTTTCGCATAAATACTAAGGCTTGCTTAGGCCAAAGCACCTAGCTAATCAATAATTAGATTTGTTTATATATATTTTTTATTATTATTATTTTTTTTATAAGGCATAAGAATCTTTGTTTTTGAACCCTAACTGTGTAAGTGTATGAAGTGTGCATATTTCATCAAGGTAAAGATCAAGACTAAATTACTTTGACAAATTTTCTTTCTAACCCTAAAAATCAAACAAATAATCTTATTTTGACCAAGTATAAGAAATCCTAATTTGGATTTTCCTATTCCTTAAAATTGACTTAATTTCTTACAAAAAATATGTCAAAATATTGTTTCTATTTTCAAAAGTTTTTAAAAGTAAAGAAAATGTTAAATTTTTTTTTTAAATAAAAAGAAAAACCTAAGTTATGTTAGAACCCTCCCCCACACCTATCTCATGCGTTGTCCTCAATGTATGAATTAATGCATATATGCATGAAAAAGACGAAAGGGAAAGAAAATGTTACCTTAAGGTGGTGGTTCCGATGGTGGTCTGATTGGTCCACGAAATGCGGCCCAATCAACTTTTTGTGGAGTTCGGAGGAACCCACCAGAAATTTCTTTAATATAACCCATTAGAATGATGTATCCATGAAGGATTTTTATTAAATATTTGTCCCCATCTAATTTTCAAATTCCATAATTAATTTCGGAGTCAAATTTGTCAACCCCTTTGTCCCAAAATGGAGTATGAAATGATAGAATGATTGATTTGGACTCAGGAAGTATAGGAACTAATACCGACTCAGGAAGGTGACTTAAGTCAAGTAAAGGCTTAGGAGTCGAGATTGGTTCAGGAAGTGGGTCCAAGTCAAGAAAGTGAAACTCAAGTCCATATTTATTTTCCAACAATGGAATGTGACTTAATATTGGTGATTCAAGTTCAGGAATGATAGGTGGGGGAATCAAAACTGACTCTAAAATATTACTCAAGTTTGGTAACAAAACAGGAGTCAATATTGATTCAGAAAGTTGAACTGGATCACAGATTTGAGAATCTAGGTCACATATCTCATTGAGTTCAATATAAAAAAAATGAGAACTTGCCAATTTGTCAATAGGATTTTCAAAAGTGTAGAATTGGTCAAGTTCAATATGATCATCAAGAATGGGTGATTCAATTTCATGATGAATTGGCACAGGATTCAATGTTGACTCAGGAAAAAGATTGAAATCAGGTGAAGACACCGGAGTCATTATTGAATCAGGAAGTAAAATTGAATCACTAAGTTGAGATTCATGATCATATTCATTTTCAAGTTCGATTTCAGGAAAAGGATAACTTGCCAAACTGTCAATATTCTTTTCAAAATTTAGAGTTTGGGCAAGTTCAAATGATTGTTCTGAAATGGAACCTTGATTTCCAAAACAACCTGACTCATCGGCTCTAACAGAATGATTAGTGACATTAGAATTGGCCAAACGGTGAGAACGTAGAGATTGGACCATCATATCTATGTCACGATTACGAGCATTTTGAGCCTGGATCATGACTTCAAGCATCTTTTCATAGTTGATGGGTTCATCGTCTTGTTGAAAAGATGAAGTGTTGTTTTGGAATTGGTGGTGGAATTGTGAGTCCATCAGATTTTGGGATTTTTGTTTGGACTCACGCATACTCATTTCCAAAATTGATAGTTTTCTATTTTGGACTGGTGGAACTGAGTATGAATCTTGAAAATATTGTGGACTAGGTAGAGAAGGAGGACAAGTGGATTGAAAATTGGACTCGGGGGAGGTGAATTCCCACTGACTCTGTGAAGAGTTGAAATTATTATGGAAATTATGGTTATAATACTGGGGACATGGGTTATATTGATTCAGATAAGACCAATCCGGCACACTAGGTTTGTTAAAGTTATGATATGCCGGGTTGGTAATATCCGAAAATGAAGTCGGTGTGTAATATGGATTACTATTAAAGTTGGAAAAATTGTTATTATAAGCCATATCACACAATAGAATACAAACAAAGAAAAAATAAACAAATAAGCAAACAAAAAAGAAAAAAATTCTAATCTAAGTTAGGGTAGACCTATGACCTAGACGACTCCTAACTGGTTAGACTGTCCACGGGAGGCAGAATGCAGACTTTGACCACAAGCTAATCAGCCAGGTCAGGGCAAGGTTGGTGGGAGGTTATCCGTCAAAGACGTTCCTTAATTAAATAACCACCAACCTTCGAGCTTTCCCTTAATCCCTTTCCTAGACACTGATTTGGCAGGAGTCAAATTCTAACACCTTTCCCCCTTAGGATAATCTCCTAATTGAGTCCGAGATGTCCTTAGGGCCAACGTCTACTCATTTCTAGTTAGACTTGGGTTAGTGAGTGCTTGGAATCTGATTTTTGGGCCAAGGAAGGGTGATTAAATCCCCACCTTATCTTGTTATTAGGTGTTACCCTTAAAATCAATTTGTGCAAGTGTACAAGATAAATAAGATTCACTCAAAGCGATATAAATCAACCAAGAAATGAGTCCTATTCTGAATGCAATGCGTACGTACCTTGCTCCAGCACTCTTCAACAGTAAAATAAATGAATTGAAAAGACACGTGTCTAAAAGCGTCTAATCAATTTTTTTAACTTTTTCAACAAATGTTTTACTGTTGATTTATTAGCAGGCTTATGTGATGGCATTTAAGAAATAAAGTTTTCAGAAAACTATATTTTTGCAAAACAAGCAGCCCTGCAAAAAAGACAGTTAGTAGTGAACTCTTCCTTACCGCGGAAACGCGGCTAAAGCCGAGCAAACGCGACAATTCAGAGGGTACTTGGTCTCTATTTTCTGGAGCAGAGGCCCAAGACCACTTATATGTTTCTGCAATCCTTTTTTCCTACTTTGCTTGCCCTATAACCTGCAACAGAGAAGAAAATTTGTTTTAGTTCTAAAAATTCAATAAAAATCGGATTTCAATAAAAAACCATTACCCTCCCCGGCAACGGCGCCAAAATTTGATTGAAGCAAGACCTGCACACAAAATAAAGTATTTCAGAACTTTAAATAAAGATGTATAAGTGCTCAATTCTTACCGCTATAGCAAGTGGCTATGCGGGTCGTGATCCATAGGGAGGGTTTGCGATGGAAGCGTTCAAGGTTCTGTATTAAAATCTTTATGAAGATAAAACGAAAGTTCTTCTTTGTTTTGAGTTATGAAAATGAAAAAGAGTTATGTTAAAATTAGAAAGAAAACGGTAGAATGAGAAGGTGGAGAAGAATGGAGAATGACTATTTACAAAGAAATGGAAAGAAAGATTTGGAAGATAGGGTGTTGGTGATTTAATAAAAATAATTACTTACCTTCTTTTCACCAAAAGCTTACCTTGAATCTTCAGCTATGATGTTACCTTGAAGTGGAGGCAATCAGCGCATAGCCCATAAGAGTTGATTATTGGTCTCTTCCACATTACATCATCAAGACAACTCAAGCATGAAATGATACAGAGAGAGACTCAATTCCATCGTCATGAGCTATCGGTGGCACTCGCAAAGGCAAGGCTCTTTCGATGCTTTTAGACTCACTTGGAAGACAATTGTACCAAAAAGAAAAGTGAAGTAGAAAAAAAGAAGAAGAAGAAAACTAAAACTAAGTACATACAAAGAGAGAATACAGATTTGATTTCATAACGATAAAAGAAAAGAAAGAAACCTTACACCGGTGTCACTCTCAGCTCAAGCTTCATTCTTGTTCTTCCATGAAAGTCTGATCTCCTCTGAATTACATAAATGAAAACTAAAATTACATGAAAAAGAGAAACAAAACCTACACTAAAAAATGGAAAACTAGGCTAAATCCTATCTATGCATGGTCGTCCCATTTTTCTCAGCTGAAACCTGTATTTATAGGCAAAACCCTAACAGGTAAGATCCCGGAAAGATTGGGGGAGCAAACGCTCCCCCAACAGAAATCAAACAGCCGCGGAAACGCGGCTTTGGCCGCGTTTCCGCGGCCAGGGTGTGGCCAGGTGGCCACACCCTGTTGGTGGGTCTCCCTGGTTTTTCCTTCTGCTTTTATCTTCAGTTGGTTTTCTCGTTTGAGTCCAGGATTGTGACGAAATGGCCTTTGATTCTTGGCTTTAACCGATCGATTCTGAGAGGATTCTTCTCAACCGGTTTTCAACCTCTTGATTTTGCCCTGATTTACTGAGTGCGAATTAATTCTGATTTAATTCAGAATTTGGTGGGCTTTTGGGCTCATTTCTCTTCATCTCCTAAAGGAATGGGCCTGCAAATAAATTAAACAATTAATTAGCACAATGCAGATTTTATTAAGTATGGAAATATGATACTAAATATGCAACATTAGCGACCAATCAGTTAAGCAGACACCGAAGATGTAAGTAAGTTTTTTAGGTTTTAACTTTCGTTTCTTTTAATTTTAGTTTAGATCATCAACACCACAATTTCCTAACTCTTTTATCACTCTTTTCAATTTCTTTGTATTTATCCATTTTCTATTTTCTCCATCTTCTCAATCTTCCACTTACTTTCTAACTTAACTTTAACTTATTTTCCTTTTCTTTTAAAGAACTAAAAGAATATTCTTAACCATTGAATGTAACTTAAAAGAAAACTTGCTAAAAAAGCTTTCTTCGCTAGTCCTTCCTTGTGGACCACGACCCGCATAGCCACTTGCTATTGCGGTAGTATTGAGTACCTTGCACTTCTATTTTGTATTTCTAAAATTTTGTATCTTATGACTTTAATCAAATTTTGGCGCCGTTTTTGGGGAGGGACGGTAAGTAATTCTCTTTTAAAGTTTACATTTTTGGTTAACCTTCTTCATTGTTCTTGGTGTACAGGTTTAACAACAAAAAATTTTTTGCTGCAATGGACGTATAAGTGGCTCTGGACTCTGCTCAAGAAAGCAGAACCCAGAAGACCTCAGATTTGCTACATTTCAGTGGCAAACTGAGTGAACTACTAACATGTATTTTTGCAGGTTAGCTGAATTGCAAAGCTAAATTTCTGCAGCTATTTATTTTCTTGATTAACTCACTGCACATACTTTCTAACCTCAAGAGTAAAATGATGTTTGTTAAATGCTAAAAATAGTTTAGACTTTGCATTTAGGCACGTGTCTAATTCGTTTACATTTTATATTACTGCTAAAGAGTGCAGGAGCAAAAGGTATATATGCATAGCATATAGTTAAGGAAACATTCTTGAGTAATCATTTGCTTGTTGAATGTTACTTTTTTATATCCTGCACACTTTGCACAATCAATCTTAATGGCTTGTTCTATAAACAAGATAAGATAGGGAAGTCATTACCCTCCCTTAGCAAACAATCTCTTCACTCACTAATCCAAGCCTAACTAAAACTGAGTAGACGTCGGTCCTGGGGACATCTCGGACTCATATAGGAGACTGACCTATGGGAAAGTTGATTTGAATTTGACTCTTGCCAAATCGGTGTCTAAGGTTGGGAATTGAGGGGCGAAACCCCGAAGGTTAGTGGTTTGACATAATTAGGCCTGTTGCTTAGGCACAGATACCTCCCACTGATCTTACCCCTACCTGGTCGATTAACTTGTGGTCAAATTCAGCAATATACCCCCCGTGGACAGTCTAACCAGTTAGGAGTCATCTAGGTCTAAGGTTTACCCTAACTTAGGTTAGATTTTTTTTCTTTTTGTTTGTTTATTTGTTTGTTTTTCTTTGTTTGATTTTGACATTTCTTGTGTGATATGACTTATAATAATAATTTTTTCAATTTTAATGGTAATCCATGTTACACCCGGACCTCTTTTTTGGATGTTACCAACTCGGCATATCATAACTTGAACCAACCTAGTATGCCGAATTGGTCTAATCCGAAGCGATACATGCCCCAGTCCCAATACTATGAACAACACTGGAATAATCATCACTACTCTTCACAGAGTCAATGGGGATACAACTCCCCCGAGTCATATTGTCAAACACCCTATCAACATCCAGCTTCATACACTCTTTCTCGAACAACCATTAGAAGAATCAATTGACTGGAAAAAGTGGATGGAAGCCTTAGATGAGCTTGAGCGACGAATTCAAATTTTAGAAGACTCAAAATCCCGCCAAAATTTTCAAGTCACAAATCCTTACTATATTTTTCAAGAAGAACATGCTGACTTAGAAAAGAGTATGGAATCCATGATTCAATTCCAAAATGATCCACTCGATATGATAGAAGCAAGACTTAGTAGATTGGAAAACATACGTAGGAATAAGGAAACTCTCCCTACTCAATCTTTGACTATTTTCGATACTTCTAGTCATATTGATGAAAACCAAGAATCATGATATCTTGAAGACTTTGACCAAGATTCAATTTCACCACAAAACCTTGAACTTGACCAATATCAACCCATAGACGTATTGGCAAGTTTCCATTTTAATGAGATTGAACTTGATTATGAATGTAAACTCGATCCCCAACTTTGTGATTCAGTTTTCATCTTCGAATCTATGTTGGCTCCGGTATTCTTACCCAATTTGGACCAATTTCCCGAGCCAACATTTATTCCCGTACCCATAGATCTAGAAAGAAAATCACCAATTTTGAATAGTCACATTCCATTGATGGAAAAAGAATGTGAATATTAATTCTTGCACTTGGACTCAACTCTTGAACCAAAACTAACTCTCGAACCCAAAGTTGATTTTCCCGAGTTAGTATTGATTACTGAACCTATCATTCTTGAGTCTAAGTCAACCATTCCAACAAGTCACATTCTTTTGTTGGACATAGGTATAGACTATGATGACTCTGTGATGATTTTCTAAGACTGTTCATGTAAAGGGAGTAAGTTTCATGATAGGATCTTTCATGATCCTATTCATATTGGGGACTGTAAAAATGTAAATAGAAAAGAGGTCAATAAAGGTGGGTTCCGTTAACCACCATATTATCTTGATTGGGTAGCAATGCTTGACCCAATCAGACCACCACCGGGACTACCACCATAAGGTAATATTTTCCTTCCCTTTCTTCTTTTTCATGAATCTATGCATTAATTCATACATTGAGGATAATGCATGAGATAGGTGTGGGGGAGGGTTCTAACATAACTTAGGTTTTTCTTTTATTATAAAAAAATTTTAACATTTTCTTTACTTTTAAAACTTTTTGAAAATAGAAACAATATTTTAACATTTTTTTATAATAAATTAAGTCAATTTTAAGGAATAGGAGAAAAATAATTAGGATTTCTTATATTTGGTCAAAATAAGATTATTTGTTTAATTTCCAAGGTTAGGAAGAAAATTTGGAAAAGTAATTTAATCTTGATTTTTACCTTGATAATATATGCATGCTTATACACTTACACACTTAAGGTTCAAAAACAAAGATTCTTATGCCTTATTAAAAAGAAAAAAAAGGAAAAAAGAAAAAAAAATATATATATATATAAATCCTCTGATTAAGCTGGGTATTTGTGCCTCATAAAGCATAAGTATTCACGCCTAAAAACGGTTCATATAATAAAATTCTTAGTTTTATGACCTTTTTTGCTCGAGTTCTTAAATCCTTGGGGTGTTTTCCACCCGGTGCCCTAAGAACGTTTGGTTTGGGAGTCACTGATTAAAGGTTCATTACATGGAAAGATTTGGTTCTTAAATCTTCTCAATCTACCACTTTCTTCCTAACTTAACTTTAACCTATTTTTCTTTTTTTAAAGAAATAAAAGAAGATCCTAAATCATTGAATGTAACTTAAAGAGAACTTGCTAAAAAAGCTTCCATCGCTAGTCCTTCCTTGTAGATCATGACCCGCACAGCCACTTGCTATTGTTGAAACATTGAGTACCTTGCACTTCTATTTTGTATCTTTGAAATTTTATTTCTTGTGTGCGGGTAAAACCTCAATCACCTACCATCCCTTCTCCTCTCCTGCCGCCCCTTCTCTCTCTCCTTTTCACCTCTCTCTTTCCCTTCTTGCCTCCTCTCTTGCCTCCCCCTCCCTCTCCTCCGCCCCTTCTCTCTCCCTTATCTCCCTTCTCACCTCTTCTTCTGCAGTCCCCTCTTTCTCCCCTGCCAACTCTCTTTCTCCTTCCTCTCTCTTTTCTCCTCCTCCCCTACTCTGTATATGCTTTCTTCCTCTCCTCTCCCCTCCCACCTCTGGTCTCTCTCCCTCTCCCGACCAATATCTTTTTTTAGAGCTTGATTATTTTTGAATTGGGGGAACTCTCCCTACAGCTTGATCTCCCTTAAGTTGAGACTTTGAGTTTGGGGCAGCTAGGGCTCGGCACTGTCGATGTCGGGATCGAGATCGAGAGGCTATTCCCTAAAGGTTGAGGGTTTGGAACTGGCTGCATGGCAAAGGCGGGGGATTTGCCGCACAGCGAAAGGCAAAGGGCTAGTCAAATTGTTGACAGCGAGGACGAGAGATTAGAGCGAGGAGAGCTCGTCGATGTGGGGTGGAAGGCAGAGAGGCGTCGGATTGCTAATGTAATTTTAGGATTTCACAAAATTTTGACAGAAATGCTAAGAATATTTCTTTTTTATTCTCTTTAACTGACGGTAGGGTTAATTTTAGAAATATGAAAAAAAATTGGAGAGTAATTGAGCAATTATATTGATTTGAAGGGTAAATTTAGAAATATGGAAGATTTGTGGTTATGTATGAGAAGATTCCTTTTTATATATTTCTGTGACATAAATGATTGACAGAAAGATTGCTTTTCTTCCAAATAAAGTATAGGTTATTAGAAGTTCTAAGCTAATTACCATACATACTTAGACTGAAAGTTCTATTATTTTCTACTATTTAGATTAGAAATCATAGATTTGTTTAGGACTTCTAATCGGTCTAGCTGAGCAGGTTATTGTCAGAACATTAAAGCATAAAAGTTTTATCAATGAACAACAAGATAATCCCATATGTTCATTGCTAATTAAGAAAGAAGAAAAGAATCCCCAAATTGTTGCATGCATGACTTGGGATACATACTTACTATGATACTAATTGTTGAGAGATACGGAGATCCCCACTGACGACCTTAAGCACGCCATGAGATCTATTACCTCGTGCATGAAAAATATATATTAAAAGAAACAAGAAGAAGAGTAAACAATTTAACTTGGTTCGACCTAAACTTGGCCTATGTCCATAGGGAAAGAACTTGAGAGAACTTTATTAATAAACTTAATACAAAGAGATCTAACCTTTCTCTTGATCCTATAAGTGTATTCACCTTCCCTTTGAATCTAGACCTAGATTACAAGCGTATACCTTCTCTCTCCTTCACCTTGCTTCTCTCTTTCTTGACTTTTTAGAGCCTTCTTGGCTTTTTATCCTCCATTTTACAATGCTAGGTTACAACCTTTATTTATAAGCTTTTACATACATCTGCTATTTAGATTATGAGATGATCTTGGTCATTGGATGCTTGAAGAATCTTGATCAATCCTATTAGAAGTTAATTTCCTTGATCTAGAAGAATTCTAGACCCTTCAATCGTTAAAAACAAAACTTTGTTGAATAGAATCTGAATGCTATTCGTACTCCTCTAGGAAGGGAAACTCGCACATGCCTGAAAAGGAAATTACTCTTCTTCAGAAATGGTCTATATAGTCGACTTACCGTGCAGATTAGTTGACTAGTCCTTACATTAGTCGGCTTATAATTATTATTAGATGACTATTGTATAACAAATCCTTCTCTATATTTGACTAGTTGATTGTATAGTCGACTAGTATGAGCATTAGTTAATTATATAGTTGACTAATATGCTCCTCCTTGGTTTGCTTCTTTTGCTTCAAGTCTTCATCTTCTCTAACTCGATTGAACTTCTTAGACCATCATATCCACTTGAAAAATAAGGCAAACTCCTAACCATTTCCATCTTGACTTACTTTTCAAGTCTTTATCAAAATACCTTGAGATTTTGGATTACTACCTTTATTCTTTCCTTAGTTGTAACCGTATTGTGAAGCCTTTAACTTTTTTCCTTCTCTCGGTGGCCATTGGCTATTTATGGCTACACCTTGGGCCATCTCGGGTCTTACCTGAATGTACCATTTCTTTAGTCATCCTATAACTCTTAGACTCATTGCAGTTCTCTGTTAAGCTTCCCCTCGAAGTGAGCTCTCTTCAAGCATTTTATTGAAACTCCTTGACCTAGTTTCATTCCCTTGGCTTACATTACATCACCGCTGCCATCAACCAATTCTGCTTTGTGACGCCTTCTCAGCCATGGGCCCAATCGGTCTTAAGGCAATCTGCCTCTAATTCTGTCATGGTCTTACCAAATTTACACGAATATTATCAAGGGTTTGTCATGCCATGGTCTTCCACCGATCACTTGGTGATGGTCCACCTTTCATTGATGTATTCTTGAGACTCACCATTTTCACATAGCTTTCATGGTCTTATCAAGCCTTCTCGCCACATACTGCTATGGTCTTTCTTCCATCAATCAGGGCTGTCATCCACCATTGCATTGATGTTTGCCAGATCTATTGCCCTATTATTGATGATCTTCAAGGCTGATAGATCCACCAATGTCTACAATAATCTCACTATATCACGACTAGCCCATCATAACTTTGACAGTGATCTCCATTGATTCCTTTACTGACATGTACAAAACTACACCAAACACTAGAATCTCCTTGATCTGCACTCTCCATTACATCCAGAATGCTAAAAAACATAGGGTTGAATACCTTGATCATCTGAATTCAATTACGATTGCACGATCCACCTTCCGATCAATCTCATACATTGATCGTCTTTAACAACCCTCTCTTGTTTTTCCTTTGACTTACTGCTACAGTTTGCTATCTCCACTAACAGTAAATCCACTTGAAGTCCTACATAAGATGCCTTGTGCGGTGTCTCTGTGAGCTTATTGAACTCGCCTTCCCATCTGTCATTTGGTGATGATCCGATCATTACCTCTACGTTTATAGCGTTTAGATTTGAGCATCATTGAGTCTTAATGAATCCTTCTTGATTAATATGCTCCAAAATTATTAATCTTTACCTTAGAACAAATCTGAACTTTCTTTGTTGTCTTCTTCACATTGATGCATCCGCCGAACTCTATCGACTTGACAAATCCTTCTCCATCTTAAGCACTCGAAACTAGAACGAACACCATCGGCTCTGGTACCAATTGTTGTGTGTATAACCTGGGATACCATACATACTATGATACCAATTGTTGGGAGATACAGAGATACCCGTTGAGGACCTTAAGCATGTTATTAGATCGATTACCTCGTGCACACATGATGATACAAGAAGAGAACAAATAATTAATGTGGTTCGGCCCAAACTTGGCCTATGTCCACGGGGAGAGAACTTAAGAGAGCTTTATTAATGAACTTGATACAAATAGATCTAACCTTCCTCTTGATTCCACAAGTGTATTCGCCTTCCTCTTGAATCTAAACTAAGATTATAAGAGTATACCTTCTCTCTATGCACCTTCATCTTGTCCTCTTTTTTTTGGTCTTTTTAGGGCCTAGATTGCAAGTGAAAGCAGTGAGAGTTACCGTCTAGCTTTGGGCTAACGGGTCGTGTCCACGAGAAGGATGCGATGAAAGCTTTTCGATATTTTTGTTTAAAAAGCAAAGAATGGTGTCGGTGTTTTTTATGTTGAAAAGAGAATGGAGAGTAAGGAAGTAATTAAAGAAAAATAAAAAACTTAGAAAGGCTTTGGAAAAGAAGATCTTTAAAAAGTGTTGAAGATTGATTGGTTGTTGTTTTTAATATATAAAAAAGATCTGAACTCACTATCTTACTACTCAATGATCGTTCTTCTCTTGAAATTCTCAGTGCCTCGATCATAGGCAAAAACTTAAGCTTGTGTTTCGAAAGTCTTAAGCAAAGCAAATAAGATTGTTTGGAAAAGTTTAACTCTCTTTCTTAAGAAATCCTCTTGAATGAATGTTAAATTATCAAGTTGTCTTTCAAGTATGCAATAAAAATAAGTTCAAGTGATGTTTTAAAAAATAGCAGTTTAGAAATCTAAATCCATCCTTATGTGCCTTTAAGAACACTTTCAAAGAAGAAAGGCTTAGTTTAAGGCATACATATGATTCCATTGGGTTCTTCACATCAAATCATTCAAAACAAGAGAGGAATCGAAGAGAGATGATAGTGAGCCTAGAAAAATAAATTTAGCTACTCATAATTAAGGTAAAGTAAGACATGTAAATGAAATAGAACATACCCATGAATTGGAGAAGAAGAGAAATCTTGATCCTTTATTGATGTCACTTCAACTTCAGGTTACAATCACTCTTGTCCTCTCTCTCACTGGTATTTGGACTGAACTACAAATTAAAAAAAATAGAGATACAACTTCACAATACTATCTAACAAAGAACCTAAACCCTAAAATCAAAGAGAAAAACTTAAACAAATTTCTGGTCCCTTCTTCTCTGTAGAATGCAGTATTTATAGGAAAAAACCAAACGGGAGAGAGTGTACGAAGATAAGCGGAGCAAAAGCTCCCCCAACTGACTCAACCAAGCCGCGAAAACGTAGCTTTGGCCGCATTTTCGCGGCCAGGGTATTGCCAGGTGGCCACACCCGGTGCGTGGTACTCCCTGGTTTGGTGATACGCCTTTATCTCTTGCTAGTTTTCCCATTTCAGCTCCTGGATTTAATGAGTTGACTTTGATATTTGAATTTAACTAATTAATTTGGAAAGATTTATTTTAACCAGTTTTCAACTTCTCTAATTTTTCATGATCTGCCCTGATTTTCTGATTTTGAATTAAATCAGAATTTTGATGGGCTTTTGGGTTAGTTTCTCTTCCCTTTCCTTTAGCAATAGGCTTGCATTTTATAAAGAAAAATAAAACTTATTAATAGGATTTATTAGATAATAAACATGGTAATGTGATAATATATATGCAATATATGTGACCGATCACACCCCACACTTATCTTTTGCTCGCCATCGAGCAAAACATCAAAACTAATCCTAATCAATTATTAGACCACTTTTGCAGGTCACTCGATTGTACTGAGCATGTGCAACAAGCCGTTAAACCTCTGGGTTACCCTAGAGGACGAGTTTTGTCTCGTGAGGGTTTTCAGTGGATTGCACCCACAAAATCCATAAAGAAAGAGAAAAAATGTTAGTATTTTTGAAAAGTATTTTGAAAATATAGAAAATATTTGAGGTATTGTTATAAGAGTTCAAGTAATCTATAAGTTATACGAAAATCGAACTTTTCATTCCTAAACTTAGTCTCTATTCAAAAACAGTCATCAATCAAAGTAAGAAGTCAAATTGTATTTCTCATCTAATCTATTATTTTACCCTAATTCATATGCACTTTCATGACCGTGAAGTATTGACTAAGGATTCTTTAACATTAACTCTTATGCCTTATTTATTTTTATTTTTGGTGATATTATTCCTTAATTTCATTAGGCTTTCTAATCTGCCCATGTAACGAGCCTTTAGTTGGTGACACCTAAACCAGACAGTCTTAGGGCACCAGGTGAGAGTACACCCCTAAGGACTTTGTTTGGACACATATATTGCATAAATATTATTACATTCCTACATATATTCTGTAATGAATATTGCAAATAACTTGTCTTAATATCCTAATTCATGCAGGGTATGATAGGGAGAAGATAATCATGAATTTATCCAATTAAATTCAAAAGTTCAAAAGAAAGGGGATCAATTCAAATCCAAAGGTTCTAGAAGTTATCTTATCTGAAAACTGAACATATCAGATAAGATAATATCATCTAATTTCAAGAGAAAAATGGATTGTTTAAAAACCCTATCGGTTTTGCTGAAGATAAATGGATATCTTATCAATTCTAGAAGACAAACTGCAAATCCAAGAGGATAAATGGATAAAGAAAAGATCAACAGATGAGATGAAGCAATTTAGTGATATTTGACAATCAACACGTCAACAAGCTGCAGATCAGAATTGAATTTCTAGATAAATCAAATCAAGTTTGAGATAAAAGGAGAATTCAAATTCAGAAATATCTAGCTCTTCCTTTCTTCATACGCTTTCTATCCCTCTGATTTTCTCCTATAAATACCCTCATACCTCAAAGGCAGAAGGGCACCACTCCAGAGAGAGATTTAGTTTAGGTTTTCTTTTCTTCTTCAATGTAATTTTTTATTTTGTTTATTTTATTTTATTTTTAGGCTAGAGAGAGTTACAGATCAAAAGAGAGGAAGAGTTTTTATAGAGTGACACTATTGTAATCTTTTCTTCAAGAAGCTTATATTGAAGGTGACAATAAATGGAGGTTTTCCACTTTTCTTCATTGTGCTCGATCTCGCCGAAGCCTTACTTTCCTTTATTCTTTTATATTACTTTGCTTTACTCCATGCTAAGGTAAATTTCATTATGATTTAACAGTAGAGGTAAATATTCTTCTTTTATTTCTTTTTATTTTTGATTTTTGCATCAACAATTTTCTTTATCTCTTTTTGTTTCTTTTTCTTTTATAATTAAAATAAAACAACACCACCATCTCTTCTTCTACCATATTCTCTTAACGTAGCTTAATATTTTTATAAACTGAAAAGATAAGTATTAATTAGTTTTTGTAAATTAAAACAAGAAACTTACATAACGCTTCCATCGCTGTCCCTCCTTGTGGATCACGACCCGTTAGCCCTAGACTACACGATAGAATTGAGGACCTAGCACTGTTCTAAATTTTATATATTTTTTTTATGCAGGTTTGACTCGATCAGACTTAAACACTCGAGCAAAAAAGGTCATGAAATCAAGGGTGCTTATTTATAAAATTTACCCCTTTTAGGCGTGAATACTTATGCTTCATGAGGCACAAATACCCTGTTTAATCAGAGGATTTATATATTTAGATATTTTTTCAAACTTATCTATTAATCTTTTGCATAAATACTACGGCTTGCTTAGACCAAAATACTTAGGTAATCAATAATTAGATTTGTTTATTTTTCATAGATATATATATATATATATATATATATATATATATATATATATATATATATATATATATATATATATATATATATATATTATATATATATATATATATATATATATATATATATATATATATATTAATAAGGCATAAGAATCTTTATTTTTGAACCCTAAGTGTGTAAGGGTATAAAGTGTGCATATTGAAAAACACTTAGAGGGGGGTGAATAGGTGTGAATGCTAATCTAATGATCTTTTTAAACTTTAATGAAATGAGTGATGCAACAATCTCTCAAAACACGACTAAGAGCCGAATACCCCTTGCGAGGTTCTGAACTCCTTCCTCCCAATTCCCCTTAAATGGGTTAGAGGTGCGCAATGCAACCGTGTTGTATTGAGGTGTGATTGATCAATGCCAAGTATGAAGATGAAAATGAAATGCTCACAATGTAACACAACAAGTGTAGCAAGTAAAAGTAATCAACACAAGATTTCACAAGTAGAGGGTTAGTTCTCAAGCAAATAATTCAAGGCAATATAAAGTAAGAGAAATTGAAAGCAACAAGAACGCAAAGGCAATCGCAAACAAGATGATTTGTTTCGAGGTTCGAGCACACTTGCTCTAGTCCCCGCCTTCACCTCCGTGAAGGGTTTCCACTATCCACCGAGGATGCCTTTACAATTGGTCTACCGAAGACCGAGCACCGAGCTCCACCGAATACAAAGGACCTCTACCGAAGAGGTTGCTCCACAAGAAGGAATTACAAGAACAAAGTGATCACAACTTGATCACTACACTTTTTCTCAATCTTTTACAAACACTCTCACTTCAATTTACAACTTCACTATAGAATGAGTATAGGATTTTTGGCTCTATGAAGTGTGGTGAGAAAAACTTCAGTTGTAGAGTGATATAGAGAATCAAACACAACTGAAAAACAATCTTGAAAGAGTGGGAATTGAAAGCTTCAAACTATTTTTCTTTTCTCTTTTGAAAACAACAAAACTTGAGGAATTTTTCTAAGTGGTATGAAGGAGAGACTTCTCCTCTATTTATAGGGTTGAAAATAAGTTAAAAACATTTTCTTTTCACCTAATTCAACCTGCAAAAGCACCCCAACAACTCTCCAAAAGTCTGTTAAAACAGAAAAAGAAACAGATTTTCAGAAAATCCCAAAGAGGAAAGAGCCGTTGCTATTTTGCAGGCTTGGCGGTCGACCGGTCCGGTCGACCGCCAGGCCAGCTGGAAGTAGCCGTTGGCTCCCGGTCGACCGGTCCGGTCGACCGACCCAAAAGGAGGAAACACAGTTTCCTTCTTCCGGTCGACCGGTCCGGTCGACCGAAAATTCCCGAGAGCAGAATGCTCTCTGTCGGTCGACCGGTCCGGTCGACCGACGGACATGCACAAACAGTGCATGTCCAGGCACAGCGCCGGTCGACCGGGCCGGTCGACCGATGTTGCCTGACACAGAAAAAACAGGGCTGTTTTGAGTTAGAAAAATTTTGATAAATATTTTAAAATACATATAGCTAAGTATTATGCAGAAAATAGTTTATACACATGTTTTAAACAAGTTTTTCAGGATATAAAGCTTTGGTACATGTATATATAAACTAAGGCATAAAACTTAGAAACAACTATTTTCAAAAACTATTTTCAAAACATAAGAAATACATGAAACAAGTGTGTGTGCAAATCCTAGAGCCAAATTTCCTATATTCAAACTTTAACATTCTAAACTTACAAACTTGCTAAAAAGACTTCAAGGCTATTCTTCAAGGTGGGCTATCTTCACTTGATCTTCAATATTGCAACTTGAGCCCAATTGAATTGTCTTGAGTCCAAAAGCCTTGTATTTGAGTGAGAGTACTTCTAGTATGATAATAAACCTGAAACACACTTAAACAACAATTGTTATTAGTACAAATAACTAATATGTTTTGTAATCATCAAAATACACTAAACAAGGGTGATTGTAACCTTGGGCCAACAATCTCCCCCTTTTTGATGATGACAAAACATATAAGTTATTGAAACAAATAAAGGAGGAAAAGCTTGGAAAGCTCCCCCTCAAACAATGCTATGTATTTATCATGAATATGAAAAGCTATGTAAGCATACATAAAGCATTTAACAAACACAATAGTTTTTGTCCAAAAACTCAAATAAACACAAACTTTCTTTTTCTTCATGAATTGAAACTCAAATAGTATCAAACTTAGAAAGTTTAAATTTATATCAAAACACTTATTTTCCAAATATCAACAAACTTATTCTCCCCCTTTTTGTCATACATCAAAAAGGGTTAAAAAACAAAATTGTAATTTTAAGAATCTATAATACAAACATTCAACTCACCACAAATGAATGAAAATCTAGCATAATCTAGAGGTTTAGTAAAAATATCGGCAAGTTGAAAATCGGTAGAAACATATTCAATAACAATATCACCTTTCTCATAATGATCTCTAAGAAAGTGATACCTAATGTCAATGTGTTTGGTTTTACTATGTTGATTTGCATTCTTTGTCATGTGAATAGTACTAGTATTATCACAAAATATTTTAACATGATCAAAGTGTAAATCATAGTCAAGGAGAGTATGTTTCATCCAAAGAACTTGTGCACAACAAGCTCCGGCCGCAACATACTCCGCCTCGGCGGTTGATAGGGCTACCGAATTTTGCTTTTTGGAAGACCAAGATACAAGACAATTACCTAAGAATTGACATGTTCCACTTGTGCTCTTCCTATCTACCCTACAACCCGCATAGTCGGCATCCGAAAAACTCTTCATTTCAAATAATCCGGTTTTAGGATACCATAAACCCATTTCAATAGTGCCCTTAAGGTATCTAATTATGCGTTTAACCGCTATTATGTGAGATTCTTTAGGACAAGATTGAAAACGTGCACAAAGACAAACGGAAAACATAATATCCGGCCTACTAGCCGTCAAAAAGCAAGCTACCAATCATGCTTCTATAAAGTTTAATGTCTACACTTTTACCTTGTTCATCCTTGTCAAGCTTTGTAGTTGTTGCCATGGGAGTTTTGCTTACTCTTGATCCTTCAAGCCCAAACCTTTTGATTAGTTCCTTTGTGTACTTGGCTTGATTGATGAAGATCCCATCCTTCCTTTGCTTGATTTGGAGTCCAAGGAAATAGTTGAGCTCCCCCATCATAGACATTTCAAATTCATCCTTCATGCATGACTCAAAAGCTTTGCAAAGAGATTCATTAGTAGAACCAAAAATAATATCATCTACATAAATTTGCACAATAAGAATGTCATTTTCTACATGTTTTGTAAACAAAGTTGTATCAATTTTACCTTTCTTAAAACCATTGGAAATCAAAAATGAAGAAAGTCTTTCATACCAAGCCCTAGGGGCTTGTTTTAAACCATAAAGAGCTTTATCTAATTTAAAAACAAAATCCGGATGTGTAGGATCAACAAACCCGGGGGTTGTTCAACATACACCTCCTCTTCAATAAATCCATTTAGAAAAGCACTTTTAACATCCATTTGAAATAATTTGAAATCTTTATGAGGCAAATGCTAATGTCATCCGTATGGCTTCAAGCCGTGCTACGGGTGCAAAGGTTTCTTCAAAATCGATCCCTTCGATTTGAGTGTAACCTTGGGCAACTAACCTAGCCTTGTTTCTAACTACATTACCCGATTCATCCAACTTATTCTTAAAGATCCACTTAGTACCAATTGTTGGTCTATCGTGGGGCCTAGGAACAAGGTGCCAAACTTGGTTGCGCTCAAATTGATTGAGCTCCTCTTGCATGGCTAGCAACCAATATGAATCGGCCTCGGCTTCGAGCACATTTTTGGGTTCTATGTGTGAAATAAATGCAAAGTGGCCACAATAGTCTTGAATTTTAGAGCGAGTAGTTACCCCTTTTGATACTTCACCTATGACGAGGTCCTTGGGATGATGTGGATTGTATCTCCAATCCTTTGGTAGTGGTTGAGTAGGCTCCACCTCATGTGTTTGATTTTCATTCTCTTGTGCCTCTTCCACTTTAGCATTGCTTCCTTCATCATCCTTTGGTTTGTCTCCCATAGTAGAAGCATCCTCCAAGGTCACTTTCTCCATGCCTTCATCCAATGCATCTATCTCTACAACATTCTTAACAAACTTGTTAGATTCCTCAAACTTAACATGAATAGACTCTTCAATAGTCAAAGATGATCTAATGAAAACTCTATAAGCTTTACTAGTGTTTGAGTAACCTACAAAAATAGCCTCATAAGATTTAGGATCAAATTTTCCCAAATTATCTTTTGTATTTAAAACAAAACATTTGCATCCAAAAACTTTGAAATAAGAAACATTTGGTTTTTCTAGAAAGTACATTTCAAAAGAAGTTTTAGTAGTGTTTTTACACAAGAAAACACGATTTGATATGTAGCATGATGTATTAACGGCCTCGGCCCACAAATAATGTGGTAGACCGTATTCACTTAGCATTGTCCTAGCCATCTCTTGTAATGTTCTATTTTTCCGTTCAACTACTCCATTTTGTTGTGGAGTTCTAGGACAAGAAAGTTCATGCTTTATTCCATGTTCATCACAAAAAGTGGTAAAGGGTTGGTTAATGAATTCACCTCCTCTATCACTTCTTATTCTCAAAATCAAAGAATCCTTTTCTTTTTCAACTCTTTTCTTAAAAGTTTGGAAATACGAAAATGCTTGTTTTTGTGTTCAAGAAAGAAAACCCATGTAAATCTTGAAAAATCATCAACCAAAACATAAGCAAATCTATTCCCACTTAGACTTTTGGTTTGTGTTGGGCCAAATAGATCCATATGGATTAATTCCAAAGGACGTGATGTCATGATATCCTTAATTGACTTGAAAGAAGACTTAGTTTGTTTCCCAAATTGACATGCGTCACAAACTCGATCCTTTTCAAAATTCAAGCAAGGAATACCTTTCACCATTTCCTTTGAATTTAATCTAGAAATATGATCAAAAGAAATATGCCCTAATCTCCTATGCCACAACCAAGAGTCATCATCGAGGGCTTTCAAACAAGTAATATTACAAGACATGTTCAACATATCAATCATATAAACATTACTTTCACGAAAACCGGAAAATACACAAACATTAGAAATTCTATCAATAACTTTACAAGCAACATTATCAAAAATAACATCAAAACCTTTATCACAAAGTTGACTAACACTCAAGAGATTATGCTTGAGGCCATCAACTAAAACTACATTTTCAATTAAAGGAGAGGTGCCAAGTTTTACATTACCAATACCGATGATTTTACCCTTGGCGTCATCTCCGAAGGTGACGGTGCCACCTTCATGATATCTTGATAGGGTTGCAAAGTTGTTGATGTCCCAAGTCATGTGCCTTGAGCAACCACTATCAAGATACCACAAACCTCTACGTCGTTGGGCTTTGGAAAGTACCTACATCATTTAAAACAATTGTTGACTTTGTACCCAAACTTTCTTGGGTCCTTGAAAGTTAGTGTTACGAACCCAACATTATGATGTGATGTACTTAGTCTATCATAACAAAAATTAGCTAAGTGTCCTTTCCGCCCACAATGTGAACATGAGTACAATTTTCTATACATGAAAGCATGATGTGTAGTGTGAGCATGTTTTGGGGTCTTGCCATGTTGTTTAGGTTGTGTAGCATGAACATGAACATGAGCATGAGCATTTTTCTTTGGGGCTTGTTTCTTAGGAAACATAGCCTCAATTTTCTTCTTGTTAAACTCACAATCTTTCAAAACAACACTTAATGAATCTAATCTTTCCTTAAGCATAGAAACTTCATTTGAGTCAATTAGTGGGGCCTTACCTTTGCAAGAGATCTTATATTTTTCAAAATCATTTTTGGTAGTGGCCAAAGTGGAAACCAACTCATCCTTTTCTTTTGTAAGAGTAAAAACTTGAAGACTTAAAGATTCATTATCCTTTTTCATTTTAATATACTTTTTCTTTAAGAAATCATAGTTTTGTGACAACTCAACAAAAGCCTCTTCTAACACATCCATAGAAAGTTCATTATCATGAGAAGGGGAAGAGGTTACCTTGCTTGTGCCTTCATTTGCCATGAAGCACATGTTGGCGGTGTCTATTTCTTCTTCGGATTCGGTCTCCGAATCCCAAGTTGCCTTCATAGCCTTCTTCTTGTAAGGCTTCTTTGATGTGGAGGGCTTAGCCTTTTCCGGATACTCCGCCACAATGTGTCCCGGTTTTTGGCAATTGAAGCATATGATCTTTCTTTCTTCTTTGCCTCCTTGCCATCTCCTTCTACCTTGGTACTTCGCCTTGTTGTACATCCTCCGGACATTCTTAACAAGGAGTGAGAGCTCCTCATCATCTTCTTCTTCATCATCTTCATCGGAGTGTGTAGCTTGACTCTTGAAGGCGATGGTCTTCTTCTTGGTAGGAGCCATGTCCTCCCTTGCTTTCCTTTCCATCTCATGGGTTTTGAGGTTCCCAATGAGACCTATGAGCTCCATCTCTTCATTGTCATTGAGTTCCTTCAAGGTTGTAGCTTTAACTTCCCATGAAGGAGGAAGAGCCCGGATGATCTTCCTTACTCTTTGATCATTGTTGATATCTTCACCTAAAGAAGAGAGTCCATTAGTAATCTTGGTAAATCTTGTAACCATATCATCTATGGTTTCATTGTCTTGCATGCTAAATGTTTCATATTGAGACCGAAGAAGGTCAATCTTAGCCTTCTTTACTTGTGAGGTCCCCTCATGAGTGACTATCAAGTGTGACCAAATCTCAAATGCGGATTTGCAATGTATAACCCTAGCTATGTCATCATCATTTAGGGCTTGAAGTAGTGCATAGTGAGCTTTGGCATTGGCATCGAATTCCTTAGTCTCTATTTCGGACCAAGTGGATTCGTCACCGGGGGTACACTAAAGGACTTAGTCACGGCCTTTGCAACTCGGCTACCTAGAGATTGCAAAAACACGGTCATCTTAACTTTCCATATGGGAAAGTTAAGTCCATCAAACTTAGGAGGGGTTTTAATTCCATCGGCCATTTTTACTAAATGAGTATGAATGAAATGATTAGCAAATTAGGATCTTCTCTAAGGTGGTTAAACCAAATCCTAGAGTCCAAGCTCTGATACCAATTGAAAAACACCTAGAGGGGGGGTGAATAGGTGTGAATGCTAATCTAATGATCTTTTTAAACTTTAATGAAATGAGTGATGCAACAATCTCTCAAAAACACGACTAAGAGCCGAATACCCCTTGCGAGGTTCTGAACTCCTTCCTCCCAATTCCCCTTAAATGGGTTTGAGGTGCGCAATGCAACCGTGTTGTATTGAGGTGTGATTGATCAATGCCAAGTATGAAGATGAAAATGAAATGCTCACAATGTAACACAACAAGTGTAGCAAGTAAAGTAATCAACACAAGATTTCACAAGTAGAGGGTTAGTTCTCAAGCAAATAATTCAAGGCAATATTAGTAAGAGAAATTGAAAGCAACAAGAACGCAAAGGCAATCGCAAACAAGATGATTTGTTTCGAGGTTCGAGCACACTTGCTCTAGTCCCCGCCTTCACCTCCGTGAAGGGTTTCCACTATCCACCGAGGATGCCTTTACAATTGGTCTACCGAAGACCGAGCACCGAGCTCCACCGAATACAAAGGACCTCTACCGAAGAGGTTGCTCCACAAGAAGGAATTACAAGAACAAAGTGATCACAACTTGATCACTACACTTTTTCTCAATCTTTTACAAACACTCTCACTTCAATTTACAACTTCACTATAGAATGAGTATAGGATTTTTGGCTCTATGAAGTGTGGTGAGAAAAACTTCAGTTGTAGAGTGATATAGAGAATCAAACACAACTGAAAAACAATCTTGAAAGAGTGGGAATTGAAAGCTTCAAACTATTTTTCTTTTCTCTTTTGAAAACAACAAAACTTGAGGAATTTTTCTAAGTGGTATGAAGGAGAGACTTCTCCTCTATTTATAGGGTTGAAAATAAGTTAAAAACATTTTCTTTTCACCTAATTCAACCTGCAAAAGCACCCCAACAACTCTCCAAAAGTCTGTTAAAACAGAAAAAGAAAACAGATTTTCAGAAAATCCCAAAGAGGAAAGAGCCGTTGCTATTTTGCAGGCTTGGCGGTCGACCGGTCCGGTCGACCGCCAGGCCAGCTGGAAGTAGCCGTTGGCTCCCGGTCGACGGTCCGGTCGACCGACCCAAAAGGAGGAAACACAGTTTCCTTCTTCCGGTCGACCGGTCCGGTCGACCGAAAATTCCCGAGAGCAGAATGCTCTCTGTCGGTCGACCGGTCCGGTCGACCGACGGACATGCACAAACAGTGCATGTCCAGGCACAGCGCCGGTCGACCGGGTCGGTCGACCGATGTTGCCTGACACAGAAAAAACAGGGCTGTTTTGAGTTAGAAAAATTTTGATAAATATTTTAAAAATACATATAGCTAAGTATTATGCAGAAAATAGTTTATACACATGTTTTAAACAAGTTTTTCAGGATATAAAGCTTTGGTACATGTATATATAAACTAAGGCATAAAACTTAGAAACAACTATTTTCAAAAACTATTTTCAAAACATAAGAAATACATGAAACAAGTGTGTGTGCAAATCCTAGAGCCAAATTTCCTATATTCAAACTTTAACATTCTAAACTTACAAACTTGCTAAAAAGACTTCAAGGCTATTCTTCAAGGTGGGCTATCTTCACTTGATCTTCAATATTGCAACTTGAGCCCAAATTGAATTGTCTTGAGTCCAAAAGCCTTGTATTTGAGTGAGAGTACTTCTAGTATGATAATAAACCTGAAACACACTTAAACAACAATTGTTATTAGTACAAATAACTAATATGTTTTGTAATCATCAAAATACACTAAACAGGGTGATTGTAACCTTGGGCCAACACATATTTCTTCAAGGTAAAGATCAAGACTAAATTACTTTCACCAATTTTCTTCCTAACCCTGAAAATCAAACAAGTTATCTTATTTTGACCAAGTATAAGAAATGATAATTATGATTTTCCTATTCCTTAAAATTGACTTAATTTCTTATAAAAATATATCAAAATATCATTCTTTTCTTTCAAAAAGTTTTTTCCCATATATTTTTCTTTTTTTTTTCTTTTTTTAGTTATATTAGTCATGTTAAAGCGTCCCCCAAACCTATCTCGTGCATTGTCCCCAATGTATGAAAGAAATGTATAGATGCGTGAAATGGAATGTAAAAGAGAAAAGTTGCCGATACACTGGGTCGAAAAGACCTATAGTCATTTCATTTACCGGCACTGATTTCAAGAAATGTTTAACGCGTTGACCATTTACCTTAAAGTCATTTCCATTCTTGGTGTCACTGATCTCCACAGCACCATGTGGAAACACGATTTTTATAATGAATGGCCCAGTCCATCTTGATTTTAGCTTTCCTGGAAAAAGATGAAGCCTAGAATTATAGAGTAAGACTTTTTATCTAGGGACAATATTTTCCTTATGATGTGTTTATCATGAAAAATCATAACTCTGTCTTTAGTAATCTTAACATTTCATATGCCTCATTCTCAACTCCTCTAATTCAGACATTTGTAATTTTCAAAGGTTACCAGCCTTAGTCAAGTGAAAATTTAGCTGCTTGATTGCCCATAAGTCTCAGTGTTCTAACTCAACGGTAGGTGGCAAGCCTTCCAAAGCCTAACCTATAAGAGACTCCTAGAATCGTCTTGAAAGCGGTCCTGTAGGCCCATAGGCTATCTATAAGTTTGGTGGACCAATCTTTCCGATTTTGGTTCACAGTCTTCTCCAAAATAAGCTTGATTTGTCTATTGGAAAACCTTAACCTGCCCACTGGTCTGAGGATGATAAGGTGTGGACAAACTTGTGAGTTATGGCATACTTTTGCATTAGAGCTTCAAAGGATCTATTGCAAAAGTGAGCACCATTATCACTGATGATAGCACTAGGGGTTCCGAAGCGTGAGAAAATGTTCTCTTTCAAAAATTTTATGACAACTTTGTTATCATTAGTTTTACTTGGAATGGCTTCTACCCACTTGAACACATTGTCCACAGCAACCAATATGTATTGGTTTCTAAATGAATTAGGAAATGGACCCATAAAGTCGACGCCCCAAACATTAAAGAGTTCTATTTTTAGAATTGGGTTGGAGGGGCATCATATCTCATTTCGAGATCCTTCCTACCATTTGGCATCTAGGGAACGTCTTGCAAAATTCATAAGCATCTTTAAAACAAAGTAGGTCAACATAACCCATTTTGCAGCACCTTTTCAGTAGTCTTGTGGGTACCAAAGTGTCCACCGCCTGCAAGTTCGTGACAGAAGGATAAAACACTTTTAATTTCTTTATCGGGAATGCATCTCCTAATAATTTGGTTAGAACAGTACTTAAAAAGATATGGTTCCTCCCAAAAGAAATACCGAACTTGAGATAAGAAACCGGTATATATCATTTTTAGACAATAATATGGAGTTTGGTTTGTGACTAAGTAATTCGCTATATCAGCAAACCAAGGTTCCCTAAAGACAGCTAAGAATTTTCCTCAAGAAAGTCACCTTTTATGGGCAATTCGTTGCATGGAGAGTTTGGGATACGCGAGAGATAGTCAGCAATGACATTTTTTATGTCTTTCTTATCTCGAATCTCGAGATCGAATTCTTGAAGAAGGAGGATCCAAAGAATGAGTCGGCCCTTGGCATCCTTCTTCATCATGAGGCACATAAGCGCAGAATGATCAGTGAAAATTATAGTTTTGGACCCTAGTAGGTAGGGACGAATTTCTCCAAGGCAAACACTACTGCCAGATTTCCTTCTCAGTAGTATTATAGTTCAATTGAGCATCATTGAGAGTCCTACTGGAGTAGTAAATCACGTGCTACTAGTTATCAATGCGTTGTCCTAGGACAGTGCCTATGACAAAATCAGAAGCGTCGCACATAATTTTGAACGACTTAGACCAATCCGGTGCAGATATGATTGGTATAGAAATAAGATCTTTCTTAAGCTTCTCCCAAGAATTCATACATTCAGCATCGAAAGTGAAGGACACATCCTTAGCTAACAGATTAGTCAAGAGTTTAGCAATCTTGCAAAAATTCTTGATAAATCTTCGGTTAAAACTGGCGTGTCCTAAGAAGGATCGAATATCCTTCACGCATTTGGGGATGGAAAGCTTAGCAATAACCTCAATCTTGGCTCTATCCACTTCAATTCCTTTCTTGGAGATTTCATGACCCAAGACAATTCCATGTCTTATCATGAAGTGGCATTTCTCCCAGCTCAGTGTCAAATTTTTCTCAGCACAATGTTGGAGGACAAGTTCTAAATGGTGAAGACATTGTGAATGAATCTCCGTAGATGGAGAAATCATCCATGAAGATTTCTAAGAATCGTTCTACTATATCAGAAAAAAGACTCAACATGCAACGTTTAAACGTTGTTGGGGCCTTGCACAAGCTGAAAGGCATTCGATAATAAGCAAATGTCCCAAATGGACATGTGAACGTAGTCTTTTCTTGATTCTCAGGAGCAATAGGAGTTTGATTATACCCCGAGTAACCGTCCAAGAAACAACAATACTCGTGACCAAACGTTCAAGCATTTGATCAATGAAGGGAAGTGGGAAATGGTCCTTATGGGTTACTGCATTTAGCTTTCTATAGTAAATGCAAACTCAAATTTTCATGGGAAGTCGAGTTTGAACCAACTCTTTGTTCTCGTTTTTCACTACAGTGAAACCGGATTTCTTTGGAATCACGTGGACATGATTGACCCATTGGCTGTCAAAAATAGGTTATCCCATTGTCTAAGAGCTTCACAATTTCAGTATGAACAACCTTTTGCATTATAGGGTTTAACCTATGCTGCGGGTCTCTTTTTGGTGTTACATCTTCATTGAGATGAATGCGATGTTGAACTATGGTTGGACTCAATCCCTTTATATCAGTCATAGTCCAACCAATGGCTTCCCTATGTTTTCTCAGAATTGCTTTAAGATCTTCTTCTTACCCATCATTTAAATGGGAGGCAATAATGACAGGAAAGGTCTCTTGTTCGCCTAGATAGACGTACTTAACATGCGCAGGTAAGACTTTCAATTCTAAGGTAGGGGGAGGCTCACTGGAAGGTTGAGTCAAATTTGTTGGCTCTACATTTGATGAAATAGGGTTTGAGGCCTAATTCACAGCAGACTCGACAACCTCATCAAGGTTAAAGTCGTCAGACTCTAACTCGAAGTCACACTCAGTTTCTAATTCAAATTCTTTTCCATGTTCACTTGTCAAGTTCTCAATGAGGTTGACTTCAAATGTTTGATCCTCAACATCACGGGGTTGCTTTCCTAGGTTGAATACATTGATTTCTCTAGTCATGGACCCATTTCAACAATTGATAATGGCATTAGCAGTAGTAAGGAATGGTTGCCCTAGGATAACAGGAGTTTGAGCTCAAGGATTAGACACAGGTTGCGTCTCTAGAACTATGAAATTAGTGGGGTAGATAAACTCCCCGACCCAGATAAAGACATCATTAATTTCCCCTTGAAAACTTTCACTGAACGGTCAGCCAGTTGGATAGTGACTCGAGTTGGACTAAGATCACCCAACCCGAGTTGTTGATAAACTGAGAATGGGAGCAAGTTGATACTTGCTCCCAAGTCAAGAAGTGCACGACTAATCTCAGCTTGTCTAGGCAATGGTGAGACAACTTGGATCCTTGTACTTGACAGGGATTGGACCCGACAATGCTCACTAATGTTAGTGGCTAAGAAGACTTTCATGGATCCATTAGTCTTTCTCTTCCTGGTGCACATGTCCTTAGGAAATTTTCTATAGGATGGGACTTGTGGGATGACATCAAGAAGTGGCACATTTATCTTTACTTGGCTGAAGATCTCAGTTATCTTATCCATGTGTGGATTCTGCTTGTTGTTCGTCAGCCTATTAGGAAATGGTACTATAGGCTTGTGCACCTGACTAGTTAACTTATCCATTTCAGATTCGTCAGATTTGAAAGGATTGAGACTAGATGAGGTGGATGCTTGAGTATGGTTGTGCTGAATGTAATTTGATGGTGTTGACACTTGATTATCAACTTTCTTTCCCGGCCTCAATTTATGAACATCATTACATTGATTCAATGATTGATCCTCAGCCAAATGAGCTTGTTGAGAATTCCTAGGATTCATTACTAGCTGAATGGGTAAGGTACCCTTTTGCCTCTCATTCTGTGGATTGGCTAATTGGCTCACTTGAACCTCTAGCCTCTGTATTATTGCATGAGAAAATCTTGGTTCTTCATGTACCTTTCCATGTTTCTCTCAAAGTCAGTCATTTTCCTTTCAAGTTGAGAATTCTGGAAGGAAGATTGTGGAGATTGGTTGGAAATATTTTGTTGATAATTTGAAAATTTGGGCGAATGGTTGGGAGAATTATGATGGTAATTAGAAAAGTTGGGTTGATGATTGGAAGAATTATTGGAATGATGAAAGTGGCTTGCATGGGTTGACCGTGAGTGATCATTGTTGTTTTGGCTCCATAAGAAATTCGGGTGATTTCTCCAGCCAGGATTGTACGTTGGTGCATAAGGATTATTGTTTGACCTTGAAAAGGCCGCATTCATCGGTTCTGGAAAGTGTTGTCGAGTTTGAAACACAAGACACTCCTCAAACACATGATTCATGGCTTGACAATACGTACAGCCTGGAGTTGAAAATTGGTTTGGGCTGACTTGATTGACTGGACTTGGTTCCTTAGTTTCTAAAGCTTCCACTCTTCTCGCTAGGTTTGCAATTCTAGCCTCAGTAGCTATAGATGATTCAATAGAATGGAGATCTCTTTTTGAAGAGATGGAGTTTGAATTCTAGAGTTTTCAGTAGTTGGTTCCCATTGGATGGTCTTTTCAGTTAGATCCTCATATAAATCCCATCCTTCATTCTCATCCTTCTGAAAGAATCCCCCTTGGCACATGGTTTCTAAGTGGGTCTTGATAGAGTAGTCCAAACTGTCATAAAAATTTTGGCATTGTCGCTATTTCTCTATTCCATGATGAGGACTTGGACAAGGAGGTCTTTGAAGCATTCAAAGTACCTCCAAAATGGTTCACTAGCAGTCTTATGAATTGGATAGAATTTTTTCAAGAAGACCTTGATGAAACCATCCCAGGATGTGATAGAGCCGGCCGCTAAGTTATAAAGCCATTTCTTGGCTAAGTCCTTAAGAGCATATGGGACAAATCTTAACCTAATAGCATCATCTACAAGATGTGGGATTTTCATCGTTAAGCATACTTCCTCAAACTCTCTTATGAAGAAATAAGCATTTTCGAACTCTAAGCCATGAAACTTGATGAGTGTGTTGATGAACTGAGACTTGAGCTCAAAATTGTGTTCACCAACGATGAAAGTTGGATGCAAGATGGAAGTGTAGTTCTAATGGGATATAACCTATCATGTAAAGATGTCAGTTGAGCCATAATCGGATCTGGTCTTGGTTCAAACTTGGGTGGTGATGTGTTTCAAGTTAACCTAGATGAATTAGGATCTCTTGACCACACTTGCATGCACAAACACTATCACAAACAAGTTCACCAATAGTCAACAAGAGAAAAACAACCAAGCCTAGTTTAAGGTAACATTGACCTAGACAACTCCTAACTGGTTGATTGTCCACAAAAGGTATAATGTAGACTTTGACCACAAGCTAATCAGCCAGGTCAGGGCAAGATTAGTGGGAGGTATCCGCGCAAAAGCGACGGGCCTAATTAAGCCAAACCACCAGCCTTCGGGGTTTCGCCCCTCAATCCCTGTCCTTCGACACTGATTTGGTAGGAGTCAAATTCTAACACCTTCCCCTTTAGGATAATCTCCTAATGAGTTCGAGATGTCCCTAAGGTAAACGTCTATTAGATTTTAAATTAGGCTTAGGTTGTGTGTACTTGGAGATGATTTGTGGGCTAAGGGAGGGTAATGACTTCCCCACCTTATCTTGATTTAGGTTTTGCCCTTAATATTGATTGTGCAAACTGTACAAGATATAGAAAAGTAACATTTAACAAGCAAATAATCACCCAAGAATGTTTCCTAAACTATATGCTATGCATACGTATCTTGTCTCCAGCTATCTTCAACAGTAATTGTAAAAGAGATGTAATTAGACAAATGCCTAGAATATAAGTATAAACGTTTTTTAAGCAATTGACAATCAATCAGATTACCGTTGGATTAAAAATAGGGAGTGTGAATATTAGATATAATAGAAATAACACACAAAAACTGAATTTTTTGCAAAGCAATATGTCCTGCAAAAAAGAGTTTTTAGTAGTCCAAAATTTCAAGCTTTTGCGTTGCAATTTCTTAAAATTCTGTTTCCTACTTTTTAGAGTAGGGGCACAGAATAACAAGTCTTCTCCTGAAAAGCTTGAATGCTAAATCTGACTTCTTGTCAGCCCTGAAACAAGACACCAAACTTGTTAGAAAATAATTACACTGTTCCTTCCCCAGCAACGGCTCCAAAAATTTTATTGCAAGTGAAAGCAGTGAGAGTTATCGTCTAGCTTTGGGCTAACGGGTCGTGTCCACGAGGAGGAATATGATGAAAGCTTTTTGATATTTTTATTTAAAAATCAAAGAATGGTGTCGGTGTTTTTTATGTTGAAAAGAGAATGGATAGTAAGGAAATGATTAAAAGAAAAATAGAAAACATAGAAAAGACTTTAGAAAAGATGATCTTTAAAAAGTGTTAAGATTGATTGGTTGTTATTTTTAATATATGAAAAAGATCTGGGCTCACTATCTTACTACTCAATGATATGTTCTTCTCTTGAAATTCTCAGTGCCTCAACTTGATCATAGGCAAAAACTTAAACTTGAGTTTCGAAAGTCTTAAGCGAAGCAAATAAGATTGTTTGAAAAAGTTTAACTCTTTTTCATAAGAAATCCTCTTGAACTGAATGTTAAATCATCCTGTTATCTTTCAAGTATGCAATAAAAATAAGTTCAGTGATGTTTTAAAAAAATAACAGTTTAGAAATCCAAACCCATCCTCATGTGCCTTCAAAAATACTTTCAAAGAAGAAAGGCTTAGTTTAAGGCATACATATGATTCTGTTGGGTTTTTTACATCAAAATCATTCAAAACAAGAGAGGGATCAAAGGGAGATGATAGTGAGCCCAGAAAAATAAATTTAGCTACTCATAATTAAGGTAAAGCAAGACATGTAAATAAAATGAAACATACCCGTGAATTGAAGAAGAAGAGAAATTTGATCCTTTATTGATGTCACTTCAACTTCAGGTTACAATCACTCTTTTCCTCTCACTCACTGGTATTTGGACTGAACTACAAATTAAAAAAAACAGAGATACAACTTCTTAATACTCTCTAACAAAGAATCCAAACCCTAAAGATAAAGAGAAAAATTTAAACTAATTTCCGGTCCCTTCTTCTCTGTAGAATACAGTATTTATAGGGAAAATCAAACGGGGAGAGTGTACGAAGATAGGGGCGCAAACGCTTCTCCAACTGACTCAACCAAGCCACAAAAATGCGGCTTTGGCCGCATTTTCGCGGCTTGGTGGTACTCCCTGGTTTGGTGATACGCCTTTATCTCTTGCTGATTTTCCCGTTTCAGCTCCTGGATTTGACAAAACTGCCTTTGATCTTTGGTTGTAACCAATTGATTTGGGAAGATTTATTTTAACCGGTTTTCAACTTCTCTGATTTGCCATAATCTGCCCTGATTTTTTGATTTCAAATTAATTCTGAATTAAATAAGAATTTTGATGGGCTTTTGGGTTAGTTTCTCTTCCCTTTCCTCTAGCAATGAGCCTGCATTTTATAAAGAAAAATTAGACTTATTAATAGGATTTATTAGATAATAAGCATGGTAATGTGACAATATATATGCAATATATGTGACCGATCAGGCCTTCTTGTCTTTTTAGAGCCTTGCATTTCTTTTTCTACTCCATTTTACAATATTGGGCGATAACCTTTATTTATAGAATTTTACAATACAACTCGTATTTAGATGATGAGATGATCTTGATCGTTGGATGTTTGAAGAATCTTAATCAATCCTATTAGAAGTAGATCTTCTTGATCAAGAAGAATTTTGGACCCTCCGACCTTTAGAAACAAACCTTCAATGAATAGAATCTGACTCCTATTTGTACTCTTTCAAAAAAGAAACTCGCACGTGCCTGAAACTCTTCTTTAGAAATGCCCTATACAACGACTTGTCTGAGAATTAGTTAGCTAATTTTCTCCATTTTGTTTGCTTCTTCTGCTTCAAATCATCGTCTTCTCCAACTCGATTGAATCTTCTTGGACCATCATCTTCTCTTGAAAGCAAGACAAAATCCTAGCAAAAACTCTTGGATTTGATGGTTCCGTTTTAGTTAATTTGTAGCCATGACTAAGAGATCCCTCTTCTCTCATGATCAGACTAAGTCTCTCTCCGACAAGATGGCAGGTTATGTCTCTGTGGCGTTCCTTGTCTTCTTGGTTGTCCTCTGGTTTCTCATCAACTGGTGCAAGAGACTTGCATATCGTTGATACAACAATGCAATTGCAGCCAGTTCTTCTCTGCATGACATCACACCTGCTCCAACTTCATCTGTTGTCGTCGTTGAGAACGGTCGCCTGCAGCAAATACAGGCGCAGATTCCTTTGTATATGGTAAAAGAGAGTATTAATGATGAGGATATTTCCAGTGTTTGTGCAGTCTGTCTCTCGAGGAATTTGCTATCGGAGAGGAGGTAAGGGTGCTGCCCAAGTGCAGCCACACGTACCACAAGTCATGCATTTACAAATGGCTGCTGGAGCACTCAGTGCAGTGCCCTGTTTATCCACCACGCTCATATAGATAGCCATATTGTATTTTTTTATTTAAAGGAAATATAAATCTTAACTTGGTGCAAACATGATTTGTGAAGTTACTTCATAAGTGACGCAGATTAGGGAAGCGAATGACGCCGGCTAGATCTCATTCTAGCGCTAACGAATCCTGAAGGGAACCTTCAGGTAGGAACATACTCAAATCTACGAGCACAACACTTGAATCCACGGGCAATTTACTTAAACCACAAGCAAATATAAGCAACTCGAATTCATGAGCAATAAAGGAGATAAACTAAAAGTTTATTAATCAAAGTTGAATAATTATTGAATACAAACTAAAGAATAGAACGGCCATTTTATAGACTTATAAAGAGTCCTAATCTATTTAGAAAATCTCAATTCAAAAAAACGAAACTCAATCGGAGTCCAATTTGGACCCAAAAATAAAATCCTAAACTAACTCAGAATTGAGCTGATACACATCTGGTGGTCGACCCCTAGGTCTTCTCAGCATTGCCAGTTGACCGACTATGAGACTGGGCACTCTGGTTTTGCATCCGGTTCTAGCCAGTCTACCGGGCGGTCGACTGAGAGACTGATACTTTGTTCTCTACTTCTGGTTGGTCGACTGGGCGGTCGACTGGCAGCTTGTGTTTTTCTTTACGTATTTTCTGTTGTCAGGCGGTCGATCATTGTAGTCTGCTGCCTTTCTTCGTCGACCAGTGATCGACTGACACCTGGGTCTGGTCCGCTGTTGAGCCTGAATCTCTTTTTATACGCTTAGAAAAGAGTCCTAATCTATCAAGAAAATCTAAGTTTAAAATAAAGATAGACAAAATCAATCGGAATCCAATATGGACCAAAAAACAAAATCTTAAACTAACTCAGAATTGGGCTGATACGCGTCTCGTAGTCGACCGGGCGGTTGACCGTTAGATCTTCTTAGCATTGCTAGTCGACCGGGCGGTCGACTGGCTATGAGACTGGGCTCTCTGGTCTTGCACCTGCTTCTTGCCGATCGATCGGGCAGTCAACTGAGAGACTGACACATGGTTCTCTGCTTCTAGTCGGTCGACGGTTGACCTGCTACCTTTTTTGATGACCTGGGTCTAGTCCGCTGTTAAGCCTTAATCCCTTACCTTCCTACATCAATAAAAGTTGTAGTAGTGAATTTAGAAATACAATTTTCCCCTATTTTTTCTAACATTCAATGTTGATTGGAAACCAACTGTATACTTGAAAGAAATTATGTTAATGGTTAGAAATTCAATTCTTGTTGTTTGAAATAGAATTGAGCTAAACAGTTGCCACATGTTTCACCTCATGATACTATGGTTCATAATATCCCTCATACACATAATAAATAAATAGTACAGTAGAAACCAAAGTATTAATAAGAAACATAATATGCTATTTTTTCTGAATAGTAGAAACACAATATTGTGGAAGTTTATGATTCTGCTCTTTTTTTCAATGGCCAGTTCTTTCACGAAATTGGTAGATAAACCCACAGAATAGTTGCATTTAGGCTTTGTTTGGTCAGAAAATAGTGTGAAGTAAAGTTTCTTTGAGTGGATGAAAGATTACAATAGAATGATTCTGATTAAAAAAGAGGAGAAAATAACTGGTTCTCCCTTTTGTTTAAGGCTGGGTTCTTCTATGTGGCGATTGAGAGTGATTCTTATTCTCTGTTGACCGGCCAAATGACAAGTTACTCTTTGGGATGCTCTCGAAAAGTAATCAGAGAGGAGCTCTATTTTTAACACACTAAGTGTTTAGAGCCCACTGATTTTTTCTTTTCTCTATCTCTGGACCTTTGAAAAAGAAAAAAGCTTTTAGTTTGAGAATTCTCAGCTCTCAAAAAGCTTCTTCTCTTTTCTAGCCTCCAAAAGTCCTCTCCCCCGTCATAGCTTCTCAAGTTATTTATATGGAGTCATATAGGTATAATTGTCCTCTAATATCCCATAATGGGGATTAACTCCCCCATTACATGGGGAGTTAATTGACCTAGTATTGGGATCAGTTATAACAGAAATGCGGGTCTCTCGCTGTGCGCAGACCTCGTGTTGTTTGTTATAGACGCGGACATCGCAGACAGAAAGTGGAGTTGCTGAGACCCGCATGAGGTGCAAGACACGGAGTTGCTCAGACCCGCGTTTGAAGTGGAACACAAAATTGCTCAGACGTGTGCTTGAAGTAGGATGCAGAGTTGCTCAGACTCGTGTGAGAAGCGAAACTACTCAGACCTATATTTGAAGTGGGACGCAGAGTTACTCAAACTCACGTGAGACACAGAGTTCCTCAGACTCGTGACTGAAGTCTCTGTTTTTCTTTGGATGCGAGGATCGCATTTTAGTTGAAACGCGACCTTCGTGTTGAAGTGAAGTCCACATCTGATGACTTGTCCTTAATGATTTTTAGACTGCCTGTAGAACCCTCTCTAAAGTTTTTGACACTCCACGATTAACTGGGACAGATTTCAAAATACTTTGGACTTCAGTTGATTTTGGGCTCTCATGATTGGATTGACAATCTTTCAAGATGCCATGAGCCTGATCCTATCTAGATTCTGGTCTTCATGAGTGTACTGTTGAATTGCTTGAAGCCTCCGGAGAAAATCATCACGAGTGTCTTAGAAACTCAGTCTAGCCCTTGTGTAAGCTTTGGTTTCTTTATCGGTATACTATTGAACCGGTAGAGTTGTCGATTACTTGCCATTGTACTATTGAACTGATTAAAAAGTAGGGACATACTCATTGTATGTGAGAGAATGCGACTCTCATAGACGTTAACGCCATATTGATCAAGTGCATATGCGAATTCCAATGAAGTTGAGACGCGATTCTCAGTTGCCATAGAGACACGACTGTCAATTGTTATTGAGACGCGACTTTGAGACGCGACTCTCAGTGGTTGTTGAGATGCGACCTTTGTTGATGTTGAGACGTGACTCTCAATTTCAAACGCGAAGATCGCATTGGACGCGAACGCGAGTGTCGTGTTGGACATGTATCTGACTCAGATCGAGCTCGAGATATGCGCCGCGTATCTTGGCCATTGGAAGGGCCTATAAAAGACCCGGGTCTTTCAACGGTCAATTCACTTGACTGTTCTTATCTTTAAATCAGACCCGCGTCTGAAGATTAAAAGCTATTTAGATTTCTCAGAACCCATAAAGCTTCGAGCTTTTTTCATTCTCTCATAGATTTTCACCGTGCAAATGGCTCCAAAACCTAAGCAATCTGCTACTTCTTCCAGTGCCGTCGTTGCGCCAACCGCCATGGGTGGTGGTCCTCCTCAGGAAGCCCCTATTTCTGATAAGTGGAATGGTTTCCGCCATTAAGAATACAAAGAGACACTATCTCTTAACTTCTTTTGAAGTTCTTGAAACTTTTGTTGAAGTTAAACAGTCGACGCGGATCACGTTGATCCGCGTTTGATTTGTGAACCCGGTTCTCGCGTTGATCAAAACGCGGATCTGGTAATCTTGACATTTTTTTTTTGTTTTATTAATGAGACCCTCGCGTCTGTGAATTGAACGCAAGTCCTGGGGACTCCGCGTCTTGAGACTTTTGAACAAGGGTCTCATTTATAAGACTCACATTTGAGTCTCAAGATGTAGAAAATTTTCTAAGTGTGGTGTCTAGATGCGGGCTCCATGTGAGCCTCGCATTTTAGTCACAGAAAGCAGGTCTCATGTGTTGAGCCCCATGTTTGAACTCCAACCTTAGTGTAATTTCATTGTCTTTAAAGTGACTTTGTGTTCTTTTTTTTTGCAGTGAGGTACTTATCTAATCCTCCGGCGAAGAGACGACATTTTGGTCATGTGGGTGGACCGGATCCGGATATTGTCTATGGCCTCAACATAACTGTGTCGGCTCTTGCTCGAAAGAATCGAGAGCGAAAAACCTAGTTAAGTCAGGCTAGCTCGCTAACTCCTCGAGAGCTCATCATAGATAGGAGATTTGAATCAGATGCACAAACATTGCTAAGAAAGCCGTATTTCTTATTCAGAGACCCCGTCAATGAGGATATAGAGGTGATGCTTGATGGCAGCTAAAAATGGCTTCAATGGCTTGGAGAACATTGCTTTTTCTCCCGAACTTGGAGAGGATATTTTCTTTGTCCTCTATTCAATTGGTGTCCCTTTCTCGATCGATGGAATGGGATTTAATATAGGAGTAATCTGAAATTTCCCTCAGGTGGATCTCTTATCAGACTGCAGTCCCTACGGGTCATAGCAAAAATATAGTCGGACTGCTACCGGGTTCGTCGAAGGCAGAGTATCCTGTGAGTGAGACTCCTCATCAAGCGGCCATATTCATTAATCAGTTTATGGCCGTAAAAGGTTATTTTCCGAAAGGTGAATTACGGGCATTGGGATGGATGGATCCACTCTTCGGACAAATATTGATGGTCAAGGATGGTGGGTTTTGTTCTTGAAGATCTGAAGGAAGAGCTGCTACAGGCCTTGTTCGAAAAGTAAATATAAAGTGGAGAAAGAGTTTAGAGTAAACCGTGTAAGTCCTTATGTCGATGTTCAAAGTCTGGATATGTATATAAATTACTTTGCTCCTTCGAACTATCGTTTGTAGCAAAAGCTATAACGGGTCGTATCTGCAGGGAGGGCTTGCGATGGAAGATTTCTCAGTTCTTGTTGATCATATTTTTGGAAAGAAAATGAAAGTTCTTCTTTGTTCAAGAATTGAAATAGAAAACAAAGTAAAAAGAAAATGATGAATTTTGTTGTGTTAAGAAAAGAAGGATGAAAACTAGAAAGGAAGAATGAAATCAGTGAATATGGAAAGATTTTTACGAGAAAAGAAAATTCTTAGAAAAGAGTTTTAATCAGATAGAAAGAAAACCATGACTAATTTACAACTCTACACTACTAACTTACTAGTCTCTTAGATAACTTGTGCCTCATGTAGATTCATTGGCATATTGTCCATCTTACTTCATCAAGTCAAAGAGTTGTCCAAATTTGTGGAGATGTTCTTATCTTTGCTTGGTTAGGTGGCCTCCTTGGATTATAGGCTCCCAATAGGTTCACAAGAATGGAACTTAGGAATTTGAGATTCACAATTTAGATATGCATAACAAGAATTTTAGGTTCATTTGATCATCAAAGCCATGGTTAGCTAGCATGAAATAAAAGGCTAGTACATTAAGTTGTTAGCATACTAAGGTGATCATATCATCATGTTCCATCAAGGCTCTTGTAAAGAAAGAAGGCTCTAAATGAGGCTCACATGAATCATATGGAGGGAGTAACAAAACCTTCACTAAGATCAAAAATAATGTTCATCTTCATTGGGAATTAAAGAGACTTGTTAGGCCAAGACTAGAAATTATAAACATCCAATGAGTTAGCATTATGATTGCACACATTTATTGCATTATTCTTTATTACATTTCCACATTTATCATGTAATAAATCTGCTAAATTCCTTATCTTAAATGTCTATTTTGCAAAAGATAATCATGGGGAGAAAGAGGATAAAATCAAATCAATATCAGTTAAATTCAGATTTAACTAGATCTATTTCGTTAAAGGAGGATGATCCAAAATTCAATTGGTTAAATTCAGTTTTTGGTAAATCAAGTGGTTAAATCTAAAGATCAACTGAGGATAACATCAAATACGGAGTCCAAATCCAAAGGGATAAATGGATAGAGAGAAGGTCAACGGATGAGATGATGCAAATTTAACTCAGATTCTGACTGGATATATTTTAGTATTTGAATCATATCTTTCGCTACCAAAATTCAAATCTAATAATTCAAGATGATCCAGAAAGAAGACTTAAAGGGATACAACTCTTAAGTTGATAACTATTTCAAATTCTGTCATTTGATTAGTTATATTTAGCAATCAACACGCCAACAAGCTGCAGATCAGAACTGAATATCCACATCAAATAAAGTTTGGAGATAAGAGGAGGATTCAAATTCACAAATATCCAGCTTCCCCTATCTTCATACTCCTCTAACCTCTGCATTTCTCTTATAAATACTTACAATATCAAAGGCAAAAGAGAAGGACAAAGCAGAGAGCAGAACTTAGGCTAATTTGTAGTTTGTAACTTAGGTTTTTAGTTTTCTTTTATATAATTTTCGTTTTATTTATGTAACTGATAGGAGAGGAGACTTTCATGAAGGAATGAGAGCAAGCTTGTACTGAAGGTGACACCGTGTAAGTGATCTTTTCTTCCAATGTTATTTGAATCAAATCGAGGTTTCCTTTTCTTTTCTATTCTTGTTTTTGTTCGCTTCCCTCTTTTGTGTTTGTGGATCCAAATGAAACCGATAGCCTCGAAGTTGCCTTGTCCTTGCAAGTGTCATTGATGGCTTATGGTGATAGATATCCATTTCTATGGTAGTATAGCTCGCCCCTTCATTTTACAGTGTAAATCGGGAATGGGGAAGATCTCATCTGCCATGCTTCGCTCGCCTTCAAGTAAAGGTACATCGTCGATACGGGTAAAAGGTAAGCAGGCGCCGAAGAGGTAAGTATGTTTTTTAGGTTTTAGTTTTTCTTTCTTTTCTTGTAACTTTTAGTGTAGATCACCAACACCATAATCACCCAAATCTCTTTCACTCTTTCAATTTCTTTGTACATATCACTTCTATTTTCTCCATCTTCTCTATCTATCACTTTCTTTCTAACTTAATTATAACTCTTTTTCATTTTTCTTTTAAAAAACTAAAAGAAGAATTTTAACCATCCTTTGTATCTTAAAAGAAAACTTACTAAAAAGCTTCCATCGCTAGTCCCTCCTTGTGGATCACGACCCGCATAGCCACTTGCTATAGCGGTAGAATTGAGCACCTTGCACTACTGTTTTAAAAGTTTTGAAATTCGATATTTTTTATGCAGGTTCCAACTCAATCAAAATTTGGCGCCGTTGCCGGGGAGGGACGGTAAGTTATTCTCTTTTTAGATTTACATTTTTTGTTAACTTTCTTCTTTGTTTTTGGTGTACATATTTAACAAAAAGAAATTTTTTGCTGCAGTGGACATATAAGTGGCTCTGGACTCTGCTCAAGAAAGCAGAGCCCAGAAGCCCTCAGATTTGCTACATTCTTGTGGCAATCTGAGTGAACTACTAACTTGTATTTTCTGCAGGTTGGCTGAATTGCATAGTTTAATATCTGTAGCATTTATCTTCTTGTTTGACTCACTGTATATATATTTCTAACACAACAGTAAAAAATTGATTGTAAATGCTAAAAATGATTTAGACTTTGCATTTAGACACGTGTCTATTTCATTACATTTTCTATTTACTGTTGAAGAGTGCTGGAGCCAAGGTATGTGTGCATAGCATTTAGTATAAGGTTCAATCTTGTATGAAATATTGCTTGAATGTTACTTTTTTTTCTATATACTTGTACGCTGCACTAAATTGATTTAAGGGCTTGTCCTATAAACAAGATAAGGTGGGAAAGTCATTACCCTCCCTTAGCCCATAAACAATCTCCTTACTCACTAACCTAAGCCTAACTAAAATTGAGTAGACGTTGGCCTTAGGGACATCTCTGACTCAATTAGGAGATAATCCTAAGGGAGAAGGTGTTAGAATTTGATTCCTGCCAAATCAGTGTCTAAGGAAAGGGATTGAGGGGCGAAACCCCAAAGGCTGGTGGTTTGGCTTAATTAGGCCCGTCGCTTTTGTACGGATACCTCCCACCAATCTTGCCCTGACCTGGCTGATTAGTTTGTGGTCAAAATCTACATTATACCTCCCGTGGACAGTCTAACCAGTTAGGAGTCGTCTAGGTCAATGGTCTAACCTAACTTAGTTTAGAATTTTTTTCTTTTTATCTGTTTGCTTATTTGTTTGTTTTTCTTTGTTTGTGTTGACATTTCCTATGTGATATGGCTTATAACAATATTTTTTTCAATTTTAACGTTAATCCATATTACACCCCAACCTTTTTTCGGATATTACCAACCTGGCATATCATAACTTTAACCAACCTAGTGTGCCAGATTGGTCTTATCCGAATCATTACATGCCCCAGTCCCAATACTATGAACAAGACTGGAATAATCATCACTACTCTTCACAGAGTCAATGGGGATACAACTCTCCCGAGTCATATTGTCAACTACCCTACCAACATCCAGCTTCATATACTCTTTCTCCCAAACTACCATTAGAAGAATCACTGGATTGTTAAAAGAGGATGGAAGCCTTAGATGAGCTTGAGCAACGAATTCAAATTTTAGAAGACTCAAAATCCCGTAAAAATTTTCAAGTCACAGATCCTTACTCTATTTTTCAAGGAGAACATGCCAACTTAGAAAAGAGTATGGAAACCATGATTCAATGCCAAAATGATCCACTCGATATGATAGAAGTAAGAATTAGTAGATTGGAGAACATGCGTAGGAATAAGGAAACTTTCCCTATTCAATCTTTGACTATTCCCAACGCTTCTAGCCATATTGATGAAAATCAAGAATCATGGTATCTTGAAGACTTTGACCAAGATTCAGTTTCACCACAAAACCTTGAACTTGACCAATATCAACCCATTGACGAATTGGCAAGTTTTTATTTTAATGAGATTGAACTTGATCATGAATGTAAACCCGATCCCCAACTTTGTGATTCAGTTTCCATCTTCGAATCTATGTTGACTCCAGTATTCTTACCCAATTTGGACCAATTTTCTGAGCCAACATTTATTCCCATACCCATAGATTTAGAAATTGAATCACTAATTTTGGATAGTCACATTCCATTGATGGGAAAAGAATGTGAATATCAATTCTTGGACTTGGACTCAACGCTTGAACCAAAACTAACTCTCGAACCCCAAGTTGATTTTCCCGAGTTAGTATTGGTTCCTGAACCTATCATTCTTGAGTCCAAGTCAACCATTCCACCAAGTCACATTCTTCTATTGGACATAGGTATAGACCATGATGACTCTGTGATGATTTTTCAGGACTGGTCATGTAAAGGGAGTAAGTTTCACGATAGGATCTTTCATGATCCTATTCATACTGGGGACTGTAAATATGTAAATAGAAAAGAGGTCAATAAAGGTAGGTTTCGTGAACCACATCATTATCTTGATTGGGTAGCAACGCTTGACCCAATCAGACCACCACCAGAACCACCACCTTAAGGTAATATTTTCCTTCCCTTTTTTCTTTTTCATGCATCTATTCAATAATTCATAC
This sequence comes from Agave tequilana, assembly GCA_038442645.1. Classification (NCBI taxonomy): domain Eukaryota; kingdom Viridiplantae; phylum Streptophyta; class Magnoliopsida; order Asparagales; family Asparagaceae; genus Agave; species Agave tequilana. The sequence goes on from JAVJIF010030628.1 coordinate 396,629, forward strand.
ATTGAGGACAATGCATGAGATAGGTGCGGGGGGGTTCTAACATAACTTAGGTTTTTCTTTTTCTTTTTAAATAAAAATATTATTAACATTCTCTTTACTTTTAAAAAAAAACTTTTTGAAAATAGAAACAATATTTTGACATATTTTTTGTAAGAAATTAAGTCAATTTTAAGGAATAGGATAATCATAATTATTCTTATACTTGTCAAAATAAGATTATTTGTTTGATTTTTAGGGTTAGGAAGATAATTTGTCAAAGTAATTTAGTCTTGATCTTTGCCTTGATCAAATATGCGCACTTTATACACTTACACACTAAGGGTTTAAAAACAAATATTCTTATGCCTTATAAAAAATATATATATGTATATCTATGAAAAATAAATAAATCTAATTATTGATTAGCTAGGTGCTTTGGCCTAAGCAAGCCTTGGTATTTATGCAAAAGATGATTAGATAAGTTTGAAAAAAAAAAGAAATATATATATATAAATCCTCTGATTAAGCTGGGTATTTGTGCCTCATAAAGCATAAGTATTCACGCCTAAAAGCGGTTCATATAATAAAATTCTTAGTTTTGTGGCCTTGTTTGCTCGAGTCCTTAAGTCCTTGGGGTATTTTCTCACCCGGTGCCCTAAGACCGTTTGGTCTGGGAGTCATCGATTAAAGGCTCGTTACATGGACAGATTAGAAAGCCTAATAGAACTAAGGAATAATACCACCAAAAATAAAATAAAAAAATATATATATAAATAAATAAGGCATAAGAGTTAGAGTTAAAGAACCCTTAGTCAAATCTTCACGGTCACGAAGGTGCATATGACTTTGGGTAAAGTAATAGACTAGATGAGAAGTACAATTTGACTCCTTACTTTGATTGATAACAAATTTTTGAATAGAGACTAAGTTTAGGAATGAAAATTTGGTTTTCCTATAACTTATAGATTACTTAAATCTTACAATAATATTTCATATATTTTTCTTTCAAAATGTGTTTTCAAAATATTAACATTTTTTTGTTTCTTTATAGATTTTATGGGTGCAATCCACTGAAAACCCTCACGAGACAAAACTCGTCCTCTAGGAGTAACTTAGAGGTTTAACGGCTTGTTGCACATGCTCAGTGCAATCACGTGACCTGCGAAAGTGGTCTAATAATCTTTGGTTTAGTTGTTTTGCTCGAGGACGAGCCAAAGATAGGTGTGGGGGTGTGATTGCACACATTTTATTGCATTATTCTTTATTACATTTCCACATTTATCATGTAATAAATCTACTAAATTCCTTATCTTAAATGTCTATTTTGCAGAAGATAATCATGGGGAGAAAGAGGATAAAATCAAATCAATATCAATTAAATTCAGATTTAACTAGATCTATTTCGTTAAAGGAGGATGATCCAAAATTCAATTGGTTAAATTCAGTTTTTGGTGAATCAAGTGGTTAAATCTAAAGATCAACTGAGGATAACATCAAATACAGAGTCCAAATCCAAAGGGATAAATAGATAGAGAGAAGGTCAACGGATGAGATGATGCAAATTTAACTCAGATTCTGACTCGATAAATTTTAGTATTTGAATCATAACTTTCGCTACCGAAATTCAAATCTAATGATTCAAGATGATCCAAAAAAAAGACTTAAAGGGATACAACTCTTAAGTTGATCGCTATTTCAAATTATGTCATTTGATTAGTTATATTCAGCAATCAACACGCCAACAAGCTGTAGATCAGAACTGAATATCCACATCAAATCAAATTTGGAGATAAGAGGAGGATTCAAATTCAGAAATATCCAGCTTCCCCTATCTTCATACTCCTCTAACCTCTGCATTTCTCCTATAAATACTTGCAATCTCAAAGGCAAAAGAGAAGGACAAAGCAGAGAGCAAAACTTAGGCTAATTTGTAGTTTGTAACTTAGGTTTTTAGTTTTCTTTTATGTAATTTTTGTTTTATTTATGTAACTGAGAGGAGAGGAGACTTTCATTGAGGAATGAGAGCAAGCTTGTACTGAAGGTGACACCGTGTAAGTGATATTTTCTTCCATTGTTATTTGAATCGAATCGAGGTTTCCTTTTCTTTTCTATTCTTGTTTTTGTTCGCTTCCCTCTTTTGTGTTTGTGGATCCAAATGAAACCGATAGCCTCGAAGTTGCCTTGTCCTTGCAAGTGTCGTTGATAGCTTATGGTGATGGATATCCATTTCTATGGTAGTATAGCTCGCCCCTTCATTTTATAGTGTAAATCGGGAATGGGGAAGATCTCATCTGCCATGCTTCGCTCGCCTTCAAGTAAAGGTACATCGTCGATACGGGTAAAAGGTAAGCAGGCGCCGAAGAGGTAAGTATGTTTTTTAGGTTTTAGTTTTTCTTTCTTTTCTTATAACTTTTAGTGTAGATCACCAACACCATAATCACCCAAATCTCTTTCACACTTTCAATTTCTTTGTAAATATCAATTCTATTTTCTCCATCTTCTCTATCTATCACTTTCTTCCTAACTTAATTATAACTCTTTTTCATTTTCCTTTTAAAAAACTAAAAGACGAATTTTAACCATCCTTTGTATCTTAAAAGAAAACTTACTAAAAAGCTTCCATCGCTAGTCCCTCCTTGTGGATCACAACCCGCATAGCCACTTGCTATAGCGGTAGAATTGAGCACCTTGCACTACTGTTTTAAAGGTTCTGAAATTCGGTATTTTTTTATGCAGGTTCCAACTCAATCACATCATCCAAGATTTAATAATTAGTAGTATTAGAGGTTAGTTAGTCATGTTAGAAGATTCGTTATGTATAGAGAAATAAAGCAAGGAAGATGACATAGTAGATTAAAGTGCAAGAAAATAAAAAGCTTTAAAGTAAATGGCAAGAATTAAAAGAGTAAGAAATTAGAAGGAGAACATGAGCTTTGTATTTGATTGTGACTCTCAATTACAGAGACCTCACTCTCACCCTCTCTCTCTTTTCTGAAATCTAAAAAGAGAAAAGAAAATTACAAGAGAAAACTAAAGATAAACCTAAAGAAATCCTAAACCTTCTCCAAAAGTTATGGCTATCCTCCTCCCATTTCAACAGAGGCCCTAGGGATTTTTATATAGACACCAGGAGCTAATCACTTCCAATCGCAGTCGTGGGATCAAACGCTGCATCAACAACCTCAGATTTGTCGCGAAAACGCGGCTTTGACCTCAGATTTGTCGCGAAACGCGGCCAAAGCCGTGTTTCCGCTGCAGAATCTTGGTTGTTATGCCAGTGATTGCGCTGCTATTCTGTTACTGCCCAGGTGTACTGTGAGAGCTTCTAAAACTATGAGGATATTTCGTGATTCGTTACAGATATGGGCTTCTTTGATTTGGGCTCTTTTAATCTTTTTTAAATCCTTGAATTAACTTGGATTTGGGCCTTCTTCTCCATTAAAGAATAGACCTGAAATTTAATAGAAATAGCCATTAAAAAGCTTATTTTCATTGATAAAATTCATGAAAATGTGATGCAAAATGATGCAAAATTGAACATTAATCACACCCCCACACCTAGCTTTTGCTCATCCTCGAGCAAAATTAGCAAAGAAAAGAAAAAAATCCTAACTATATTATTATACCACTTTCGTAGGTGACACGATTGCACTGAACATGTGCAACAAGCCGTTAAACCTCAAGGTTACCCTAGAGGAGGAGTGCTGTTTTCTAAGGGTTTTCAGCGGATTGCACCCACAAAATTCAAAGCAAAAGAAACATGTTAGTGATTTTTCAAAAAGAAAAAGAAAGAAAGTTTATGATCAATTTTTGCAAAAATTTAAGTGATCTTTCGGCTTTAGGTTACCCCAAACTATTCCTTCACATTATAAGTCTCCATTTAAAGTTTTGTCTTCAATTAAGGTTAAGTTTCAAAAATAGAGAGAGCATCAGATTTTGTATCAAGCCCAAAAATATACATTTATACGTATGAGAAATTATTCTTAGACTATGATACTTTTATTTATATTCTATTATTATTATTATATATATATTATTTTTTATGTATATTTGTATTTACACTTATTTATTTTTCTTAGCTTCATTAAGCTTTCTAGTTTACCCATGTAGTGAGCCTTTTACCGATGACTCTCAGATCAGATGGTCTTAGGGCATCAGATGAGGATACATCCTTAAGGTTCAATGACTCGAGTAAATAAGGCCATAAATGCTAAGGACTTAACCACTTTTAGGTGTGACTGGTCATGCTTCTTAAGGCACAACTAACCAGCTTAATATGTGATTAAGTATTTATTTCTAACATTTTTTTTCTTTTTCTTTTTTATATTTATATAAGTAAAGGTACTAAGTCTTTGATAAATCCTTCAACATGTAAATGTATATAATACTTAGGAAAAATTCAAAATCTAATTATCTTTCTATTCTTTCTTTCTTAACTAAATATCCAACAATTCTTCTTATTTTAACTTATATCAAGAAATTCTAGTTTAGAGTTTTCCCAATTCCTAAGATCAAGTTAATTTTCTTGAAAATAGATCAAAGAAAAATATATTTTTTATAATGAAATCAAAATCTAAAAAAAACTAAAAATCTTAAAAAGAATAAAAAAAATCTAAGATAGTACTCACCCTAAGTTAGTACTCACCCTCCATACCTATCTCATGCATTGTCCCCAATGTATGCAAATAAAATACATGCATGAAATAAGGTAATGAAAGGATATCACTCCCTCTTACGGCTCGGACCAGCCGTAGTGCTTGGACCGGCCGACTGTGATCTCCGCAAACCTTCCTCAATACGTTCCAAACGAGTGGTCTGCTCCTCCATCTGCTTTCTTAACCTAATCTGGCCCTTGAAAATTTTCTTAATGCCTTTCCATAGGGAAGACATGAAGGCTCTAGAATCAGTGGGTAGAGGCTGCTGTCAAAAAGCAAGCTCATCATCCTCCTCCAATAGTTCCTCAGAAGAGGACTCTGCTTGGGCATCTTAAGGTTGGACACTAGGGGTCCAAATGACATGTAGACAGTTGTTGTATGTGCTAGTTGCCCGTTCTGGTGCAACAAATACCCGGTCATATGAATCAAAGATGTCGTCTGGTAAAAATTCTCACACACACGAGTCACTAATACTAGGTGCGAATATTTGGCACCCCTTGTTCGTGTGGAGTTGGTGATGAGACAGTTAAATATGATCGTGTTGATGCATACTGTGTGCTGCTTTGTCTTAGATCATTGATAATCTGCAGCACTGGCCTATTAAAAGAGTGGTATGGTCGAGGTCGAGGATATTTTGTTGGATCCAGCGTCCAACGCAATGTACATTTCTGAAGGTGGTATTGGCTTTGAGCCTACGGTCATGCTCAGTGCAACGAGCACCCATGATAGTCGTGTATTCTATTAAAGGAAGGGGCTTGCTATGATGTGGGTTGCTAGGGACTTGTGTGTAGTCCTCTAACATATCAGTGGTGACAATGATGTCCCCAGTCGCCAGATGCACAGTAAATTGATGGGTCTCAAGATCAATGGTGGTTTGGTCAATACTAGAGTAGAAGAGTTAACAAGTTCAGGGCAATAATAAACATCATACTCAGAGTTGTCATAAACCAATGTGAACCAATTCCACTCCTTAACCCTATCAAGAAACACATGGCCATACCCATTGACATCACTAAGGATCCTAGAAAAATCCTTTTTAGCAAAAATTGTAGGTGCCATGAATTGAAATTCAGAGAAAAAGATAGGAATTCGCAAACCTCCCCCGGAATACATGGGGGAAACAAAAAATGAATTGCACAGAGCAATCCACACACAGAGACACGCAGAGCTTACTATAGATCTGAGATCTACAAGAGAAATCGACCACAGGAAAATTTCACGACGCACAGAACTCTTCAGAATGGCCGCGGATCCGTGACTTTGGCAGAGAAAATGCGGCAGATTGGATGAGGCAGGGGCTGAGATTTTTCTAATGGCGGCGCGCTCGTCTATCCTCTCCAGATCTGATCTTCAGTTTAGGTTAGAGACACGGGAGTGGGGTTGGAGAGGTTATTTAGAGGCCTGAGAAGGGTGTTTTCTCTTTTTTGCCCCTAGGTAAAAACGCAAATTAGTTACCTAGGGTTTATTTTTGAATTTTATTTGTTAATAATAGGTGTATATATATATAAGAGAGAAAACCTAGTTGCCATTTATCAATTAAGTCCTATTTATTTTTTTATTTTCTTGCTTTCTTTTTTCTGTATTATAATTTTTATTTTATTTTTATTATATTTTTTTATGATTTATAAAGGTAAAAGAAAAAATTGACGGTATTTACAAGAAGGGTCCCAAAAGATTTACAATGACTACCAGGGGAATTTGAAGGAAGGCCTGGTCACATGTAGACTAGGTTGCAAAGACCCAGTTCTAAAGTCTCGTATGACTCTGGCTCAGTGGTGTAGAATGGTTTCAATCTTTGACCATTGACTTTAAAAATGTTACCAATCTTGAGATCAGAGATTTCAACAGTACCATGAGGGAAAATTGTATGCACAAGATAAAGTCCTGACCATCTGGTCTTCAGATTACCAGGAAAGAGGTAGAGCTTGGAATTGTATAACAGAACCGTTTGTACGGGGATGAAATTCTTCCGATTTATGGATCGGTCATGGAAGAGTTTCGATCTATATTTAGAAATCCGAACATTATCGTAAGCTTCATTTCGTATTTCTTTAAGCTCAAAAATCTACAATTTTCTTAAGTCACTAGTTTTCTGGAAGTCAAAATTCAGTTGTTTAATCGTCCACAAAGCACGGTGCTCAAGCTCCACAGGCAAATGGCATGGTTTTCCAAATATAACTCGATATGGAGATATTCTTAGGATAGTTTTGTAGGCGGTCCGATAAGCCCATAGAGCATCAACAAGTTTGATGGATCAGTCCTTACGATTCTGTCCTACAGTCTTCTCCAATATGAGTTTAATTTGTCTATTTGTTACCTCCACTTGTCCATTTGTCTGAGGATGGTTAGTCGTGGATAATTTGTGATAAATGGAGTACTTCCGAATAGGGCTTCAAAAGCCCGATTGCATAAATGACTTCCTTATCGCTTATTATCACACAGGGGGCTCCGAAGCGTGAAATGATATTTTCTCTTAAAAACTTGATGACAACTTGGTTGTCATTCCTCCTAGTTGGAGTAGTTTCAGCCCACGTAGAAACATAATCTACGGCTACCAAAATGAATTGGTTGTCGTAAGACATCAGAAAGGGTCCAATGAAGTCTATGCCCCACAAGTCAAAAATTTCTACTTCAAGGATTGGTGTAAGGGTCATCATGTCTTTGCGTGTAACTCGACCCTCATCTGACATTTTGCACAAAGTTTGCAAAAAGTGTAAGCGTCTTTGAAGAGAGTGGGCCAGTAAAAACCACTCTGAAGGACTTTCTCAGCCATCTTTTGTGGACGAAAGTGTCCCCAGCAAGCAAACTCATGACAAAATGTCAATACGCTGTGATGTTCATCCTCAGGAAGACACCTTCTAATAATCTGGTCATGGCAATACTTAAATGGATACGGTTCATCCCAAAAGAACCGTATTTGTGTCAAAAAGTGGTGCTTATCCTGATTTGACCAATCCAAAGGTGTTTGCCCGGTTGCAAGTTAATTTGCAATATCCGCATACCGGGGCTCTTTACATATCACGAAGATGTGTTCATCAGAAAAATCTTCGTTGATTGGTATTATTTCTACTTGTGTATTTGGAATCCTTGAAAGGTGATCAACCACCACATTCTCTACGCCCTTTTTATCCTTTATTTCTAGGTCAAATACTTACAAAAGAAGTATCCGATGAAAAAGCCTAGCCTTTGTCTCCTTCTTTTGCATCAAATACCTGAGGTCGAAATGGTCTGTGAATATTGTAGTCTTAGACCCTATTAGGTACTGGCAGAATTTCTCCAATGCAAACAGAACTGCTAAGAATTTCTTTTCAGTTGTTGTGTAATTGATTTGGGCCCGCTAAGTGTCCTACTAGCATAATAAATCACATGTTGTCTGGTATTAATGCGCTGTCCTAGAACAGCACCTATGTCATAATCAGAGGCGTCACACATGATTTCAAAGAGTCTAGTCCAATCAGGTGCTGAGATTATTGGTGTCGAGACAAGTTTCTATTTTAACTCCTCCTAAGCTTGTGACATCCCTCATCAAAATGGAAAGGCACATCTTTTCCTAAAAGATTAGTTAAAGGTCTAGCAATTTTGCTAAGCTCTTTAATAAACTTTCTGTAAAAGCCAGCGTGCCTCAGAAATGATCTGATGTCTTTTAAGCACTTAGGTTCAAGGAGTTTTATTATCACCTCTACTTTAGATTTTTTAACCTCAATCCCTCTACTTGAAATTTCGTGCCTAAGGACAATTCCTTGTTTGACCATGAAATGACACTTTTCCCAGTTAAGTGTCAAGTTCTTCTCCATGCATCTTTGTAAAACCAACTTCAGATGATGCAGGCACTGGTCAAAAGAATCACCGTATATCGAAAAATCATCCATAAAAATTTCCAAAAATCTTTCTACCATGTCTGAGAAAAGATTAAGCATGTAACGTTGGAACATTGCATGAGCGTTACATAAACCAAAGGGCATTTGCCGGTATGCAAACGTTCCAAATGGATAGATAAAAGTTGTCTTTTCTTGGTACTCGGGAGCGATTGAGATTTGATCGTATCCTGAATATCCATCTAGGAAATAATAATGTTCGTGTCCTGCCAATCTCTCGAGCATCTGGTCTATGAAAGGGAGAGGGAAGTGGTCTTTACATGTAGCAGCGTTCAGTTTGCGATAATCAATACAAACTCGTATCTTTATTGGAAAATGAGTATGTACAAATTCTTTCTTGTCATTCTCTACCACAGTAAAACCTGCTTTCTTGGGCACAGCATAGACTGGACTAACTTACTGGCTATCAGATATGGGATAAATTACCCCATTGTCTAGCAATTTCACAATTTCAGTATGGACAACCTCTTGCATGATTGGGTTCAGTTAACGCTGTAGATCACGTTTTGGTTTGGCCTCTTCTGTCAGGTGAATCCTATGTTGTATAATGGATGGGTTGATCCCCTTTATATCGGCTATGGTCCAACCAATGGCCTCTCTGTTTCCCTTAATACAGCAAAAAGATCCTTTTCTTCTTGTTTAGTCAGATGAGAAGCTATTATCACTGGGAAAGCTTCCTTTTCAACCAAGTACAGATACTTGAGATGACTAGGAAGAACTTGCAGTTCTGAAGAAGGGGTATGATCTATTAAGGGTGTTCTTCTTGTAGGAAAATGATTGGTGTCGCATTTGTTGCCCACTCAACTGTTGATTCAACAATCTGGTTAAGATTGAAGTCATCTGACGCTAAATCAAATTCATGGTCAGACTCATATCTATCTCCTCTTCATGTTCACTTGTGAGTCCTTCAATCAAGTTCACTTCAAATAATTAGTCATCCAAGTCCCGAGATTATTTTCCTAGGTGGAAAGCATTTACCTCTTTTGTTATGTCACCGAAGTCAAACGCATAGACCCATTCCTACAGTTTATGATCGCATTTGCAGTTGCTAGGAAAGGTCGTCCTAGAATAATCGGTGTCTAAGCTTTTCAGTTTTGCATGGGTTGTGTTTTCAGAATGATGAAATCTACGGGGTAGATGAACTCCCTGACCCGTATAAGTACATCTGTAATTTCCCCTTGGGAATCTTTGCAGAACGATCAGCTAATTGTATAGTAACTCGGGTTGGATAAAGGTCGCCCAGCCTGAGTTACTGATACATAGAAAAGGGAAGCAGGTTGATACTAGCTCCTAGATCAAGCAGTGCCCAATTTATTGTGGTCTGTCCTATGATGCATGAAATGGTAGGACTCCTGGGGCCTTTGTATTTTACAAGTATGGACCTGATTAACAACTCACTGATGTTGGATGCAAGGAAGACCTTTTTGGTAACATTTGTTTTTCTTTTCTTGGTGCACATGTCAAAAATTTGGCATATGATGGGACTTGTTGTATGGCATCAAGAAGGGGTACATTTATCTGAACTTGATTGAACATATTCCTAATCTTTTCCATTTGAGCATTGGTCTTGTTTGTTGCTAGCCTTTTAGGTAATGGCACAATAGGCTTGTGAGTTTGCTCATCTATTTTCTCTTTTTCATTAGACTTGAAAGTGGATGGTTATGAGCTTGAAGATGAAGATGGATCATTTGGAATTTGTGGTGTAGTCAGAGGATAATTTGACACTGGATTATTAGAAATTGGGTGATTAGAAACCTTGTTATCAACTTATTTTCTTGATCTCAGGTTATGAACAGTGTTGCATTGTTTCAAAATTATGTCCTCAGCTTCATTAATAGGGAAGGGGCTCTTTGGATTAGGCAACGGCTGACTAGACAATGTTCCTTTTTGTCTTTCATTAAGTGAGTTAGCCAATTGACTTATTTGAACCTCTAGCCTATTAATAGCTTGGTTATGATTGTTCATCATTGAGGCTTGAGTTTTGGACAAGGTTTCTATCATTCTTTCCAAATCTGACACTTTCTTATCATGATGAGTTTGTTGCTGATGTTGGTAAGTGGGCTGGAAATTGTGTTGGTAAGTCGATTGAAAATTTGGTTGACTCTGATGGAAATTGGGTTGATGGGTTTGAGCAGTGTACTGATGTGGAAGTTGTTTTCTTGGCTGCTCAGGACCAGACTGACTCCAAGAAAAGTTTTGATGATTCCTCTATCCCGGGTAATACGTCTTGGAGTAAGGATTGTAATTGGGTCTGGTATAGGCTGCATTCATACTGTCAGGGAACATCTATTAAGCTTGGTAAACTGGACACTCCTCAAATAAGTGGGTTGAAGCATGGCAATAGGTGCAACCCGGACTTATCACTTGTGTTTGGTTGACCTGCTTCACTAAGTTTAGCTTCCTAGCCTCAAGTAGTTTTAATCTCCTCATCAATTGTGTGATTTTAGCCTCGGCAGCTATAGAGGACTCAATGGAATGCATACCAGTTCTGAAAGTTATAAGGTTAGTCTTTTCGGGGCAAGACTTCTACTGAATGGTTTTCTCAGCTAAGGCTTCATATAAGTCCCAACCCTGATCCTCATCTTTCTTAAAAATTCTTCTTGACACATAGTCTCAAGGCATGTCTTAGTTTGATAATCTAACCCATCATAGAGAATTTGGCACTGCCGCCACTTCTCTATTATCTAGTGAGACACTGGCCTAACAAATTCTTAAACCTTTCAAAATATTTCCAGAATGGTTCATTTGTTTCCTATCTATATTGCATAATGTTCTTCCTGATGAGGGCAGTCTTATGGATGGGGTAGAATTTCTTTAGAAACACCTTAAGAAAGTCTTCCCATGATGAAATAGAACTAACAGGCAAGTTGTACAATCACTTCTTGGCCATGTCCTTAAGTGCAAAAGGGATAAATCTCAGTCAACAGCATCTTCCCCCAGTTGGGGAATTCTCATCATCAAGCATACTTCCTCAAACTCTCGAATGAAGAAATACGCGCCCTCAGATTCTAAGCCATGGAACCTAGGGAGTGTGTTTATGAATTAGGGTTTTAGCTCAAAGTTGTTTCCATTAGCCTTAGATAATATAATGCAGGAGGGAAGAGAAGTAAGAATTGGGTAAAACTTGTCTTAGAGCGAAACATGATTAGCCATGATTGGATTTATCTCAGGAAGTGGTGTGTGTGCACGTGTAGAACTCCTAACAAGTTTTGATGTAACTGGATCCCTGTACCACTCTTGCATGCATAACACAAACAACGTTCACCCAACAAACAAATGAAAAAAATTAAAAATAACAAACAATAAAAAAAGAAAAATAATCACAAGGCCTATCTAGGATTCCTAGACCTAGACGACTCCCAACTGGGTTATTCTCCGAGGAAGGTTGTTACTTGAATCAGACCACCAGCTAATCAGTTAGGTAAGGGCAAAATACGGTGGGAGGTATCCGTGCGTAAGCAACGGGTCTCAATTACGCCAAACCACGGTAACTTTGAGACTTAACCTCTTAATCCTCAACCTTAGATACTGATTTGACTGGAGTATGATTCAAAATAAGTTCCAACAACAGTTAATCTCCTATTGAGTCCGAATGTCCCTTGGGGCCAACGTCTATCAATTTTTAGATTAAGTTTGAGATTGTAAGCGCTTGGAATGTTGTTTTTGGGTTAAGGAAGGGTGATGAAATCCCCATCTTATCTTGTTTATTTGGGTGGTGCCCTTAAAATTAATTTGTGCAAGTGTACAGAATATGCAAACAAGATTCACTCAAAGCGATTAAATCAACCAAAAGATGAGTCCTATTATATATGCTATGCGCACGTATTTTGCTCCAGCACTCTTCAACAGTAAAGTAAAAAAATTGAAAAGACACGTGCCTAGGATGCAAACATCTAATCAATTTTCTTAAATTTTCAACAAATTTTTTACTGTTGGTTATTAGCAGGATCCTGGTGATGGCATACAAGAAACAAATATTGCAATAAGCTAGATTTTGCAAAGCAAGAAACCCTAAAAAAAGATTATCAGTAGTCAACTCTTCTTGCCGTGAAAACGCGGCAAAAGCCAGGAAAATGCGGCAAGTTGGAGGGTACTTGGTCTCTGCTTTCTATAACAGAGGCCCAAGACCACTTATAAGTTACTGCAATACTTGGTTCCCTGTTTTCAAAACTTGTAACCTGCAACAGAGAAGAAAAATTAATTTAGTTCCAAAAAAACTAACAAGAAACTGTCGCCCTCCCGGTAATGGCACCAAAAAATTGTTCGAAAAGGAAATATAAAGTGGAGCAAAAGTTTAGAGTAAACTGTGTAAGTCCTTATGTCGATGTTCAAACTTTGAATATGTATGTAAAATTACTATGCTCCTTCGAGCTACCGTTTGTAGCAAAAGGTATAACAGGTCGTATCCGCAGAGAGGGCTTGCGATGGAAGCTTTCTTAGTTCTTGTTGTTCTTGTTTTTGAAAAGATGATGAAAGTTCTTCTTTGTTCAAGAATTGGAAAAGAAAACAAAGTAAAAAAAAATGATGAATCTTGTTGTGTTAAGAAAAGAAGGATGAAAACGAGAAAGGAAGATTGAAATCGATGAATTTGGAAAAGTAAAAAAGAGGAATGGGTTTTGTACGAGAAAGAAAAATTCTTAGAAAAGAGTTTTAATCAGATAGAGAGAAAACTATGACTAACTAACAACTCTACACTACTAACTTACTAATCTCTTGGATGACTTGTGTCTCATGTAGATTCATTGGCATATTGTCCATCTTGCTTCATCAAGTCAAAGAGTTGTCCCAATTTGTGAAGATGTTCTTATCTTAGCTTGGTTAGGTGGCCTCTTTAGATCATAGGCTCCCAATAGGTTCACAAGAATAGAACTTAAGAATTTGAGATTCACAATTTAGATATGTATAACAAAAATGTTAGGTTCATTAGATCATCAAAGCCATGGTTAGCTAGCATGAAATAAGAAGCTAGTACATTAAATTGTTAGCATACTAAGGTGATCACATCATCATGTTCCATCAAGGCTCTTGTTAAAGAAACAAGGCTCTAAATGAGGCTCACATGAATCATATGGAGGGAGTAACAAAACCTTCACTAAGATCCAAAATAACACTCATCTTCATTGGGAATTAAAGAGACTTGTTAGGCACAAGACTAGAAATTATAAATATCCAATGGAGTCATATCAGTTAGCATCATCTAAGGGTTAGTTGTTAGTAGCGTTAGAAGATTAGTTATCCATGAAGAAGTAAAGTAAGGAAGAAGACATAGTAGATTAAAGTGCAAGAAAATAAAAAGCTTGAAAGTAAATGGTAAGAATTAAAAGAGAAAGAAATTAGAGGAAGGAGAACATGAGCTTTGTATTTGATTGTCACTCTCAACTACAGAGACCTCATTCTCACACTCTCTCTCTTTTCTGGAGTCTAAAAAGAGAAAAGAAAATTACAAGAGAAAACTAAAGAAAAACCTAAAGAAATCCTAAACTTTCTCCTAAAATTGTGGCTATCCTCCTCCCCCTTTCAACAGGGGCCCTAGGGGTCTTTATATAGGCACCAGGAGCTAATCACTTCCAATCGCAGCCGTAGGATCAAACGCTTCATCAACGGCCTCAGATTTGCTGCGAAAACGCTGCTTTGGCCGTTATACCAACAATTGCACTAATCTTTTGTTACTGCCCAGGTGTACTATGGGAGCTTCTAGAACTATGAGGATATTCCCTGGTTCATTACAGATATGAGCTTCTTGGTTTGGACTCTCTTAATCTCCTTTAAATCCTCGAATTAACTTGAATTTGGGCCTTCTTCTCCATTAAAAAGTGGACCTGAAATTTAAGAGAAATAGCCATTAAAAAGCTTATTTTCATTGATAAAATGCATGGAAATGTGATGTAAAATGATGCAAAATTGAACACTAATCAGGCCTCTATGCCGCAGTCTGGGCTGTTCAGTATGGCATCCCGCAGAGCAATCATCATTTTTTCACCATGCTGAAGTGTTACAATCCGGAGACGTATACATTCTTCACCCCAGTCGGGAAGATGGGATTTGGTTTTCATGAAATATATGAAGTCTCTGGGTTAGCGAAGGGGGACATTACTAAAATCACCTAGAGGGGGGTGAATAGGTGATAATGCTAATCTATTGAACTAAATGCGGAATTAAAAACTAATTGCAATTACACAAAATGCAAGCAACAAGTGATGCACACAACCAAGCCAAGCATATAAGTATGAATGAACAATATGAAATGATGCAAGGCACAAAGTAAAGAGAGAGAGAGAGAGAGATAGAGTAAGAGTCAAGGGATCAAGCGCAAACAATAAGATATGTTTCGAAGTTCGAGCACCCAGCTCTACATCCCCGCCTTCACCCAGAAGGATTTTAAGTCCACTAGCTTGTCCACAAAGGTCTCCCACAAAGGGAACCTCCACCGAGGATTTGGGGCAATCACAATTATAAGGAGTACCCAACTCCTCTCCTTACAAACACAACCTCCTCCTTGAGGCACAACTCCAAGCCAACAAACAATCACCTCACAACTTGAGGGATTAGCACAAAGCTTACAAGGATCACCTCACCACTTGAGGGATACAACCCAATAGCACAACCTCCTCAACACAATGAGGGAAAGGCACAAAGCCAAGCTAAGTTAGGGTTTACAACTTGGTGGTCTAACAAACAACCACAAACAATTTCTTTCTCCCACAAAAATCCTATAGAAGAGATAGTAGATTTTAGCTCAAGTGTGGAGAAAACTAATGGAATGGAAATCAAAATCACAAAAAAAATCCTTGAGAAAAACTGAAATCAAGATATGGAAGATGAATCAAAAACTCTTTCCCAAAAATCCTTTCTTGATTTTCCAAACCCTAGCAAAAAACACAAATAGATTGTTCAATTTAAAGTCCAAAAACTTCTTTGATTGCTGTGAAAACACTAGAGAGTCAGGAAAAATTAGCCCAAAAATTCTTAGAGAAAACAGGCCATCAATGGGGTATTTATAGCCCCCAGAAAAATATAGCCGTTGGCAGCAGATTCTGCCAAAAATGGCCTATCGGTCGACCGGCCAACGGTCGGATTTGACCGCAGGCACCAGCCGGTCGACCGGCCCGTCGACCGAAAAGAACAGAGAGCACTGCTCTCAGTTCTGGTCAACCGGCCCACTGGGCTGCCAGACGTGCACAGCTCTGTGCACGTCGGTCGACCGCACGGTCGACCGGCCCTTGGTGCGGTCGACCGAGCGGTCGACCGACCTGGCCTGTCAGCAGTCCAGTTCTGGGTCAGAAACAACAGGTAAAAATATTGATAAAAAATTCTTTTATCTTAACTCAAAACTCCAATAAACTTCTTTTAACATTTTATATTGAAATACAAACTTGTGATAAAAATTTCAAGACAATATAAAACATTTGGAATCATTTTTGTGTCTTGCAAATTTTATCAAAAACTAAAACTTGTATTTTATCAAACTTGGATTTTTCAACAGAAAATACGTTTTGTCCAAAATCATCCAAATACAAAAACATGATATTTAAACACTTTGAAGCATGTTGCATATGGATATAATCCAATATACACGAAACATATATATCCATGTTTTTGACTTTAATTCCAAAAATATGTTTTGTTAGAAATACCAAAAACATAAAACACATGAAATAGACTATCAAGCTAAGTTTGTTAAATAGTTGAAGCATGCATATATAGAACAAATCTAATATACATTAAACCATGTAAACTTATTTTGATATATCTATTCATGAAACCAAGATCGGTTAAACTAAAAACTGAAAACCAAAACATGAAACGTGTGTGTTGTGAACTTGAGCATATCATACTATTCTAATCTTTACAATTTGGATCTAAACACAAAACTAAACTATGTACCGATGTCTTCTTGTAGAGCGCCGTCTCCAAGTCGACTCGATCTAAAACTCCGTGATTCACCGAGCTTGACTCCAATGAGTGCTAGATATCATCTTTGACGTCCGGGCTCTTGAATCGCCATGTGAAAGCTTCCAAAACATCTTGTTGAAGCTAATCACCAACTAATATCTTGATTAATGATCTGAAACTAAAATCACAAGATTATTAGTACACATAACTACATGAGTTAATCATCATCAAAACTAGAGTGGAAGGCCTTTGGGCCAACAATTACTTACGAAGAATATATCTTGTCGATCGAAGAAATGTACCTCATGGAGAATGTTTCCTTGGTATATGCGACATATTGGGAAGTGTTGTGTCACTTCCATATCTATGCTGAGACCACTGATTTGAGGTCCGAAGGGGTCAAATAGATGGCCTGGGTGAACTATTTTTTCAATGGTCTGGGTGATAAGGCTGACCAATTGACTCACCTAGCTCCAAGTACGGATGCAGAGATTAAGGAGAGGATTAGTGCATCAACGTCCTGTATACCAATGAATCAACCAAGGATACTTTCAAACCAGGCGCAATCTATGAAAATTTTCATTATTATGCTAAGACTTCTATTTCTAACAGAGCTTTACTAGCTGGATTTTTGATGTTGTAGTTGAACAGTACGTCACACCGACACTTTCCCATGAAGTTATATGGCAAATGTGGTATACCCAGCTGTCCTACTGGCGTTTGACTGAAGTATTGCCCTTCTTCCAGCGATGATGAGCGGGATTTGGGCATTAACCAATAGTTCTACAAGGTAGAAGCTCTGGTAGTTGATGATGACAATGTGCTTATTGATCAGCATGGTGACCCTGAAGTCAAGGTGCCTAATCCCAAAGTTAAACTTTCTTATACCTACTTGGTGGCATGGTATGTTATGTATTGTCCATCCCTAATGATAGCCGTCCACATATCAGAGGACTTTGTGCCATTTCTGTAGAAATTAGAGTGCTCAACTTAGCAACATACTTATATATTATATATTAGAAGAACTATTCAGAGCAGCTACAACTACCAGCTGGTTCGGTGCTTTTCTTGACATTCATGATACGTCGTATGGGGGCCGCTTCCTGAACTTCGTAGGTCCAGATGGGTATACCACTTTATCAACTAGTGTCTTCTGTAGGCTATTTAATATTTGACCCGGATATCTCATATTTCGCCAAGGTGATACCAGCACGATCGAGCCATATCGGCCAAGTCGGTTCGCTCATCAATTTGGTATGATCAACTCTATATGGATAATCCAAATACCGGCCTTACTTAAGCGAGAATCTGTTTGAAAGGGCACGAGCATGGTACTTCCACATGGCCGAAGGGATGAGGGCAGCGTTTAGTCTTCCCTAGCGATCGCCCAATTAATATACTAGCCTCTCAGCTTTTACACCTGGTATGTCATTGCCAATATGGTGGCAGGTTATGGGATGAACGCCTCGTACATTAAAGCTATCAAGTCCACCTACAGCGCTTGTAAGGGATCCAAGAAATTTGTAAAAAGTGAATGAACAAGTACCTGGAGGATGAGAAGGAGGCTGGCACATATAAAGTGGCTGGGCACATTGTTAAAACTACAGAGGAACGCTCTGTAAGGACGTCTTGCTAAGCCATAGCGAAGCATGCCCATCCATTCTCCTCTGCAGGTGGTTCAAGTTGGAAGAAGGCACGAAGAGAGCCTTAAGCAGAAGTTTCATTGCAGGGGGCTTCCCAGTGAGGGTTGGGCCCTATAGAGTGAGGAAGAGGAGGAGGTAGCTTCTTCGCTCATTCGTAGTCGGCGTGGTAGAGGCCCTGCTGCTTTTAGAAGGGATAGAAGTTGCAGAGGAGCCTCAATCAAAAGCTCCATCAGCATCCTTGATGACCTGAGGTGAAGAAGCCGAAATGCAACCGAGCTCTCCAAGCATTATGATGCCGGCCTTAAAGATCCATGAACCCAGTCCGACTACTGGACTAATTAGTGGGAAATATCCAATTGTCGAGGCTCCCTTAATTCAAGTATTGTCTTCGTCATCTGAAGGAGACGACCATGATATGGGATCTGAGCCTGCTCCTCATGATGCTAGCAAGTTCGCATATGACAGAAGAGGAAATGCAAGTTACTGCCCCAAATACAGAGCGTCGTCTAGGGAGACTGATACCACAGAAGGTTTCCTTTCTTTTCTTACCTATGGGTCCTTTATCGAATATATAGATGACATTTTAACTCCAGCTTAGATAATATTTTGTAGGGCTTACCACTACCGCTGAAGAAGAAACCTCCTCAAGCATTGCTGAAATAATTGAGGAACTAACTTAGCCAGAAGGTACAAAATTTTCAAGATCAACACTGAGGTAATTCTATAAGTACAACATCTGAGAATAAGGAATCTTCCCAGCCAGGACAGCTACCAAAGGATTTGCCATCTACGTCTCTTCAGCCGTTTAAGATATCAGAATTTGGCATTCTCGCTTTTGGTATTATCGTTGACTTCGTTGCAATAACTACAGATGACATCGTACTGACTCAAACAGAAGAGCCTTTGTGGGCACCAGTGCAAAGGAAATTCATGTTGAGGTTTGATCGAGGGAAAACCGCACACAAAAAGTGTATGTTTTGAAATAGGTATTTAAAGTGTGTGTGCTTTGGCTTCCTTGATACTTTCGTTCTAGCATAGAGGCTAAAACGAGTCAAATTCACAGGAAGTGAGGCAATAGAAGCTTTACGGTTGATTCACGTGTGTGTTGAAAGTTCTTCAATGTTTGAAAGAATCAAAAGAAAAGAAAATAAAGAATGAAAAGAGAGGTACAGTGAAACACAAAGAAGTGGGAAACATAGAAGATAAGATATTGTGGTTTTTGATATATTTCTAAATAAAGTAAAAGATAAAAAGAAAACCAATGGCTACTAATACTAATGACTCCATTAACATGCTAACCTCTTAGTGATAGTTGCCTCACATGTATCATTGGCCATCACTAGTCCTGGTTCAAGAGCTTTACAAGCATGACTCATATGTTAACTTTCACATCCAATTTCAACCAACAAGTACAAGCTACACTTAAATCTCAAAACCCAATAGAGCAAGCATGAAATAAAGTAATGTTAGCTTGTTAGAGATTTAGATGTTAGAGTGTTAGATCCATCATCATGAGCCATCAATGGCTCT